>JASVEL010002771.1:0-531771 GCA_032618575.1 Nicotiana noctiflora
ACTAAAATAGTGAGAATTTGAAAATTAAGAGCTGTTTTAGTTGTCTGTTTTGGTGTTGATTTTTGTTACTACCGGAAAGTTTTAACTAGTTTTAAAAAGTCTGTTACTGGGAATTGCTGACTGTTATTGTTGCACTGCTGGAATTACCGCTTATACTAATTATTTTCCTCTCCTCTTGTTGTTTAGGTACACTCCTTGAAAAGCACTTACTGTTTAATTTCAGTATAAGGTGTAATATTAAATTTGAAGTTGATTGGGATAAAACTTTTGTTATTGTTTTTTACATTTTAAGTTTTGTATCAATAATAGACTGAATATTGGCGATTGTTTAGAATTTGTTTCTTCTTAGAATTTGTTTCTTCTTCCTAGTAATTCGAATTGAAATTGTAGTATGATTTAGATTGTGTGAATTTTCTCATAACTATTAGATTTTTTACAATGTTAATAATTCACTTCAATATTGTTATTAATTAGTATAAGTATAAGCATGTTTTTATTATCCAAGTTTTTGAGTAATTAAAAAGAAATAAGTCATCTCTTTAGTTAAATAAAAACTGGTTAGTTTAGTAGCTAATGTTTTAATATTGTTTTTAATAAGCTAAAATTGCAAATATGTAGCTGGCTTAATAAAATATGATTTTTAATTATTTGGCGTAAAATTTAGGCATTTAGGTCCGATTTGATTAAATAATACTATTTTTCCTTTAAATAAGTATTAGTAATTAAGGAAAATTATTGTTCCTTTAAATATTTGTAAATAGTGAATTTTACCTTTTAAGTCAATTAAAATATGTGTTTAAATTAGTTGTAAAATAATTGGTTTAATTTGTATAAGTATTAATTGCCGATTTTGTATTTTTACTTTTATTTAGATTTTAGCCATGTCTACTTCCGTTAAACAGTTTTTAATAATATAACAAGCAATATCACAATTTGAGTATGTATTTTACCTTTTATTGTACAAAAAAAATAAGTTTAATAAATAAAATTGTAGTATTTTAAGTTTGTTGAAAATTTTTGTTTATTTATTTTCTGTTTCATTAATATTTACCATAAATTAATTGGATGTATTGCATATTTTTAGTCTCTTAATTAATTAGGATTTTTCTCTTTTAATTTGGGGATAACTAAATAGAAAAATGTAGTCACTTTAGGATTATCCTTTAAAAAAATAAAAAAAATGTTACGAGCCTAGCTAAATAGAAGAAATAAAATTGCAGGGCCCCTCAATAATAATGTTCACTTTTTCTTAAAAATAACCAAACGCGATAAATGATTTAAAATTGTATTATAGTATTGAACATGTTTTAAAATCAGATATTTAGCCGTTACAATAATTTAAGCGACCGTGCTAGAACCACGGGATCCGAGGGTGCCTAACACCTTCCCTCGGGTCAACAAAATTCCTTACTTAGAATTTCTGGTTCGCAGACTTCATTTGGAAAGTCAAAAAATTTCCTCGAATTGGGATTTAAATAAATCGGTGACTTGGGACACCATAATTTATTCCAAGTGGCGACTCTAAAATAAACAAATAATCCCATTTCGAATATTGTCACTTAAATTGGAAAAACTCCCTTGTGCACCTATCCTTCGGGGTAGGGGGCGCGCCAAAAGGAGGTGTGACAGCTCTGGCGACTCTGCTGGGGAAACAAACCCAGAACCACTGGTTCAGAGGATGAAGAGGGGTTAGTTCAACTGGTAGTGGATCCTCAAAAATCACCAACTGTGATAAGTTGTCTGGAAGCTCAAAATCATTATGATGACCCGGCCCGTCATCATGTGAGTTATCACCCCGTTATCCCCGTTATATGCTCGTTAATGTTTCAATATGCATGTTAGGCGAGTTTGAATCAATTCGGATTGAGTTTAGTTGGAAATGAGACAAAAAGTCTCTTAGAAGAAGGAATAGTTGGGAAAAGTCAACCGGATGTTGACTTGGGAGTTAGAAAGCTCGAAATCAAATCCTGATGATTCGATCAGCTTCGGGATGTCATTTATGAGCTAAGGAGAGCAATCGGAATTGAATTTGGAGGTCCGATGTAGTTTTAGGCTTGAATTGGCTGTTAAATTTTGGCGAAATCCGAACGGTAGGTGAGATTTTGATCCGGGAGTCGGAATGGAATTCGACAGTTGCAGTAGCTCCGTTAGGTGATTTTGGATGTGCCCGCAAAATTTCGGGTCATTCGGAGGTCGTTTGGTCGGGTTTTGATCGAATGTCGTTTGCGGAAGTTTGAATGAAAACTTAGGCTTGAATTGCTTGAATTCGTTGTTATTCCGTGTTAAACTATGTGTTTTATCATTGGAGCAAGTTTGTATGGTGCTATGGAGTATGTTTGTGGCTTTCGTTGGGGTCTCGGGGGACTCGGGGTGGATTTCGGGAGGTTAAACGGGAGATAAACATGGAAATTGCAGGTCTGAATTTTTGGCTTCTGCTATTTTCGCTTCTGTGGGTGGGGGACCGAAGAAGCGGAAGCGTAGAGGCGGATTTTCTCTCGCAGAAGCGAGCTTGGGCTGGTTGGGCATTTCCGCAGAAGCGGCCCAGGACGCGCAGGGGCGGGCTCGCAGAAGCGAGCCCATGATCGCAGGAGCGAAGGTAGGCCAGCCGGGGAGATTTCGCAGAAGCGGAGCCCAGTCCGCTTAGGCGGTCTCGCAGGTGCGAGACCTGGACCGCAGAAGCGGAACCGCAGGAGCGGACTATTGTCCGCAGAAGCGGACTCGCAGGAGCGAGTCAGGAGTCGCAGGAGCGGAAATCGTGCCTGTGTTAAAAATAACAGAAGAGTTAAAAATTTCATAAGTTGCAAAACATTAGGGCTCGGTATTGAGAGGCGAAATGGGGCGATTTGGACGAGAAATTGCTGGGAGATCATCGGGTTATCATCGGAGGTGAGTTTTATGATTCATTTATGCGTTTTTATCTCGAAATCTTCCTCTAATTCACTGAAATTGGATCAAATTGTGAGGAAATTTAGTCTAGGCCAGGGCTTTGGTAAAACACTGATTCGAGTGGGCAAATGGAGTCCGAATTTGGTAAATCGAATTTGGTAAATTTTATATACCTAGACTCGTATGTAACTTTTGTAATTTTTCGACAAGCGCACCAAAAGTCGGGTTTTGACAACTTTGTGGGTTTTGATGCAATTTGGGTTATTTTGAATGGGTTACGTGAATTTAGCATATATTGATGTATTATAATTGATTTTGAGCAGATTTGGCATCTGAGGACGTTGATTTGGGAGGCAAGCGCAAGGCGGACTGAGGTTTTTGCCGGATCGAGGTGAGTGGTGATAGTAAATAATGTACTGAGGGTTTGAAACCCCGTACTAGCACTTCACAGTGCTATGTTGAGATGGGACACGCGTCTTGTGATGGGCGTGGCGGCATTGTGATTGGGGACTTGGACTCAGTCCTTCCCGGCTTATAGTAGACTGTGTATTACAACTGATAAAGAGATTATAACTGTGTAATTAGGCTAATAGCCATGTTTGGGGCCTTGGGCCGATCTGTAGATCATTAGGGGACCTGTAGAGCTAGGTGACCCTTATATCGTGTTGAAACTTACACTCAGCCAGAAAACTATCTGAATAGCATATTAAAAGCCAGTACTAGGTGTGTACTATGAGAGACTGATTACTTAGGGTGTATATATATTGGATCGGGCTGCACGCCGCAGCAGTATATAAATATTGGATCGGGCTGCACGCCGCAGCAGTATATATATATATATATATATATATATTGGATCGGGCTACACGCCGCAATATTATACTTATACATTATAGTCACGTGTATATGTCTCCATATATTGAGATGGTTGTACACTGTTGTGGTACAAGTGAGGATTTAGTCAGTGTAGGACCTTGATGAGATAAATGTGGACTGGTGATCGGAGTACTTACTATAGTGATGACTTACCCGTGGGGATTTGCCTTAGAACTGTTTAGTGATAATATATATATATATATATATATATATATATATATATATATATATATATATATATATATATATATATATATATATATATATATATATATATATATATATATATATATATATATATATATATATATATATAT
Organism: Nicotiana noctiflora; assembly: GCA_032618575.1. Classification (NCBI taxonomy): domain Eukaryota; kingdom Viridiplantae; phylum Streptophyta; class Magnoliopsida; order Solanales; family Solanaceae; genus Nicotiana; species Nicotiana noctiflora. The sequence goes on from JASVEL010002771.1 coordinate 4,080, forward strand.
ATATATATATATATATATATATATATATATATATATATATATATATATATATATATATCGCAGTAATACATGTGTGGATCGGGCTGTATGCCACATCATCATAGTGCTTGGGCCTAGGGAGCCCCTCCGAAGTGTGTATACACCCCCAGTGAGCGTCGTCGACGTTAAATGGAGCGGGCTGCGCGCCGCAGCGGTATATGTATTGGAGCGGGCTGCACGCCGCATCATTATACTTATTCATATCCTTATACATACTTAAATACTTATACATTATGGACATATGTATACATTTACATACATAGAGTTGGCTGTACACCGTAGCGGTACAAGTGAGGATTAGGTCGGTGTGGGACCTTGTTGAGTTTGTTGTGGACTGAAGATCAGAGTACTCAATGTAGTGATGACGTACCTGTGGGGGTTTGCCTTAGAACTGTTGAGTGATAGCACAGGAGTTCTTACTTTCGGTTATTGTTTATCATTATTACTCACCGAGTTGAAATATACTCACCCCACTCCCATGCACTTTTTGTGCAGATCCACAGGTGCCTGAGAGCAGTTGAGGTATTGTAGCTACTGATCATTATCTACTTTTGCGGAGGCTACGAGGTAGCTGCCGGCGTCCGCAGAACCTGTTTTCTCCTTCTTTATCATCCTGTTGTTTTCATCTGGTAGACTTGTTTGTAGTAGGATGTTTATTCTGTAGAGGCTCAGACTCGTGACACCACGGTTTGGTTGGGACCGTATTTTGTATGTTGCTACTATTGCGTTTATCATATTGTCATGAACACTTGTTGTTTAAGTTTAACTGGATTAATTGGAATTAATAATTGGCTGGTTTAAGAGGTAATATGGTCGGGCTTTCCTAGCATTGTATTAATGTGCTAAATATTGTTTTTACCGCTTTGATATTTTGTGAATTGTATATAAATTGTGCCGATACCCATTTTCCTCTTCTGAGTCTCTTTGAAATATAATATCGGGCATTTGCTGGACATAGCCCGTTTTCTCAAGATAGCTGTGGTGCTTGGCACCCGGTGAAGGATTTTTAGTCACACATGTTTAGGCGGGGAGTATTGTCAATTAAGCCGGAAAGCCATGCTACCGGTGCACTGACACTCCTCGGCTCGAGTTGTCCGCTCGAGTAAAGCCAGTCTAGACACTTTTTCCAACAGGATGATGACTTAGAATAACAAAATCTTATGCCGGATCCCCGATAAGAACGTCTATTTGCATCATGTGCATATTTGACTTAGGAGGCTCAACACAGGGTTTGGGTCTGTCTAGGACAGGTGTACCTGAAACAAAAGACCAACTTGATGCATCTTTGTCTGTGCATTTCTTTCGATCTTACATGCCGACCGGTTTGTTATTAGAAATGGGGAGAATAAGAAGTGGAAATTGTCGGGGTATAAAATCATTTTAATTTGATGAAAATAGTGTGTTTTTCTTAGAAAATATTTTTTTGAAAAAAAAACGAAATTTTGGAAAAAAAATCTCCGAATAATTTTGTTAATTTCCAAATAGTTAGTTTCTTTGAAAACATTTTTTTGAAAAAAGTTTCAAATAAATTTTCTTAATTTTACGAAAATTAGTTTCTTTTAAATGTTGAAAAATGCAAAAAAAAAATCAATAGTTTTTGTTAATTTTATGAAAAGTAAGTTAGTTTCTCTGAAAATAATTTGTTTTGAAAAAATGCTGTTAAAAATAGTTTGTTTTCTTTTCTTAAAATAATTTGGTTATTTTATTTTCGAACTACGCAAGTTTGATTCTCACCGAGCGTGAGATACGTAGGCAATCCATATCGGGCTCAACTAACATTGCTTTTTAAAAACATAAAAAAAGTAGTAAATTTATTAAGATTAGGAGGTTTTGTCCTTAGTCAAGAGTTAGGAAATTTTGCGAAAATAGCCAAACGCTTCAAAAGGGGCGCCGAAGGACTAATTTTGTAAATTTTGCGAAAATAGCCAAACGCTTCAAAAGGGGCGCCGAATGACTAATTTTGAAAGGTCGTGTTAACAAGATTCATTTTTTTAAACAAAGAAAGAGAAATTTTGGGACAAATTCTTAAGTTTTATTTTATCTTTTCTAGGATCAGCATGACTTCATCGCAAAGAATCGGCCAGAAAAGGGCGAGAGATGAAATGCCACCCATGTTCATGGTCCAGGACAAAACCCCGGGTCAGCTCTGTAAATGGTGGGCTAGTTTTTCGGCTTGGGAAAGAAATCAAGTCCACAAGCACCTCAAGTTTCTTCCGGACATTATGATGATAAAACCGGACAAAAATCTGATCAGAGCTTTAGTGAGTTTTTGGGACTCAACAAGTAATGTTTTCAGATTTCGAGACTGCGAAATGACGCCCACTTTGGAAGAACTAGGCGGACTCGCAGGGCTTGGGAGAGATTTGCACAAAAAGAGACCCGCAACTCCTAGGCAAATGGGTGTGAATAATTTCTTGAAGAAGTTATGTCTCCGACGAGTTCCCATGGGTTGTTTGGAGAATGGTTGGGTGCCGCTGGAGTATCTCTATAATAGATTTGGTGATAAGAAAGGGTTCGAGAAATTCTCAAACACTGAATTTGTTAACCAGTTGAACTATGACGCCTGGGGAGATCTAAGAGTCTACGCCTTCATGATTGCTTTTCTGGGAACCATGGTTTTTCCAGAACGTGGCGGACGCATCAGAATCCATTTGGCTACGGTGGTCTCATATTTACAGAGTGACGAAGAACACACTGCTCTTCCTATGATCTTAGGAGACATCTTTCGGGCCTTAACTCGGTGCCAAGAAGGACATGATTATTTTGAAGGTTGTAATATTTTATTACAAATGTGGCTTATAGAGCATCTCTAGCATCACCCAATTGTGATAAACTTCAACGTGGAGTGGTTGAATTACATTCGTTGACATATGAACAGAGCCGCCCATTGTAATCTTCCAAACAACTTAAGGACCTGTCATGAACTTCTCAACTCTTTGAAGGCAGACCGACTCACCTGGAATTATTATTGGTTCCCTTCCGCTAAAATCATGCACATGTCAACATATCGTCCATTCTACATACTAATGGGTTTCAGGGGTTTCCAACCATACGCCCCGCTACGTGTCATGCGCCAGTTGGGTAGAGAACAGAAAAGGCCCCCGATTGAAGATATGCGATCATTCACATGGGAATTCACGACGGAGGAGCTCCCAAGAGAGACTTATGCACAAAAGGTGTGGTTCGGTAGTCAACTCTCCGACATCGACGAAATGGTTGCCGATCGAGAACGAGGAGAAGTGAGCCTCGCATATCTTGAATGGTTCCACAACCAATCAATGCCCGAGCAAAGGGCAGAAAGGTCGGTAAAATATGCCGTCGATTGGGAAAAAGAGATAGAAACCAGAGTTAAGGAGGCTAGACATGAAACGACGCAAGATTTCCAATCTTGCGTTAACACCTTAAAAGAGGACAAGGGAATCCTGGAAGCTACCATGGACCTACAACAGGCTGATTTCGATCAGGAAAGGGTCGGCTGAGAGCAGGAAAGAGAAAGACTCCGAACTCAAATTCGGGAGATGCAATTGACCGCAGAAAGGTCGAGGAGAAGTCGGAATGATGAGATGCTTATAAACGACTTGGAAAGGAAAGCCTTTGAGCATCGGGAGGACTTGGAAAAGGCAGAAGCGGCTTTGGTTGCAGTCCGGACAAAATGGAGAAGAGCAGCCCACCAAGAAGCACTTCGTCTACAACGGATAGAAAAAGATTATGGGGCGATCATCACTGATTTAAGAGACGCAAATGCCGCTTTTAGAGATCAAATTCTCAGACAAGCCCGAGATGCCAAAGCAGACAGAGACCGCTGCCACGACTTAATGGCGCGGATGGAGGGGCAAATAGATAGGCTTTTGGATCAAGTATCCGATAACGTTCAAGTATTGAGAGCAAAGAACTGACACATAGGGCAATTGCTTAGAGAAAAAGATATGATCAGGGCCAGGATCAATGAAATCGGGCACAATATCACTATAAGATGCCTGACCTGCGAATAAGTACCCCGGCCTACCCTTTTCTCTTCAATCATGGGATGCGTCCACCAAGTCATGGCAGAGTTGGGGAGTCTGCAGAGATATCTTACACCAAGAACCGCAACAAGGCCAAACAACGCCTCACAGATGCAAAGATTCAAAGTGTTGGAACATGCTTAGAAAAGTCTGTTATTTCTTTTTACTTTCAGAGTCTGTTTGTCCTTTTAAAGTTTTCCTCAATCATCGTCTTTTTTGCAAAGTGTTTCAAGCTGAAATTTTGTGAAATAAAATTCAGAACTATATTTCATTCATATCTTATGTTTCTTGTTTCTGAACTACGCCAGGCTTGATTCATGCGGGGACAGGATACGTAGGCAATCCACATAAGATTCGACCATCACTGAAAGAAAAGAAAAACAAAAAAGAGGGGGAAGATAAAAGAAAAGAATTTGAGGGAGAAGATAAAAGCCAAGGAAAGTACAAACCGGAATGACGCATCGCAATCGAATACATGTAGCAACACAATCAACTATATAAGTGCATCGCACCCAACGTGAGATTACTTATTTGTTATGTTGTTTCAGACTAACCGTTTGTTTGCCAAACTCCAGGTTTTAGTAAATGTGGTTGATTTTGTGGTAATCTGGCATCACATTCATACTTCACGAGGTCCAAAGGAAGAGTTCAGCAGCCCGAAAGTACCCATCCTTATTTCACAAGGTCGAAAAGAGGTGCCAACATGTCTTCAGAAATCCCTCTACCAACCATTCCCGTTTCGGAAGAAAGCTCCATAACAACCGTTCCGACTACTGAGTCAGCAGCTGTGGAGGAAAATAGGATTTTGCGCTGCCGCATGCTAGAGATGTTAGATGATTGGAATAACGGGAAAGAGCCCCCAAGTCTGATCCCTGGGTTCCCCGAACTACTCCTCAGATCAAGTGGGATTTCTAATACCCCCACCGATTACCCACCTACTCTGTTTGGGTATTCTAATGTCGCAGCCCTCTCCGAATCACCCTCCACTTCCTATCCTCGGGTGACGGCATTGGATACATCCACAAGAACATCAGTTGGGTTGCCCGTTCCAATCACGGCGCATTCCACCACACATACTCCCTTCTTTGATTCCTCGTCCTTTACATTCCCGGCACCACCCCTTGCACGGAATCCTACCCAGGATGCCGCCAATATCTATCCTCAGCCACCTCAATATGAGTTCATACCAAGCCAAAATCCAAAAGCTCCCGAGTAGGACAAAATGGCAAAAAGAATGAGAAGCTTGGAGCAAAGTCCGAAAAACATGCAAGGTCTGAGCGGGCAGAAAAGTGTTTCTTACGCCGATTTGTGCATATTCCCACATGTACATTTACCATCAAGATTTAAAACGCCGAAGTTTGAAAAATATGATGGACATGGCGATCCTATTGCTCACCTCAAGAAGTATTGCAATCAGTTGCGAGGTGCCGGTGGCAAGGAAGAGTTGCTAATGGCATATTTCGGTGAGAGTCTGGTTGGGATAGCTTCAGAATGGTACATGGACCAGGACATATCTCGCTGGCACATTTGGGACGATTTGGCCAGAGATTTTGTTAAACAATTCCAGTACAACATCGACATTGCACCGGATAGGAACTCTTCTATCGAATTTGAAGAAGAAGCCCTCAGAGAGCTTCAGGGAATATGCCATCAAGTGGCGTGAACAAGCGTCTAGGGTGAAACCCCCCATGGATGAAATCAAAATGGTCACGACCTTCCTCCAGGCTCAGGAGCCGGACTATTTTCAAAACATGATGTCAGCGATGGGAAAACCTTTTGCCGAGGCAATCAAGATTGGGGAAATTGTGGAAAATGGCTTAAAAACTGGTAGAATTTTGAGCCAAGCGGCCATTCGAGCAACCTCCCAAGCCATTCAAGGCGGGTCTGGATGGATGCCCAGGAGCAAGAAGAAAGAAGAAACTATCATGGCAGCAGTAGAAGATAGAATATACCGAGCCCCAAGGCAGGTATTCTCTGAAAGGCCCCCCCAACATTACTATTCACACCACGGCATGACCTATGTTCCTCCGCCTCTACCCTACGCGGTCATGAATGCTCAACCTTTTGCATGGCCGCAGCCACCAGCCAATAGAAATCCAACTCCATTCTAGAGAAACCAACCTCCCTACCTAAACCAATACAACCCCCGACCAAATAACACCCGCCACCATGAGCCACCCAAGACGAACTTTACACCAATTGGGGAGCCATATTCCACTCTCTTTCCAAAACTTAGGCAAGAAAACCTATTGCAGCCCGTTCCGCAGAACAGGCAGAATCCGGACTCTCCTGCCTACCAACGAGGAATATACTGTGCCTACGATTCAGGGATTGAGGGACATAGCACCGAGAATTGTTGGACTTTGAAGAAGGCGGTGCAAGATCTAATCAATCAAGGGAGTATAGTTTTCGCAGATGAAGACATCCCAAATGTGACAAATAACCCATTGCCAGCCCACAACAACGGGCCAGTAATTGGGATGATTTGTGACGATAAGGAGTTTGACCCGACCTTAAAAGCGATAATTGCCATCGCTAACATGGAGAAGCGGCCTGATGTTACCCCAAAACAAGAGAAAGTGGGGAAAAAGGTTGAAGTTCCCAAGACTGGATCTGAAAAGACGATCGAAGTGAAGGCATCGTCTCAAAAGAGTGGAGTTCTTTACCTCCCGCGAGGCCGAGTGGAAAGACCCCTGTCAATAGGTGCCCCCAAGAAGTTTCATTTGAAGAGGGAAACAGCAGTGTATGTACCAAAGGGAACCTATGTGGCCCGAAAGCCAATTGAACCACTGCAACCAGATGAACCCATGGTTATTGCACGTGTGCAACAAAAACCCATGACAGATCCATCCGCTGTACCTTGGAGCTATCAACGGACACTCGTTACACGCAAAGGAAAAGAGGTCGCAGGAGAATCATCTGGGAGCATCTTGGGGCAAAAGTATTTGAACACGCAGGAGATAAATAATGCCACACAAAGGCGTTTCCCATCCAAAACGCCTGTAAGCGTAGAAGAAGCAGAGGCCTTTTTTCAGAAGATGCAGTTGCCTGTCTATGAGGTAATAGACCAACTGCGCAAATACCCGCAGCAGGTATCCATGTTGTCCCCGTTAATGAAGTCCGCTGAACATCAGAAGGTTTTGTTAAAAACCTTGAATGAGGCATATGTGCCTGTTGTGATTTCATCTGAACAACTTGAAAGAATGGTGGAGAGGTTCTTCGCAGTCAATCAGATTTCTTTCAGTAAGATTGATTTGCCTCTGGAAGGAGCAGCCCACAACAAAGCTTTGCATTTGACTGTCAAATATGAAGGCTACTACATGAAGAGAGTCATGGTAGATGGGGGCTCAGGAGTAGACGTATGCCCGCTTTCCACTCCGGACCGCATATGAATTGGAGCTGAAAGAATTCGGCCCAACAACGTATGCGTGCGAGCCTTTGATGGTGTGAAGAGAGACACGGTCGGGATATGGACACTTCCTACAACTTTCTTCTGGGAAGACCATGGATTCATGCAGCTGGGGCTGTACCCTCTACCCTCCATCGGATGCTAAAGTTTGAACACAAGGGACAAGAAATCGTGGTCCACGGGGAGGACGAGCAGTCGATCTATCGGGACCCATCCATCCCATACTTAGAAGCGAAAGAAGGAAGCGAACACATCGTTTATCAAGCTTTCGAGGTTGTATTGGCAGACCAACACGAAGAAGGGAACCCTTGCCCCCAACCTTTTTTGTCTAATACCTCCATCATGGTGGCAAAAGAAATGATCAAACACGGCTTCCAGCCAGGAAAAGGTTTGGGAAAGTCCTTGCAAGGAGTATCAAAGCTAATAACTTTTCCCACAGCTGAAAAGTTCTTTGGAGTAGGCTTTCGCCCTACCCCTGAAGACGAGAAATAGACCAATAAAAGAAAGGAAAGGGGATGGGTTCTACCACGACCGTTGCCACATTTGTACCAGACTTTTGTTCGACCCAGATACAGTGAAGAAGAAGAAGATAAGGTCTTCACATCAAAGGAAATCGAAGACATCTGTGGGGCTATGAGGCAAATGCTTTACGATGTTAACATGGTTCAATCGGGAGAAGGTACAAGCACCGCTGAAGTGCTGTATGTGGGCCCAGAAGCCAAATTGCAAAATTGGAAGGCCACACCATTCCCAGTCAGGCGGGAGTTCTGGTAGATTTGTCTTGTCACTTTTCCTTCGTCACAAGTTACTTTAGGACGTAACTTGGATGTTTTTCTTTGTTTTCTTGTATTTTCAGTCTTCCAAATGTAACTTTGTTTATCTTCAGAAGATTCCAAGAAAATGAAATAAATATTTCATCACTTTGCACTCTTTCTAATTTTGGTTATTTATTCTTTCTTTTCAGTCCTAATAATGCGGCTTTAAATAACATGACATGCTTGCGGACTTCATGCTCAAATCGGAACACGCCACCTAATCTGGAAATAATGAACCAAGAACCGAAATACGATGAAGAGGAGGCTTTTAGGGAAATAAATAGAGAATTGGAATATTTTGAGAATAAACCTAAGCCGAACTTGAATAATACTGAACCGGTTAATTTGGGAACTGTTGAAGAGGTCTGAGAGACCAAGATAAGCATCCACACAGATGAGAAAACTCGAGATACGATAATCCAGCTCTTGTTTGAATTTAAATATGTTTTTGCTTGGTCTTACGATGACATGCCATGATTAGGAGCTGATCTAGTGGTACACAAGTTGCCAATCTACCCTGACTGCCGCCCAGTGCAACAGAAGCAAAGGAAGTTCAAAACTGACATCAGTGATAAAATCAAAGAAGAAATCACTAAACAGTTAAAAATAGGGGTAATATGGGTAGTACAATACACCACATGGTTAGCTAATGTTGTGCATGTGCCAAAGAAGGACGGAAAGACTCGAGTATGCGTGGATTACCGAGATCTGAATAAAGCAAGTCCTAAAGATAACTTTCCTTTACCGAACATCCACATCCTCGTTGATAACTATGCCAAACATGAGATACAATCGTTTGTGGATTGTTATGCGGGATATCATCAAGTGTTGATGGATGAAGAGGACGCTGAGAAGACTGCTTTTACCACACCTTGGGGAACTTACTACTACCGGGTTATGCCATTCGGTTTGAAAAATGCTGGAGCAACGTACATGAGAGCTATGACTGCCATTTTCCACGACATGATGCATCAGGAAATAGAGGTGTACGTGGACGATGTGATCATCAAATCCAGAACTCAGGGCGATCATGTGCGAGACTTGAGAAAATTCTTTGAAAGGTTGCGGAAATACGACTTGAAGTTGAATCCGGCCAAATGCGCCTTCGGAGTCCCATCAGGTAAACTCTTGGGTTTCATAGTCAGTAGAAGAGGTATTGAATTGGATCCCACAAAGATAAAATCCATCCGGGATCTACCTCCTCCCAGAACAAAGAAAGACGTAATGAGTCTTCTGGGCCGATTAAACTACATCAGTAGGTTCATCGCCCAATTGACTTCTACATGTGAGCCCATATTCAAGTTGCTGAAGAAAGATGCTGCAATCAAGTAGACAACTGAATGTCAAGAAACTTTCAACAAAATCAAAGAATATTTGTCAAACCCTCCAGTCTTAGTCCCGCCGGAGCAAGGGAGACCCCTTTTCTTGTATTTAACAGTCTTGGAAAACTCTTTTGGTTGTGTCCTCGGACAATGTGACGTAACAAGGAGGAAAGAGCAGGCGATCTACTACCTGAGCAAGAAGTTCACTAGTTATGAGGTCAAGTACACTTTGCTGGAAAGAACGTGTTGTGCTCTAACTTGGGTCGCTCATAAATTGAGACACTACCTCCAAGCTCATACGACTCACCTCATTACCCGATTGGATCCTTTGAAGTATATATTCCAGAAATCGATGCCCACCGGAAAACTGGCAAAATGGCTAATCCTGCTCACTGAGTTTGACATAGTCTATGTCACTCACACGCCAATAAAGGCCCAAGCATTGGCAGACCACTTGGCCGTGAACCCGATCGACGAAGAGTATCAACCATTGAATACCTATTTTCCTAATGAAGAGGTAAATACGACAGAAGTTGTTTCGGAGGACAGTCATGCTTGGAAAATGTTCATCGATGGGGCGGTAAACGCTAAAGGTGTAGGGATTGGGGCAATTTTGATCTCTCCTACTGGTCAGCATTACCCAGCTACAGCTAGGATCCGTTTCTTTTGCACGAACAATACAGCTAAGTATGAAGCTTGCATCATGGGTATGAACGTGGCAATTGATCAAGGCGTTGAAGATTTGTTGATCATGGGAGATTCAGATCTGATTATCAAACAATCTCAAGGTAAATGGGAAACTCGGGACGTTAAGCTCCTCCCTTACCGACAACATGTGAATATTCTTGGCAAGCGATTTGCATCGATAGAGTTCAGGTATATCCCACGATGTCACAATGAACTAGCTGACGCACTTGCCACTTTAGCTTCAATGCTACCTTATCCGTGCAAAGCCCATGTCAATCCCTTGGAAATCCAAATCAGGGAAAGCCACGGTTATTGCAATGCAATCAAAGAATGACCAAGCGTCAAGCCATGGTACTACGATATCAGGAGATTCTTGAAAACACAAGAATACCCTGAACATGCTACTGGAGATCAAAAGAGGACCATTAGGCGACATGCAAGTGGTTTCTTTTTGAGCGGCGAGGTCTTGTATAAAAGAACCCCGGATCTTAACCTCTTAAGGTGTGTTGATGTCGAAGAAGCAGGAAGAATCATGCACGAAGTACATGCAGGAGTATGCGGGCCTCATATGAATGGGTATGTCATGGCCAAGAAAATCCTTTGAGCTGGGTATTATCGGATAACCATGGAGAAAGATTGTTTTAGTTTTGTCCGGAAATGCCATCAATGTCAGGTACATGGAGATCTGATTCATGCACCTCCAACTGAGCTACATCCTATGTTAGCGTCGTGGCCATTTGTTGCTTGGGGAATGGATGTCATTGGCCCGATTGAGCCGAAAGCTTCGAATGGGCACCGATTCATACTGGTCGCTATCGATTACTTCACAAAATGGGTCGAGTCTGTCACCCTCAAATCGGTCACCAAGAAAGCCGTGGTGGATTTTGTACACTCGAATCTTATCTGTCGTTTTGGTATACCTGCAACTATCATCACAAACATGCTGCGAATCTGAATAGTCATTTGATGGAAGAAATATGCGAGCAATTCAAAATAACGCATAGGAACTCCACTCCTTATCGGCCCAAAGCCAATGGTGCCGTGGAAGCAGCGAACAAAAACATCAAGAAGATTTTGAGGAAAACTATCCAGAGTTCTAGACAATGGCATGAACAATTACCCTTCGCCTTACTGGGATATCGTACTACAGTGTGCACATCGGTAGGAGCAACCCCATACCTGCTAGTCTATGGAACCGAGGTTGTGATACCGGCAGAGGTAGAAATTTCTTCACTCCGAACGATTGTTGAAGCAGAGATTGAAGATAGCGAATAGGTTAAGACTTGATTGGAAGCAGTTAACCTTAATTGACCAAAAATGAATGGCTGCGGTCTGTCATAGATAGTTGTACCAATAAAAGATGGCTCATGCTTACAATAAGAAAGTACGACCCATAAATTTTGAAGTAGGTCAGTTGATTTTAAGACGCATTCTTCCACATCACCAGGAAGCGAAAGGAAAATTCGCTCCTAATTGGAAGGGGCCATACATCATCAGGAAGATACTGCCGAGTGGAGCATTATACTTAGGAGATATGGAAGGAAATGATCCTGAGATAGTTGTGAATGCAGACGCTGTCAAAATATATTATGTTTGAGTTTGCTTCGGTGATATCTCTGCATGTCGAAATGATTGAAGGCTTTTATTCCCGCTACCCAAACACTACCAACCCTTTTTGAAAACCCTTTGAGCCGGTTATATTTCCTTGGCTACCCTCTTTGGAATCCAAAAGCCTCTTTGGAATCCAAATCAAAAAAAAAACCAAAAACTAAACAAAACAAAAAAAACAAAGTTCCTGAACTATGTTTTGACTTGATTCCGAAAGGATACGTAGGCAACCTCTCCTGAGGTTCAGTCACACCAAACCAAAAATCCCAATTTCCCCAAAAAATGAAACTGGGGCAGATGATATTGTTGATTCGGTTTAGATCCGTCAAGATGATTCAAAAGTTGTAATTTTGTCCATAATTCTTGTTACCTAAACCGAGTACAAGTCCTTCAAGATCGATGAGGAGAAATAGAAAACATCATCGTTGCGATCCGAAGCGTCTGGAATCAAAAGAAATAAAATGAGAGAGTCTTATTGGTGAAAACCTTCGGGCACCATAAGATGATGGAAGTAGAGAAATACAAAATGAGAGAGTCCGTTAGTAAAAACTCGCAAAGAGTGCTATCTGGCAATGGTGAGAAGAGAAATGAGAGAGGTTGATTGGTGAAAACCCGCAAAAGGGCGCTATCAACCTGAAAAGGGCATTTCACCACAAGAGGTCCTGGCACGGCTCTTTAGCTTGGAAACGTAGACCCGTTTTGGTTCAGAAGGAAATGAGAGTTTGTGACGATCAAGCATCTAGTTCAAGAAGCATGTCATGTTGGTTTAAAGTCAGCATACACCCCAGATAAGTCCTTCTTTCCCCGAAAGGGACGCTTCTATTTTGATTCATTTTTCATTCTTTGTTCATTTTTCTTTCACATCCCTTTTGTTTTAACTTTGAATCTCGAAATTGTTACAAAGAAAGGTGACATGACCGATTATATAGAATTCCGTCTGGTAAAGAAGAAAGACCCAGCCTCAGTGATGTATTGATACAATTCCCGATTGATCATGATGATTGATTATTTCCAAAAGAAAGGATGATTAGAAAGGAGATGGAAATCAAAGGCTAATGTCTTAGGAGAAACGAGAATGAGACAGAAAGATAAGAGCCCGTACAAGAAAATCTTCATGAGAAACCCGAGGCTAAACCCGGTCAGTTTGAAAGGAAGTCACCCCAAAGCCAATTGGTAGCAAAATTCTCAATGAAAATGGGGCAAAGATCAAGCAATGAAGATAATCAAGGCCACAAAGTCAACCACTTTTTCAACTAATAAAATATTCTTTGTTGAAAGCAGGTCTATTCAATTGTGCAAGAAGAAGATACAGCCCAAAGAAGTGAAATACGCGAGCATTAAAATGACTTTGAAACAAGGAGAACGCCTAAAACGGGAAGTTTCCTTTCAAAAGCTTTATTTTATGCATTTGTTGATGGTTAAAAGGAAAATGCCTAAAACAAGACCCAAAAGGAAGGAGAAGAGAAAGGAAAATGAAAACTCCAAAAAGAGAATCAAATCACGTCAGTCCAATATCTGTTTGGACCCCGGTCAGAAAACCGAGGGTCTTTCCGTCCAGAAAGCCGCGAAACATTGTTTTGAATTCTGGCCAGAATGCCGTGAAACTTACTTTCTTAATCCCGGTCAGAAAACCGAGGATCTCCCAGTCAGAAAACTGTGGAGCCGCTTCTTAAAACCCCGGCAAGAAAACCAAGGGTCTTCCGGCCAGAAAGCCGTGAAACGTTGTTTTGATTTCCGGCCAGAAAGCCATGAAACTTACTTTCTTAATCCCGGTCAGAAAACCGAGGATCTTCCCAGTCAGAAAACTGTTGAGCCATTTCTTTTAAACCTCGGCCAGAAAACCGAGGATCTCCCAGTCGAAAAACTGCGGAGCCTTTTTTTAAACCCCGGCTAGAAAACCGAGGATTTCCGGCCAGAAAGCCGTGAAACTTTCTTTCAAAATCCCCTGTCAAAAAACTGAGGATCTCCCCAGTCAGAAAATTGCGGAGCCATTTCTTTAAACCACAGCCAGAAAACCGAGGATTTCCGGCCAGAAAGCCATGAAACTTACTTTCTTAATCCCGATCAGAAAACCGAGGATCTCCCAGCCAGAAAACTGCGGAGCCACTTCTTTGAAACCCGGCCAGAAAACCGAAGTTCTTCCGGCCAGAAAGCCGTGAAATATCACTTTGAATTCCGGCCTGCAAGCCGTGAAACTCTTCTTCAAAATCCCGGTCAGAAAACCGAGGATCTCCCAGCCAGAAAATTGCGGAGCCACTTCTTTGAACCCCGGCCAAAAAACTGAGATTCTTCCAGCCAGAAAGCCGTGAAACAACACTTTTAAATTCTGGCCAGAAATCCGTGAAAACTTTCTTGCAACATCCCCGGTCAGAAAACTGAGGACCCAGTCAGAAAACTGCGGAACCGTTTCTTCAAAATTCCGGCCAGAAAGCAGTGAAAACTTTCTTTCAAAAATCCCGGTCAGAAAACCGAGGACCTCCCAGTCAGAAAACTGCGGAATCGTTTCTTCAAAACCCCGGCCAGAAAACCAAGGGTCTCCCGGCCAGAAAGCCGTGGAACGTTTATTTGTGAAACTGTGGTTTCAAAAAATCAAGATTCTATTGACCAATACCTTGTGTCACAATTAACTCACGAAATTTTCCTAGCGAAACTGGGGCAGAAAAATTTCGTTCGTTTATTTGTTTTGTTGTCTATATCGATTGGACCTTGGGACGCAAGGATCGAGATAACCTACGAGTGGAACCTCAATCCAGAATGAAGAAAAAAAGAAAAGAACCAAAAGAAAACAAATATTGTAGTAAACAGAGGCGTGGATTGCTCTAAATCTGATTGAAGTCACAAGCTCCGCCGATTCCATTTCACTCAATATCACAAGAATAAACAAGCATGTACAGCTTGCAAGCATCAAGATTCAGATCGAGGTCTACAGCGAAATCAGCTAAGACTCAAGATCAAGTTTTCAAGAGAATCATAGATAGGAATCTTGTAACTCATAGTTGATAGCATAGCTAGCTTAGCTTTAGTTTCTCTTTTGGTGTAATAAGGAGGTCAGTAAGCAGTAAGCAGCAACAACAGCAACGGTAGCAACAGTAACAGCAAAGTGTCAGTCCACGGTAGTCCCAGCTACCAAAACTTCCCGAACTACATTGACCTGATTCCTGTTTAGCCCAGGATATGTAGGAAGCCTCCCGAAGCAAAGGCTCGGTCAAGATCTTTCCAAAATGCTTCACACGGAGTGCTCGAACGGACAAAAATCGCTCGTACTTGCTCATCATTCTTTGCACAAAAACTCTTCGCGTTTCCGGGCAAAGAGGGGCAGCTGTGAGCACGTGATTTTTGCCCTATAAAGAGAAATACTCCCAAAGATTCAAAATAAAATAATTTTAGTTTTCTTGCAATTGTTGTGAATTTTGTGTTATTTTTCTTGTATTATTTATATTTTTATCTGTGCATATTTGCTTGTTTAAATAAATAAAATATGCAAAAAATATGTTGCGTATGTATATAAAATTCAAGTTTACAATTAAGTTTACTTTTACGGAAATGAAAAATCATAAAAAATATGTATTTTGTATTTTTAAGCATTTAATGTCTAAATTGTGCGATTTTATTTTAATTGACGTTTAATTTTGCGTGATAATTATTATTAAGGAGGTAATTAGTATTTTTAGATAATTCTAGGTTTTATAACTTAATCGTAGCATTTTTTTAGTTTTATTAATTAATAAAAGAAAAGAGAACAAATAATAGAAGAACGAATTCGGAATTGGGCCAATTCTTGAATTAACCCCAAGCCCAAGCCAATTCTACCCAACCCAAAACACCCAACAACCCGGTCTGCCCCATAACCCAAAAGACCCCCTTTTCTTTCATTTTTACACTTCATTTCCCAAAAGACCAAACCCTAAAATCCTAAAAAACTCTATCCGTCACACCCTTACACACCACCCCCTCTTCTTCTTCTTCATTTTAACCTACACACCACGAACCCTCCAACAACACCCGCCGGAATGCCTCCCAGGAACAACCACCAGGCAGTAATTCGGGAGCCACCCCTCCCCTCAAACGTTTTCTTTTTCTTTTTGTTCTTTTTCTTTTTCTGTGTGTATATATATGTATGTATATACATATATATAATGAAGTTGGTCGAATGATCGTTGTTTCGATCTGGTTAGTCGATTTCAAATTTTTTGTTCTTGTCCATACTTTGTTAGAATTTTCAGATCCGAAATTGTTGTATGTTGGCTGGATTATCTTTTTGATTTGTTATTCATCATGATTCCAGATTAGTCATGAAACTTGTTTATTTATTTTGTTTAAGTTTTGAACATAAGAATGTGTAGTTAATCACTTGGATGTTTATTTTGATTGTAGTGTTGTTAGATTTAATTTGTAGTTCAATTAATTATTGAGTTCTATTAAGTTTGTTTTTGAGTTTAATTGGACTTTGATTCTTGTATATTGTTGATTATGTGTTTGTTCATGAAATTAATTGTAAAATTCGATTGGAAATTGATTTCATGTGTTCATAAGTTTAATTGTTGAATTTGATTAAGTAATTTGGCATTTTAAGTTGATTTTAGTGTATAATTTAAATTAGTATTATTAGTCTTAATATCCAAATCGTGTGATTTAATATATAGTTGTGATTAATTATTTTTTAAGGTTAATTTGGTTTGTTTTTAGGTAATTTAGTGTATAATTTTGGAGGAAATCAAAATTGGGCAAAAAATGCCAAAAGCCCAACGAAATTCGGCAGACCCAGTCCAAAAAACACCCCAAAAATCCGTTTCAACCCATTACCCAAACCCAATCTCCTAACCTACCCATCACCCCGTTAATCTTGGCCGTTGGATGTAATAATCCAACGGTTGAGATTAATTCCTACATTTCTAATATACCAAACACCCCCCAAGACTCCTCATTACACTCTCATTTGCCAAAATCCTAAAATTATTTTCTTCTTCTCTCTATTCTCTAACCAGCCGCCCCCTCCCTATCCCTCTTCATCTTCTCCAACCACCCAAGCTCCACAACCATGGCTGCCCTACCCTGTCGCCCAGCTTCTCTCCCTGTCACAACCAGCCGTCCAAACGAACCAACAGCCTCCCCATCATCGAAACCATGCCAAGCTAGCTCGTTGAGTTCGTGTCCAGCTGCGTCGAGCTTGAGTCTAGCTGCTGTTACGTCATTCTTCTCGAGTTGAAGCTAGCACGTTGAGTTCGAGTCCAGCTGCGTCGAGCTTGAGTCCAGTTGCAGTTACCAAAGTAGACCTTGTTTGAACTTTGCGGTACTTTCTCATTTCCATGTGAGCTCGTCGTGGGACGCTGCGAATTTTTCTTCATCTTACAGTAGATGGTTAGTGTATTTAATCTCATAGGTAGCCTTTTCTTAGCTTGAAATCAGTAGGTATGTTTGGTATAATTTTTTTTTTTTTAGTAAAATTTGGCTTGAAAGCAGTATGTATATTTGATATAGTTGTTTGTTTGTTTTTTTAGTAAAAATTTGGTTTGACTAGTAAAAATTTGGCTTGAAATTAGTATGCATTTTTGATATTTGTTCGTTTTTGTTTTATAAGGATTTATATATATTTTCTTGGTTTTTCGTATATATATATATATATATATATATATATATATATATATATATATATATATATATATATATGTGTGTGTGTGTGTGTGTGTGTGAATTTAATTTCACGAATATTATATGGATATATGGATCAGTTATATATATATATATATATATATATATATATATGTATATATTTTAACTTAGATAATATATATTTGATTTTTGTTTATTACTTGTTGTTTATCATGTTCTTGATTATTTCTTCATCTTTGTGCTTTAATCATGTGTTTATTTAGTTTTTAACATAGAAATGTTTAGTTAATCACTTGAATGTTTATTTTGATTATAACATTGTTAGATTTAATTTGAAGTTCGATTAATTATTAAGTTGTAGTATTTTTGAATTTGTCTTATTGTTGTGTTAAAATTTAGATCTAAGTTATAAATTTTTGGTTTAATCTTGTTAAGATGAATTTGAATTTAGTGATTAAAGTTTGCTTATTTGTTGTTGTAATTTTTGTTGAATCTGGAAGAGTAGTTGTTATGCATGTTCAAAATAATTTCAGATTTGATCTTGTTGTTCTTGGTTGTTCATCATGTTGTTAGATTTATTGTTAAAGTTGTTTAAGAATTGTATACAATTGCTATATTTTGGTTGTTTGATTTAGATGAATTGGTTATAGCTGACAAGGTTAGAATAGTAATTTTCAATAATTACGGGAGTAATTTGGGGAGTGATTTAGGGAAGGTGGGACCCTCAATTACTATAAGACAAATAGTAGGTTTGAAAATTAGGGGGACAATGTTAGGTGGGTGGGGACATCAATTATTAAAGTTAAAAAGAGTGGGGATAGTAGGACCCACGTTTGACTACTTTTCTGATTGACAATTAGTAATAGTGTGTAATATATATATAACGACCCGACCGATCGTTTTTGAAAATTATGCCCCGATCCCCAATCTAACTATTTCCCTAAGTTCATCTCTGCTATTGTAGTTCGCCGGGAGGTTCGGTTATAGAATTTGAAGCGTTTCGGGACACTTAGTCCCTAAATGAGAGCCTTATAGTTGAAAAATGGCCCGTATTTGGAATAGCTGTTAAGACGATCTCATAATGGAAATTCGATGGTTCCATTAGCTCCGTTAGGTGATTTTGGGGTTGGGAGCGCATTCGGAATGTATTTTGGAGGTCCGTAGCTCAATTAGGCTTGAAATGCCGAAGGTTTGAAATTTTGGCGAATCCGAACGATAGGTGAGATTTTGATCCGGGGTCGGAATGGAATTCGGACAATTTTTGCAGCTTCGTTATGTGATTTTGGATATGTCCGCAAATTTTCAGGTCATTCGGACGTCGTTTGGTCGGGTTTTAGATCAAATGCGTGTTTTGGAAGTTTTAGAAGAACTTAAGCTTGAATTCGATGTAATTTGATGGTATTGGCGTTGTTTGATGCATGTCGATGATTGGAACAAGTTTGCATGATGTTTTAGGAGGTGTTAGTATTTTTGGTTGAGGTCCCGGGGCCTCGGGGTGATTTCGGATTGTTAACGGGAACTTTTGAAGTTGGAAAACTTCATAATAGGCGAAGATGTAAATGAGTGTGCACAAGACCTCACTTTAAACGATCATATCTCCTGTTATATAAAGAGTTGTGTGAGCTACAACCTATCAAATTAAAGCTCTTTGAGTCTAGTTTCCAACGCAATAAACCGTTAGTCATTTGGAGGTGTATACAGAAAGTGATGACCATTTTTCTGGGCATGTGTCAGTAGCGCGGCCTTATCGCGGGAGCGCTAGTAGCCCGCGCTAATGGATTATTTTCTGCCTCAACCCGCGCTAATTAGCGCGGGCGCGCTAGTACCAGGCCCCTAAATACCCCAAGACCGGGTATAAAGAGTTCCAAAGTCATTTTTGGGGCAAGGGCTTGCTCTCTCAAGAGGAATCCGTCCTACTCTTCATTTCTATGATCCAAGGTAAGATTTTTGGAGTATTTTGAGTTGATTACTACTCCTAAACACTTATATTAACATGGATTAATCTTGAAAATCTTTATATTTTCAAGAAATTCCTTCAAGAGCTCAAAAGGGGGTTTTGCAAGATTTCTTCCAAAAGGTAAATCCTACACCTTAGACTTATATATATGGATATATATGGGAATATGAGTATGAATCAAGTATTACAACTTATGGCATGGTAATTGGAAGTCATAAATTCCCAATTTAAATACATGAACATGGTAGGGATTTAAAGGTGTTTATTTGATGGAATTTTGTTGGTTGGGTGTGAATGGATGGTCATACATGTGTATTTGGAAGTTATAAATTGGTTAGGAATGATGGTGAGATGAATTGTTGGTTAATGGTGACAGTTGGAAGAACCAATACTATAGTTATGAGGTGAAAATAACCATGCCTACAAGGTGTTTGATAATATGCCTAAATGACATAAGTTATGGAATTTATGATCAATATTGGCCCTATTGAATGTTGAATTGTAGATTGAAGTTACATAACTATATTGGATCATCGTAGTATCATTAAGGGGCGAATTTCGGATATGTATGGCTAAAAACGCCGTCTTTTAGAAATCGAGCTTCATCGATGTTTGTGTGATCTTGGTCATTTTTCATAATTTTTCGTATTAGCTTAGAATTTAATTGTAGAATAAATTACTTGAATTATTATTTACAATATGCAATTTATTTGGATAGAGTTGAGCCACTCGGAGTCGGATACTCGTGGCAACGGAGTCGTTTCTTAGCGGTTTTGTACCGGAATTGAGGTAAGTGACTTGTCTAACCTTGCGTGGGGGAACCTTCTCCCCTAGGATATTATGTGTTGATTTAAAGCCTTGTACGCGAGGTGACGGGCGTGTACATGCGCAGATTGTTGGAAAATCACCTTTCTTGAACTTCTCAAATTGTCATATTCTTTTTATTTAATTGATTAAATTGTAATACTTACCCGATATTCGTTAGAAAAGCATGATTAGATAGGATTATCTGTCTAAGTGCCTACTTGTCTAACTTGAACTTCCTGAACTTGTCGATGCTGGTTTGGTGTAAATTGTAGTTATTTGTTACATATTGCGGAATATACCAGTTTATGAATATTTAATAAGAACTAGCGGAAAATAAGATAAAAGGGATGTAATCCGTGCCGCTTGGCACATACACCCGTCAAATACACTATATAAAACACCACCAAGAATCCGGAATCCCACGGGTAACACAGACTAAAAGAGAACATACAACTGTAGCTCTATGTGTAAAGAGTATCTAACAATGGAATGAAGGAAAACATCTGCTAGCACTAATAGAATAGAAGGAAGGCCTCCGGATCCGCGGACGTAGCAGATCATACCTCGGGGTCTCCCCAAGCGCTGCCGAATCACCTGATATGAGCCTGTCCTGATGTACCTGGATCTGCACAACAAAAGTGTGCAGAAGAGTAGCATGAGTACACCACGGCGGTACTCGGTAAGTGCCAAGCCTAACCTCGATGGAGTAGTGACGAGGAAGGTCAGGGCCCTACTGAGAGAAACAATAACATTATGATATTAACAATATTAAGCGGTTTAAAAGATAATAATTCCGAAATAACAACAATAAAGTGATTACTGCAACCGTCTACAATTAAATAACAGCAAGTAACAAACTCAATCAATAACTCAGGATCTCCGGGAATTGAACCCATAGTCCCTACCAATAACTCAGGATCTCCGGGAATTGAACCCACAGTCCCTACCAATAACTCAGGATCTCCGGAATTGAACCCGCAGTCCCTACCAATAACTCAGGATCTCCGGGAATTGAACCCGCAGTCCCTACCAATAACTCAGGATCTCCGGGAATTGAACCCGCAGTCCCTACTAATAACTCAGGATCTCCGGGAATTGAACCCACAGTCCCTACCAATAACTCAAGATCTCCGGGAATTGAACCCGCAGTCCCTACCAATAACTCTCAGGATCTTCGGGAATTGAACCCGCAGTCCACAAACGCAAACACAATCAGTAAGAGGAAAAGCATAGAGAAATATGTAACAAATAACTACAATTTACACCAAACCAGCATCGACAAGTTCAAGAAGTTCAAGTTAGACAAGTAGGCACTTAGACAGATAATCCTATCTAATCATGCTTTTCTAACGAATATCAGGTAAGTATTACAATGTAATCAATTAAATAAAAAGAATATGACAATTTGAGCAGTTCAAGAAAGGTGATTTTCCAACAATCTGCGCATGTACACGCCCGTCACCTCGCGTACAAGGCTTTAAATCAACACATAATATCCTAGGGGAGAAGGTTCCCCCACGCAAGGTTAGACAAGTCACTTACCTCAATTCCGGTACAAAACCGCTAAGAAACGACTCCGTTGCCACGAGTATCCGACTCCGAGTGGCTCAACTCTATCCAAATAAATTGCATATTGTAAATAATAATTCAAGTAATTTATTCTACAATTAAATTCTAAGCTAATACGAATAATTATGAAAAATGACCAAGATCACACAAACATCGATGAAGCTCGATTTCTAAAAGACGGCGTTTATAGCCATACATATCCGAAATTCGCCCCTTAATGATACTACGATGATCCAATATAGTTATGTAACTTCAATCTACAATTCAATATCCAATAGGGCCAATATTGATCATAAATTCCATAACTTATGTCATTTAGGCATATTATCAAACACCTTGTAGGCATGGTTATTTTCACCTCATAACTATAGTATTGGTTCTTCCAACTGTCACCATTAACCAACAATTCATCTCACCATCATTCCTAACCAATTTATAACTTCCAAATACACATGTATGACCATCCATTCACACCCAACCAACAAAATTCCATCAAATAAACACCTTTAAATCCCTACCATGTTCATGTATTTAAATTGGGAATTTATGACTTCCAATTACCATGCCATAAGTTGTAATACTTGATTCATACTCATATTCCCATATATATCCATATATATAAGTCTAAGGTGTAGGATTTACCTTTTGGAAGAAATCTTGCAAAACCCCTTTTGAGCTCTTGAAGGAATTTCTTGAAAATATAAAGATTTTCAAGATTAATCCATGTTAATATAAGTGTTTAGGAGTAGTAATCAACTCAAAATACTCCAAAAATCTTACCTTGGATCATAGAAATGAAGAGTAGGACGGATTCCTCTTGAGAGAGCAAGCCCTTGCCCCAAAAATGACTTTGGAACTCTTTATACCCGGTCTTGGGGTATTTAGGGGCCTGCTACTAGTGCGCCCGCGCTAATTAGCGCGGGTTGAGGCAGAAAATAATCCATTAGCGCGGGCTACTAGCGCTCCCGCGCTAAGGCCGCGCTACTGACACATGCCTAGAAAAATGGTCATAACATTCTGTATAGACCTCCAAATGACGAACGGTTTGTTGCGTTGGAAACTAGACTCAAAGAGCTTTAATTGGATAGGTTGTAGCTCACAAAACTCTTTATATAACGGGAGATATGATCTTTTAAAGTGAGGTCTTGTGCACACTCATTTACATCTTCGCCTATTATGAAGTTTTCCAACTTCAAAAGTTCCCGTTAACCATCCGAAATCACCCCGAGGCCCTCGGGACCTCAACCAAAAATACTAACACCTCCTAAAACATCATGCAAACTTGTTCCAATCATCGACATGCATCAAACAACGCCAATACCATCAAATTACATCGAATTCAAGCTTAAGTCCTTCTAAAACTTCCAAAACACGCATTTAATCAAAAACCCGACCAAACGACGTCCGAATGACCTGAAAATTTGCAGACATATCCAAAATCACATAATGAAGCTACAGAAATTGTCGGAATTCCATTCCGACCCCCGGATCAAAATCTCACCTATCGTTCGGATTCGCCAAAATTTCAAACTTCGGCATTTCAAGCCTAATTGAGCTACAGACCTCATAAAAACATTCCGAATGCGCTCCCAACCCCAAAATCACCTAACGGAGCTAATGGAACCATCGGATTTCCATTCCTATGTTGTGTTAATGCTATTCCAAATACAGGCCATTTTTCAACTATAAGGCTCTCATTTAGGGACTAAGTGTCCCGAAACGCTTCAAATTCTATAACCGAACCTCCCGGCGAACTACAATAGAAGAGATGAACTTAGGGAAATAGTTAGATTGGGGATCGGGGCATAATTTTCAAAAACGATCGGTCGGGTCGTTACATCTTCCCACACTTAAAAGATTCGTTCGTCCTCGAACGAGCATAGAAAACATACCTGGAGTAGTGAAAAGATGAGGGTACTGGCTGCACATATCCTGCTCAGTCTCCTAAGTCGCCTCCTCGACCGGCTGACCTCGCCACTGAACCTTTACTGGAGCGATGTTCTTTGACCTTAGCTTCCTGACTTGCCTGTCCGGGATGGCCACTAGCTCCTCAACATAAGGCAGATCCTCGTATAGCTGAACAGAAGTGAAACCCAACATGTGCGAAGGTTACCATGGTATCCCTGGAGCATAGGGATATGAAATACGGGATGGCCCCGACTAGGGTGGGAGGTAAGGCCAGCTCATAAGAAACCCCCCCAACACGCCTCAAATCTCAAAAGGGCCAATAAATCTCGGACTCAACTGAGCACATTAGTCTGATATAATCTGAAGATATTCCCTTTTGTTCAAATACATAAGTCTTAAAGCCTAATTCCAACATTCCGGAATTCTATGTCGGGCTTGTTTTTATCAAGAGATCACACAATTATTCCTCACACGCGGTCCTCAAACATGACACTGCATAACTTTGCTGGATTCTTACCTTGCAACACAAAATCCATAGGACCACGATAATATTTTTTCTTTTTTTTTATGACCAAATCAGCCAAAAATTCGATGAATCAGATGCTCTCATTGCACCTCATGGTCTACATAGGTCTTGTTCTAACTTTTACAATACTGACACGACGGAAGAGATGTGCCGATATTCATAACCAACAAGATCCATTACCTTGTCCTAAACCAGAGAATGTTATTTTCCTCTATAATATACTTCATATAATCAGTTTGCACTGACCCCAAATCCCATAACCTCATCTCACCCAGTACGAACTGCTCAGGCGATAAGCCACATCGGACATAATCAAAAGTCCTACAAGATGACACAATGTGCTAGTAGGCCACTAATTCGTACGTGACACAAAAGGAAGGCGAACACTAGACAGAACTATTCAACTCTCACACTAACATGGACTTCCTCAGAAAAATAGGAAACAGAACACATAACAGCAAATATGGACACTGAAATAAGTATCACACTATTGCGGCGTGCAACCCGATCCCAACAATATACCCATGGCGGCGTGCCACCCGATCCAAACAATATAACCATGGCGGCGTGCCACCCGATCCAAATAATATAAAACTCACATAAGGAGCCAAACGTCGAGCTGAATAGCTCATCATATCAAAATACTGAATATCGAGCATAAGCACACTAAGATGCATGATATCAGTCACAAGGAAACATATAGCGCTATAGGCTACAAACTCAAGCACAACTGAGGTGCGATATATGATCTAAGTCTCAAAGGCCATCATGCTCATATAACATCACAGCTGAGCGTAACCTCAACACATAAGGAATTTACCAAGACGTCTCACAACTCATACGGCACAATATATCTTTACATGAATTAACTAACCACGAAATAAGACCGCGACTATCCCTCCATAAAGGGCGCATTGCTGGAAGAAACACAACCGGCCTGACGCAAGGCTCACTTCCACATTTAAATCTATCCACCGACCTTAAGTCTATCCTGGTCGTGCCAAGCTAATTCAATAATATTTCACAGGTCTATAACCCAATAAGCAGAGTGCCCTCCAGGCATAAATTCTCAAATGAATGATATCACCAAAATCCTCATACTTGGTTTAAATTTCTAACCAATCAAGTGACTACAAGTCACACCTATACAATCTTCTTGTGGGTCAAGCTCCCACCATCCTCCGAATAATTAAACGGGCCTGCACATTCAACCCACCGGCTGCACTAACACTGAAAAGCGATCAGGAGTCCCTAACCGGGATGCAAAGCCTTTCTCACAGAACACCGATCTCAAATGATACTGATGTTAATACCCATCTTACTCAAAACACTGAAACTCCTTTCCTGCTCATCCGAGCTCTTTATATCACATTCATTGACCAAACTGTGACCTTGGTCCTTACTTCAAATTTCATACTACTCACTGCACATCACGTGCCGATATACGATAGACACAATTTCCATCATAGCTCTAGAACTGACGATAGGCTAATATTTCATCACATAAGACTTTCCATTTAGCTCACTGCAGGAGAACTATAACAACATACGGCGAATTCTCATAACCATCGAATATGCCAATCTCTAAGTAGTGGTCCAAGCCACCATAACCCTTCCCGAGATCTGCCTACTCATAACAGGCCCTTAACAGAAGAATACTTCAGAATTACATCAATCACTGCGGCCGACAAGTCTCAAATGCACCGCCACAAATCACATGCATAATTTGATCACGTTGCATGAATTGATCATTGACACCAATACGCCAACTCAACTATGGCTGATCAATCTACTTCCTTCCAAGTTATCCTTGATTGCCTTAGAAATGTTAATATCTTCCTTCAATACCTAACTTATTCCAACCGCACTTACCCCGAGTGACCTTAAATCATGAGGCCATGCTATCTCAAAAACGACGACCATTTCATGTCTCTCAAATACTACACCACAAGTCAAAACATCATAGATCGTTTTGTGCCTTTCTTCATAAGTTGCTTCAAAAGCTTGAGCCTCAACTGTACTTATAGACTCGGAATTATCAGGCACCACACTTTACCTCTTGAATTCACTAGGACCGCTATTGAGAGCCATCCAGCCCTGACTTGCCCCAGTACGCAACCAACTCTACTAAATTTTGTAATATATGAATACCCTCTCGATAAAGCCCCCAGCGAAACCACTTCCCGCAAAGCCCGCACCTATACGAGGCATAAATCATGAGTCTTTCCTCAAGTTTGAACACGAGCCAGTAAGGCTAACCATAACATGCATTCAACAATTCATATACTGAAATTACCACTCATGGCCCTTTTTCCGTGGCTGCAATAACACAATAATACGCTAGTATCCGGAATTCACATAGGTAATTAACCATGCGACCCAATCTTAAGCGGTGGGACTCTCCCACTTAGCCCAAAGCCACTATTACACGACTCTCGAACACATTAGAACCATTCTCTCAAGTCATTTACTATTATTCCACTCTGCAACTCACTTGATCCAACGAATATAACCACATGTGCTCTATTAGTACTCTAACACCATATGGTATGACCTCATCCCAATACAACCAAACATTTTCTCGCTCCATGCACCGAGCATTCTCTACCAACGATATCTTAAAACATACTATGATTCTCACACGCCTGCGAAGCACCATGTAGCCTTTGTCGAATATTTCCCTGCTGATAATAAAATGTAGAGTTTATTAGGGACACGGGAACATCCAAAGTCCCAATATCATACCATACGAGCCTCAACTCTTGCCCATCCGAATATTTCCCTGCTGATAATAAAATGTAGAGGTTATTAGGGACACAGGAACATCCAAAGTCCCAACATCATACCATACGAGCCTCAACTCTTGCCCATCCGCAAGTTTTCAAGAACTTTTGTTGAATAGCACCTAAATACATCGCAGGCCAAATCTGATATGACACATGACCTGTAATTAGATCGTTGAAAGTGAAATCCTTTCACTTGACACGAAGCCTTAAGATACATCTTGCTAATCCATGATACTAGCCTTTAACATTTGTACGTTTTCATCATAAGACAAGCCAAAGACATTCGTTTGGTACATGTCCTTCTTAAGACAGTTAAACTCATATCCCCCCAGTATCTCTGCTGGCTGAATCCTTCGCTAAATAGATATCTCATGTGAACCATATAGTTTTTATTACCACCAACTATCTTTAGATCTACATCCACCTTGTGATTTTACCATTGTTGTGACGATTTGGTAGTTAAGTAAACCTTCTCAAGACCGTACTTATCAATCGAATGTCGGAATCTAGTGCACCCCCATGTGCACAATTGAAGATCTCTCAATTATCTTGCATTATCGATATGGATGACACGCGGTAACAATGGTTGAGTAAATTCTTGACTCCCTTGAAATCCCTCTGCAGCATCACGAACCGTCGGCGCATACTTGATACCGAGTGTGCAATTTCAGTACACGAGTGGATGCAAAAGAACATATGACATAGGCTCTAACTGAATAAATGGCGCACGATAAGGAATTCAAAGAATTGAAGAGTTTCCTAAACAGTTACATAGCCCCTCGTAGATAAATACAGACGTCTCCGTATCGATCAGTGAGAATCTAAGTAACCGGTCTGTGTCCCGTGACTCCTACGAACCTAGAGCTCTGATACCAACTTGTCACGACCCAAGTTCACCAATCATGAACATGTCGTGATGGCACCCAATCCCCATGACTAGGTAAGCCTAACACGTTGCGGAATATACCAGTTTATGAATATTTAATAAAAATTAGCGGAAAATAAGATAAAAGGGGATGTAATCCGTGCCGCTTGGCACATACACCCGTCAAATACACTATATAAAACACCACCAAGAATCCGGAATCCCACGGGTAACACAGACTAAAAGAGAACATACAACTGTAGCTCTATGTGTAAAGAGTATCTAACAACGGAATGAAGGAAAACATATGCTAGCACTAATAGAATAGAAGGAAGGCCTCCGGATCCGCGGACGTAGCGGATCATACCTCGAGGTCTCCCAAAGCGCTGCTGAATCACCTGATATAAGCCTGTCCTGATGTACCAGGATCTGCACAACAAAAGTGTGCAGAAGAGTAGCATGAGTACACCACGGCGGTACTCAGTAAGTGATTGTTGCATTGCTGGAATTACTGCTTATACTAATTATTTTCCTCTCCTCTTGCTGTTCAGGTACACTCCTTTAAAATACTTACTGTTTAATTTCAGTATAAGGTGTAATATGAAATTTGAAGTTGACTGGGATAAAACTTCTGTCATTGGTTTTTACATTTTAAGTTTTGTATCAATATTAGACTGGATATTGGCAATTGTTTAGAATTTGTTTCTTCTTACTAATATCTTGAAACAATAATTTGAATTGAAATTGTAGTATTATCTGGATTGTGTGAACTTTCTCATAACTATTAGATTTTTTAATGTTAATAATTCACTTCAATATTGTTATTAATTAGTATAAGTATAAGCATGTTTTTATTATCCAAGTTTTTGAGTAATTAAAAAGAAATAAGTCATCTCTTTAGTTAAATAAAAACTGGTTAGTTTAGTAGCTAATGTTTTAATATTGTTTTTAATAAGCTAAAATTGCAAATATGTAGCTGGCTTAATAAAATATGATTTTTAATTATTTGGCGTAAAATTTAGGCATTTAGGTCCGATTTGAATAAATAATACTATTTTTCCTTTAAATAAGTATTAGTAATTAAGGAAAATTATTGTTCCTTTAAATATTTGTAAATAGTGAATTTTTATCTTTTAAGTCAATTAAAATATGTGTTTAAATTAGTTGTAAAATAATTGGTTTAATTTGTATAAGTATTAATTGCCGATTTTGTATTTTTATTTTTATTTAGATTTTAGCCATGTCTACTTCCATTAAACAGTTTTTTAATATAGCAAGCAATATCACGATTTGAGTATGTATTTTATCTTTTATTGTACAAAAAAAATAATAAGTTAATAAATAAAATTGTAGTATTTTGAGTTTGTTGAAAATGTTTGTTTATTTATTTTTCTGTTTCATGAATATTTTCCATAAATTAATTGGATGTATTGCATATTGTTAGACTCTTAATTAATTAGGATATTTTTCTTTTAATTTGGGGATAACTAAATAAAAAATGTGGTCACTTTAGAATTATCCTTTTAAAAAAATAAAAAAAAATGTTACGAGCGTAGCTAAATAGAAGAAATAAAATTGCGGGGCCCCTCAATAACAATGTTCACTTTTTCTTAAAAATAACCAAACGCGGTAATTGATTTAAAATTGCATTATAGTATTGAACATGCATAAAATCAGATATTTTTAGCCATGTATAATAATTGAAGCAACCGTGCTAGAACCACAGGATCCGGGGGTGCCTAACACCTTCCCTCGGGTCAACGGAATTCCTTACTTAGAATTTCCGGTTCGCAAACTTCATTTGGAAAGTCGAAAATTTCCTCGATTCGGGATTTAAATAAATCGGTGACTTGGGACACCATAATTTATTCCAAGTGGCGACTCTGAAATAATAAATAATCTCCTTGCCTAGATGGATTGCCTACTGATCTTCAGATTACTAGAAATATTTGTGAAACCACATCAGAGGAAGAGTGCATGAGGCCAAGGTTGTTCAGAAAAGTGAAATGAGGCTAGATCACAAAGTGCTCTTCGAATTTGTCAACAAATGTCTCCTACCCAAACAGGAAAGGAGACATACAACAAATTACATGGATCTGGTGCTTATGCAATGTCTGAATGATGGAAAGAAAGTCAACTGGCCTGCTTTCATTGTGAAGCTACTTGTGCTAAATAGATCAAAATCTCATGCCATTCTCTATGGATTTATCTTGACAACTGTGCTTGAAAGATTAAATGTTCCCTTGAAAAAGTGGGAAATGGTATCGAGCAAAGAACATTTTGGTAGCAAGACACTTCAATCCTGTGACGATTTGCTCAGCACATCTCCAGTTGAACCTAGTTCATCAGCAAAAACTCATGTGAATAGCAAGGTCAGAGCCTTAGTTCAGGAGGTTGGAGCAAAGGATGCGGAAATAGCAAGGCTTCAGGCAAGAGTTGCTGAATTGGAGGGAGAAAGAAATGGGTTGAGAGCTAAACTTGCAAGACAAAAGGAGAAAAATAAAGGAATGATCAAACAAATGTTGAACCTGCTACAAACCCAACCCTCTAGCTCTTCTAAGCCTTAGCTATTCTATCCTAGTGTGCACCAGCAAGACCCCCAGTGACCCAATTTGGGAGTTTTTAGATGCTTCCTTCTTTATTTTGCTCATGGTTGGATAATTCCGTTTTTCTTTTTGTGGACTGCATTGTAGGAACTACTTGCTTATTAATGAATGCTGCTTATCTTGTCTTTGTTAAATCTGATCTTTATAGTTATTTTTTGGGTTGAGTTAACTAAAGCCTTGCAGTTGCTCCAATGGCCATGAGTACTGATTAGATTACTGAGTTCACCTTATTTATGAAACCTTTCGATGAAGCCATATGGGGAAAGATATTGTTCTTAAAATGTTTTATCTAAACAAGTGACGTTTATGACCTAACTTAAAATCTAGTTCTTTATGAAAATTGAATTTTCTAAAAAATTCAAAGTGTTGGTATTTTAGCTAAGGTTCACATGTCCTTTGAAAATTGATATTTGACAACATCACCAGTTGGCCAAGTTTAGTAGAAGTTTTGAAGATTGACAAATGAACATTAGGGGAAGGACCTGGTCCATCATGAGAAACACAATTAGTCATAACCACCGCATATGGAAGGCATGTGAGGAAGATATGTATTGAGGCGTATGCAACAAATATCTTCTAAATATGATCGAAAAGGTTGTATTGAGTTCTAAGAGGTAAGATAAGAGAACACAATCCTAAGCCAGGATAAGGATGAGAGTTTGTAGTAGTTAAGGACTAAAATCGACAAAGGGATAAGCGACAGAGTCTTGATCAAACTCTAACTGCTAATCTATTTAAGTAACTAAGTTGTTCACTTTTATAGGTAATGCACATAAGCAGAAGTAAAGCATATTTGAGAGAAAAAAGAATCAAGTCTATTTTGCAAGCAATATATGCGAGATACAAGTGTGCACATCTGAAGCTACATGAACTAAGATAGAAGAACCAGTTTCATCATTGTGTTTATTCAAAGTATAGTTCAATTGTAGTAGGTTTTCATATTGTACCTTTCAGCTTTTATAGAAGCAATTGTATTAGGTGCATTGAATATTCAAGTTAGAGTTAACTTGAAAGTGCCGCAATAGTTGAGGCTGTGTGCCACACTGTGATTAGAGTTAATCCTTAGGTTTACAAAGTGTCTTTGTAAATGCAATTTTTGGCTCAGTGATTTTAGTGGAGTTTGGGAAAATCCTACTGAGTAGTAGGTCGTGGTTTTTTCACCGTTTGATCTAGGTGTTTTCCACGTAAAATATATGTGTACTTTACTTTCAGCATTTATTATTCCATAAACTGCTGTAGTTTGAACACCTAGAAGAACCAGGTTCTTCTAGTGTGAAAATTAGGTACCACACAAATCATCCTCCCTCTTCTGTGGTATTGACGTATAGAACATCAATTGGTATCAGATCAGGTTATCCTTGAAGAGGTTAACACCTTAGGAAAGATAACATTAGTGCTCCACCTAAACTTAAAATACTAATTCCTAAAACTTATTATCATACTTAAACTAAGTTATTTCAAATATCTTTACTAAGAAGACACAAAGTATTCCAGCGATTATAAGTAGCAAACTATAATGTATTGAATATGTTTTCTTTCATATAATTTAGAATTATCTTTTTAAATATTTAGTATAGACTTTGAGCCTAGTATTTTCCACGTAAAGTATCTGTGTGATTATATTTTCTTTGCCTTTGCTTGGTTTCTTTTAAGTTGTTGTAGAATAGTTGATGGATCTATACTCTAACCATCTTTTTTTTTTAATTCATTACCCTTTAAACAGTAAAAATGTCCTGAGAGTTTTGCTAAGTCCTATAAAAGAATGTATTTTATTGCATTCTCTTTTTACTGGTAAATTTCATTTAAAAAAATACCGAAAATTAATTGAACCGTACGATACTAAAAAAATACCGAAAAAAATACCGAAAATTAATTGAACTGTTATTATGCATAATAGAATAACCTAAAAATTTGTATGGTACAAATATTAAAAAATAACTGGATGAACCGAACCATTGACACCCCGAACGATATGTACTTGAAAACTACAAGGACTATTGTAGAGAGAAAAATGAGTGGTTTGCGTTTTGTAGTAGAAAGCATAAGCACACCTAATTAAGCCACTAATTCAAAAGAAGCATTGATTAAGAGCTTTACACTCCTAGAAATCTTGAAAAAAAGCGACCAAAATTGGTCTATCAAGAAAAGCGACCAAAGTTGGTTGCTAAATTGGAGAAAATAATTACATAATTATTCTAAATAAATTAGCGACAAGGTTCATCGCTTTTTTGTCGAGAATATGTTTAAAATATTGATCGGACTAGTCTGACTAGCTTGGACAAAGAAATGCTGAAATTCGCGACCAACTTTGGTCGCTAAAGTGGGTCCTAGTCTCAAATTTAAATAATTATGTTATTATTTTTAAAAAATTATAAAATATAAATAAATATAATTTAGTATTAGCGACCAAAGTTTGACTCTTCGAGGATGAACGAATGATTAAGTGTAAGAGGATGTAACGACCCGGCCGGTCGTTTTTGGAATTTACGCCAGGACACTTAGTCCCTAAATGAGAGCTTAATAGTTGAAAATAGTTTATATTCATAATAGTGTGAAGATGACCTCGGAATGGAAATCTGATAGTTCTGTTAGCTCTATTAGGTGATTTCGAGGTTGGGAGCGTGTTCGGAATGTAATTTGGAGGTCCATAGCTCATTTAGGCTTGAAATGCCGAAGTTTAAAATTTTTAAATTCCGGTCTGATTGTGATTTTTATCCGAGGGCTGGTTTGGGATTCTGAAAGTTGTTTTAGCTATGTCATGTCATTTGGGATGTGTGTGAAACATTTCATGTCATTTGGGCGAGGTTTGGTTAGGTTTTTTATCGAAAGTGTGTTTGGTTGGAATTTGAAGTTCTTAGGCTTAGATCTTAGCTTAATTCGTGTTTCCGGCGTTGTTTTGAGTGATTTAAGGATTGGTACAAGTTTGAATGATTTTATGTCTATATGTATGTAGGCTTGGTTTAGGTCTCGGGGGCCTCGGATGTGTTTCGGATGCTCAACGAGTCATTTTCTCCTATTTTTGAAATGTTATTGATGCTTCTGGTATGCCTTCATCGCGTTAGCGATATGTCCTTCGCGTTTGCGAAGGCTTATCTTGGACACCTGGGCAATCCTTCTATGCATTCGCGTTTAGAGCCTCGTGTTCATGAAGCTCTGCCTCCCCCTTTACCGCGTTCGCGTCGACTATACCACGTTCATGTAGGTCTGAAAGCTCCTTCATCACGATCGCGTTGCCATCCTCGCATTCACGTAGGGCAAGCTTTTCGCATGCACCGATTCGCGTTTGCATAATTTTTTATGTCAGGCCTTCGCGTTCGCATCCCTTCCTTCATGAATGCGAAGGGCATTTTGGGGACCTTATATTTTCCTTCTTGGGGACTTTCGCATGAGGCCTGCCGCGTTCGCGATGCTTTAATGATCTGAACAGTAATATAACTTTTCAAAAATAAGGGTTCTTCCATTTTTAAAAAACTCAAGCTAGAGAGCTCGGTTTTGGGAGATTTTTCGAGGGATTTTCAGAGGCAACTATTGGGTAACGATTCCTTACTCTCTTATGATTAATACCCACTAACCTAACCTTGAATCCAACCTTTAATTTCGGATTTTAAATGAAACTTCGGGTAAAATCCTTAGACCTTATTATGATGATTTGAAGGGGCATCTGACCTTCGATTTGGGAATATGGTAGGACTCATGAGAGTAAGAGGATTCTAAAAATGTAAAAAATTATTCGATTCCGAGATGATGGCTAGAGGGGCATTTTGGTCATTTTACCTATTTTTGGCGCCCCACCTTTAATTTTGATAGTGGAATCAGTTATTTGCAATATTATTTATGATTTGTATTTGAATTTAATAGATTTGGGCCATTTGGAGTCGGATACTCATGGCAAGGGCATCGTTCCCTAGTTGATTTTTGTACCGGTTCGAGGTAAGTGGCTTGTCTAACCTTGTGTGGGGGACCTCTACCCTTAGGACTTCTTATGTGCTGATTTAAATGCCTTGTACGCGAGGTGACGAGCGTGTACTTGTGCTAATTGTTGAAAAATCTACTTTACTTGAATCTTTTAAACTATGTTTCTCTGTTATTTGATTGATTTCAATGCAAAATTTAATTGTTACTTGTATTTGTGTAGTTCATTCTCTAAATATTTTCCTGATCTGGTTGCGCATTTACATTGGGACCACGGATACGGATTTCGGTAGCTCCCCCACCCCTTCTTGTTTGACTACTTTTTGACTGTGGTTTCTATTCCCGACAGACCCCCATGCGCGGTTATATGGACTGCGGATTCAATTCCCGACAGATCCCCCTACGTGGTTATATGGACTGCGAGTTCAATTCCCGACAGATCTCCCTACGCGGTTATATGGACCGCGGGTTCAATTCCCGATAGTTCCCCCTACACGGTTATATGGACTGCGGGTTCAATTCCCGATAGTTCCCCCTGCACGGTTATATGGACTGCGATTTTAATTCGCGATAGATCCCCCTACACAATTATATGGACTGCGAGTTCAATTCCCGCTAGACCTCCTTGCTCGATTATATGGACTGCGGGTTAAATTCCCGATAGATCCCCTTACACGGCTATGTGTACTACAGGTTCAATTCCTGGGAGATCCTTGCTATTGATATGATGGACTACGGGTTTGATTCCCGAGAGATCCTTTGCTATTGTATTAAGGACTACGGGTTCAATGCCCAGGAGATCCTTTGCTATTGATAAGGTGGACTACGGGTTCGATTCCCGGGAGATCCTATATATTTAAATGTAATGGACTACGGGTTCAATTCCCGGGATATTCACGGGACAATTGAGGAATAGTTGTTTATGTTATTTTTCTTACATAGCTTAATTGTTATTGACTTGTAGCTTCTATCCTATTTTTATCGTTATTTCAGATTATTCCCTGATTTACACTGTTCATTATTATTATTATGTTTATTCTCAGTTGGGCCCTGACCGTCCTCGTCACTACTAAACCGATGTTAGGCTTGACACTTACTAAGTACCGCTATGGTGTACTCATGCCTCTTCTGCTCATGTTTTTCATGTGCTGATCTAGGTACTTCTGGTCGAGCATACTATCAGTTATCCAGGTGTTACATTCGGAGACTTGATTATATTCTACTGCGTTCACAGACCGAACAGACTCCTTCCACTCTGTCTTGTAGGTAGCAGTTCCATTTCATGTATTCAGTTGTTGTAGACATTCCGGATATTAGAGCCGTAACTTATGTTTCTCTTAGCCTGTGTTTCCCGTGGTTTTTCGGGTCTTTGGGATAGTTTTAGAATGCTAAGTGTTAAAATGTATGTGCCAGGACGGCAATTATATACATTATTCATGTTATCTAGTCTTGATTATAAATTTCCGCAAATTGCTATTTCTTCCGCAACATGTTAGGCTTACCTGGTTGCGAAGACTAGGTGTCGGCATGATGTGTTCACAAATGGTAAACTAGGGTCGTGACAAGTAGTATCAGAGTTCTAGGTTCATAGGATTCATGCGACACATGGCGATTTATTAGAGTCTTGCTGATCGGTACGGAGACGTCCGTATTTATCTACGAGAGGCTATGTAACTATTTAGGAAAATCTTCATTTCTTTTGAATTCCTTGTCATGCGATATTTTGACACCAAATCTAAAATTCTGTCTTCCATTCTCTCATAGATTGTGAGGACACATGCTACTCGAGATGATAAGGCACCCGCGCCCCTACTGCATCTGTGAGAGGTCGGGGCCGGGATAGAGGCCGAGGACGCGCATGTGGTGCAGCGAGAGCTCCTGCGCAAACTGCTGTCATGTATCACCAACAGATCCAGCCAGAGTTCAAACACCTGATGCACCTACA
This sequence comes from Nicotiana noctiflora, assembly GCA_032618575.1. Lineage (NCBI taxonomy): Eukaryota > Viridiplantae > Streptophyta > Magnoliopsida > Solanales > Solanaceae > Nicotiana > Nicotiana noctiflora. Next base: position 40,455 of record JASVEL010002771.1, read on the forward strand.
ACTACTAATACTCCAGCCCTACAGGAGACTTTGGCATAGTTCTTAAGCATGTTTGGTACATTGATTCAAGCCAGAATGATTCAGGTTATACTGAATACTTCACAAGTCGGGGAAGGGACCCAAACTTCCGCCGCCCCCACTCCAGAGCTTCCATTGGTTAGGTTCTAGGTGTCATGGCAACACAGCCTATGGTCCCAGTTCAGTGGGTCGTGAGGACCTCTCGCCGAGTAGAGGATAGGTGGGTCTAAGAGAGAGAGGACGGACGAGGTCAAGGGGGAGAGTATAAAGGAGTGAGTAGACCTCGTGGACCGGGAAGATATACTGGTCCTTATTTGGGAGGCAGGGTGTGTCATAGTAGAGGTTTTGTGGGTCAGCCAGCTCAGTTTGCATCTCAGAGTTCCCATAGAGTTTCAGGTTTTCCAACAGACCTAGCTCCAAACAGTCACAACCATCGCGTCCTCCCATAACTTGCTATGAGTGTGGTGATACACGTCATGTGGTGAGGGATTGCCCTAGACTTGGGAGGAGTGCACTTCCACAGACTGCTCAGCCACAACGTGCTCCTCAGAATTCTAATGCTATGGTTCCAGCTCCCACTGCAACCTCACCTACCTGTACCGAGACTATTGCCTTCGATTCTGTCATCACAGGTATTGTCATGGTTTGTTATTAAAGTGTATTGGTTCTATTCGATTTAGGTTCTACTTATTCTTACATGTCATCTTATTTTGATCCGCATTTGGGTACAGCCCGAGAGACCTTGAGCTCTCCTATTTATGTTTCTACTCCCGTGGGAGATTCCCTTGTTGTGGACCGCATATATCGGTCATGTTTAGTTACAATTCGTGGTTTGAGACCAGGGCAGATCTTTTATTACTTAATATGGTTTGTTTCGATATTATCTTGGACATGGACTGGTTGTCACCCCAGTATGCTATTCTTGACCGTGATGCTGGTTATGCCAGGCTATGTCAGGTGTTCCACGTATTGAGTGGAGTAGTACCTTAGATCATACTCCTAGCAGAGTTATTTCTTTCCTTAAAGCTCAATGTATGGTTGAGAAGGGGTGTGCTACTTATTTAGCTAATGTGAGAGATGTCAGTGTTGACACCCCTTCTGTCGATTCAGTTCCAGTGGTACGGGATTTCTCCGATGTGTTTCCAGCTGATCTTTCGGGCATGCCGCCCGATAGAGATATCAATTTTGGAATTGATCTATTGTCGGGAACTCAGCCCATTTCTATTCCTCCAGATCGCATGGCTCTTCCTGAGTTGAAGGAGTTGAAGGATCAATTGCAGGAATTGTTGGGTAAGGGTTTTATTTGGCCCAGTGTTTCGCCATGGGGTGCTCCTATCTTGTTTGTGAAGAAAAAGGATGGTTCTATGCGTATGTGCATTGATTATCGCCAGTTGAACAAAGTTACAGTGAAGAACCGATATCCTTTAACTCGTATCGATGATCTGTTTGATCAGCTTCAGGGCGCACATGTGTTTTCCAAGATTGATTTGTGCTTAGGTTACCATCAGTTGAAGATTTGGGAGCCAGATATCCTGAAGACTGCCTTTAGGAGTCAATATGGTCATTACGAGTTCCTTGTTATGTCTTTTGGGCTGACTAATGCCCCAACATCTTTTATGCACTTGATGCACAGTGTATTCAGGCCATATCTTGATTCATTTGTGATTGTTTTCATTGATGATATTTTGGTATATTCCCGGAGTCGGGAAGATCATGGGCAGCACCTGAGGATAGTGCTTCAGACTCTGAGGGAGAAGCAATTATATGCAAAGTTCTCTAAATGTGAGTTTTGGCTGAGTTCGGTGGCATTTCTAGGCCACGAGGTGTCGAGTGAGGGTATTCGAGTGGATCCGAGAAAGGTGGAGGCCGTGCAGGGTTGGCCCAGTCCCTCCTCAGCTACTAAGATTCGTAGTTTCCTTGGTTTGGCATGTTATTACCGTCGCTTTGTGGATGGGTTCTCTTCGATCGCAGCACCTATGACCAGATTGACCTAAAAGGATGCCCTTTTTTAGTGGACAGAGGAGTGTGAAGCAAGCTTCCAAAAGCTCAAGACAACTTTGACTTCGGCACCTATCTTGTTGTTGCCTATCGGTTCGGGGTCCTATACAGTTTATTGTGATGCCTCATGGGTTGGACTTGGAGTAGTATTGATGCACGACGGTAGGGTAATTGCCTACCCGTCCCGATAACTAAAGGTACATGAAAAGAACTGCCTTGTCCACGATCTTGAGTTAGCTGCCATTATTCATGCCCTGAAAATTTGGCATCATTATTTGTATGGGGTACCTTGTGAGATTTACACTATTCATCAGAGTTTGCAGCACTTGATTAAGCAGAAGGATTTGAATATGTGTCAGAGGAGATGGTTAGAGTCATTAAAGGATTATGACATTACTATTCTTTATCACTTGGGCAAGGCCAATATGGTTGCTAACGCCTTGAGTAATCGGGCGGAGAGTTTGGGGAGTTTTGGATATCTACCAGCCTCAGAGAGACCTATAGCATTGGATGTTCAGGCTTTAGCCAGGTAGTTCGTGAGATTGGACCTTTCAGAGCCCAGTCGGGTTCTAGCCTATGTGGTTTCTCGGTCTTCCCTATTTGATCGCATCAGGGAGCGGCAGTTGGATGACCCTCATTTGCTTGTCCTTCAGGACAGAGTCCGGCGTGGTGATGCCCGAGATGTTACTATCGGGGATGACGGAGTGTTGAGAATGCAGGGCCGGATTTGTGTGCCCAATGTAGATGATCTTCGAGAGATGATTATAGTTGAGGCCCATAGCTCACGGTATTCCATCCATCCGGGTGCCGCGAAGATGTATCAGGACTTGAGTCAGCACTACTAGTGGAGGAGGATAAAGAAGGATACAATTGACTATGTGTCTAGATGCCTCAACAGCCAGTAGGTGAAGTATGAGCACCAACGTCCGGGTGGGTTGCTACAGCAGATTGAGATCCCGGAGTGGAAGTGGGAGCGTATCACCATGGACTTTGTAATTGGACTTCCATGGACCGTGAGGAAGTTTGATTTTATTTGGGTAATTTTGGATCGGCCGACCAAGTCAGCTCATTTCATACCTATATTTACAACATATTCATCGGAGCGGTTGGCGGAGATTAATATCAGGGAGATCGCCCGGTTGTATGGTATTCCAGTTTCTATCATTTCAGACAGACGCCCTAGGTTTACATTGTGGTTCTGAAGAGCCGTTCAATAGGAGTTAGGCACTCGAGTGGAGTTGAGCACGACATTCCAACCCCAGACAGATGGACAGTCCGAGTGCACTATTCAGATTTTCGAGGATATGCTCTGTGCGTCTGATGAAGTTTGGAGGTTCGTGGGATCAGTTATTGCCATTTGTGGAGTTTTCCTACAATAACAGTTATCAGTCAAGCATCCAGATATCACCATATGAGGCTCTATATGGTAGGCGGTGTCAGTCTCCAGTAGGTTGGTTTGAGCCGGGCGAGGCTAGGTTATTGGGTACAAACTTGGTTTAGGATGCGCTGGACAAGGTCAAGGTGATTCAAGATAGAATCCGTGCAGCCCAGTCCAGACAAAAGAGTTATGCGGATAAGAAGGTTCGTGATGTGGCATTTATGATTAGCGAGCGGGTTCTACTTCGTGTCTCGTCCATGAAGGGCATCATGAGATTTGGGAAAAAGGGAAGCTGAGTCCGAGATTTATTGGGCCTTTTGAGATTTTGAGGCGATTGGGGAGGTTGCTTATGAGCTGGCCTTACCTCCCAGCCTAGCCGGAGTCCATCCGGTATTTCACGTCTCTATGCTCCGGAGATATCATGGAGACCCGTCGCATGTGTTGGATTTCAGTTCAGTTCAGCTGGACAAGGATCTATCCTATGTTGAGGAGCTAGTGGTCATTTTGGACAGGCAAATCAGAAAGCTGAGGTCAAAGAACATCGCTTCACTGAAGGTCCAATGGCGGGGTCAGCCGGCCAAAGAGGTGACCACCCCGTTATGTTGTAAATGCATGTTTTATGATTTTATATCAGTGTTAGAGTCTATCGGGTGAGTTAGGAGTGAATTGGATTGAAAATGAGGCATATAGCCTTTTTGAAGGAGACTTGAATAAGGAAAGTCAACCCGGAGTTGACTATTTGGTTAGAGGACTCGGAATCGGATTCTGATGATTCGGTTAGTTCCGGAAGGTGATTTGTGACTTAGGGGAGCGATCGGGATTGAATTTGGAGGCCCGGTGTAGAAATAGGCTTGAATTGGCTAAGGTTGAATTTTGGCGAAATCCGAACGGTAGGTGAGATTTTGATCCGGGAGTCGGAATGGAATTCCGACAGTTGCAGTAGCTCCGTTAGGTGATTTTGGATGTGCCTGCAAAATTTCAGGTCATTCGGACGTTGTTTGGTCGGGTTTTTGATTGATTGTGTAATTCGGAATGTTTGAAGGAATTTAGGCTTGAATCCGTGTGTAATTGGTGATTTTAATGTTTAGGATGGTGTTGTTATGATTTGAACAAGTTCGTATCGTGTTTTGGGGTATGTTGGTGGTTTTTGTTGGGGTCTCGGGGGCCTCGGGGTGTTTTCGGATGGTTAAATGGGAGAAAATGTGGAAAATTGCAGGTTTTTGAGTCCGTTCTGTTGTTTTCGCTCCTGCGGAAGTGGGAGCGCAGGAGCGAGTCCGCAGGAGCGGACAAGAAGGCGCAGAAGCGGGATAGACCGCTGAAGCGGAGCCTGGTCCGCAGGAGCGACTTCGCTGGTGCGAGAAGTCGTTCACGGAAGCGGTCTTGAGCCGTCTTGGGAAAATCCGCAGAAGCGGATGTTTGATCGCATAGGCGAGTCCGCTGAAGCGGACTCTTGGTCGTAGAAGCGGATCATTCCGCAGAAGCGGACTAATTTCCGCAGAAGCGGATGCACAGGGGCGGTCCTTGGATCGCTGGTGCGGAAGTGGCCAAAGGGGCCTGGGTTCGCAGAAGCGACCAAAAGGTCGCAGAAGCGGTTCCGCAGGGGCGGAATTTTATCCGCAGAAGCGAAAATCGCTGTGAGTTAAGTGTATCAGAAGTTAGAAAAATTTCAGAACATTTCACACATTTGGGTCTCGGGCTTTAGAGGCGATTTGGGCGATTTTGAAGAGAAACTCAAGGGAAATCATCGGGTAATCAACTATGGACTTAAACTATGATTAGTATTGGTAATATTATGCAATTATATCATGAAAATGGAGGAATTTGGGGTAATTTATGGAGGATTTAGCCCTAGGCTTGAACTTTAGAAAATCAAGGTTTTGAATGGCCAAATGGAGTCCGAATTTTGTAAAATTGATATGCTTAGACTCGTATCGAGATGAGGGTTCCGAATATGTGACTTTTGTAATTTTTTGACAAGCATACCGAAAGTCGGGTTTTGACAACTTTGGGAATTTTGATGTAAATTGAGTTATATTGATTGGGTGTCGTCCCATTGGCCTAATTTATTGTGTTTCTACTGTATTTGATCAGATTCTACACGTGCGGAGCTTGATTCTCGTGGCAAGGGCATTGCGGAGTAGTCGTCGCGCTGTATTGAGGTGAGTAATAGATGTGGGTGATGACCAGCGGGTTCGAAACCCCGGTATACCACTTTGTGACGCTGTATAGCGGCGAGACACGCACACTCTCGAGAGTGCGGGGTCGATCATGAACTGGAGACTATATATTAGTCCGACCTGTTGATACTGTATTATTGGCTATTCTCGAGCCGTTGAACCCCTTCTTGGGCGGTTGAGTATACTTGTGGGCCGTGAGCCAGTTATTGGATCCCGCGAGGATCGTTATCATTGTCTTATCATATAGACATGCTAGTTTACTACTAGTCCGCAGCTATTTCTGTTATTATGCTAATTCCAATCTCTGGAACTTGATATTATTGTTTTCCAACTGAAAAATGATAAAAAGAGTTTTCAAAAACTACTTTTGAGCCTGCGAGGCTGTATCTGCATATTAGCTGACTAGTAGTGGATCGGGCTGCACGCCGCAGCGAGATATATATGTTGGATCGGGCTGCACGCCGCAGTAAATCTCTATGAGATGTGCTTGGGCTGTAGGAGCCCCTCCGGAGTCTGAACCCCCACAGTGAGCACGGGTACCCAAAATTGGAGTCGGGCTACGCGCCGTAGCGGTCATATCATGCATTGCATTGCATTTAGCTACATCCGCTAGCTGTTATGCTATTTATTGGTATTTGTTGGTACAGGTACAGTGAAGATTGATTCTATGACAGGGTAGCTGATTATAGCTTTACATAGTGCTTTATTGCGGATTTCTTATCTGCGCTGTCTTACCCTTGTTTATTACCACTGAGTCTGGCAGTACTCATTTTACTCCCCGCACCTTGTGTGCAGATCCAGGTACCTCTCAGCAGTGATCCAGTAGCTGTGCGAGGCGACATCTGTGGGATATACGAGGTAGCTGCAGCGTCCGCAGGACCCGATATTCCTTCCTATTGTCTTTTGATTTTGTATTGACATTTCTTTCCGTACTTGGTATCTTGTAAACCTTTATACACTCATGTTCAGTAGAGGCTCATGACTCTTGACCCTTCGGTCTATGGGAGTTAGTATATTTTGGGACTTGGTCTCCCCGTTGTTGGTATAAGTATTACTATTGTTTCATATTTTGAAATGCTTAAATGGGTTAAAGAGAGCTTCTAGCTCCGTTGTTGATATTGATTGGTCAGGCTGGCTTAGCAATGTGCTGGGCGCCATTACGATCGGATTTGGGGTCGTGACAAGTTGGTATCAGAGCCTAGGTTTACTAGGCCTCATGAGTCTTGAGCCGGTTAGTAGAGTCTTGTGGATCGGTACGGGGACGCTCGTACTTATCCTCGGGAGGCTGCGAACCTTTAGAAAACACTTCACATTTCTTGGAATTCTTATCGTGCGTACTTGATGCAGCTTGAGATATAATTTTTGAAACTCCTTCCGCACGTCTGAGTACGCTTCGATCGCCGGGTAATATGATTGCCTTATGGTTTGTGATTTCCCCGGTCGAGGGGCGAGATATAATCTCCGTGAATTCATGTTGGGTCAGTCGGGAGGACTTAAGGCCAGATCCTTGTCTATGGATTGAGCACCAAGGTACTAATTTCGCGAGCCGGTATTACGAAGTTCATACGATCGGTATTGATCTTTATTGTGATTTGATATGTAGCCCTAGCTATGGGTGTAAGAAATATGTTCACTGCCTCTTAGCTGAAATATAAAGTGCCTGGGACTTCGGACACCGGAGGCGGTCCCAGCTCAGGCGGTTGCACCGGTTATTCCTCCGAGCTGCACCAGCTCCGGCTCCAGAGCATATGGTTGAGGTTATGCCCGATGACGAGCGGCGTCGTCTTGAGAGATTTGGCAGACTTCAACCACCCCATTTTAGTGGCGCCGAGGGCGAGGATGCCCGGGGTTTCTTGGATAAGTGTCAGAAGATGTTGCGTACGGCTGGTATTCTTGAGTCCGGCGGAGTTTCATTTACTACATTTCAGTTCACCGGTCCCGCATTTGATTGGTGGGAGGAGTTTGAGAGGCGTAGGCCTGCTAGAGCAACACCTCTCACATGGCAGCAGTTCTCTACTCTCTTTCTAGAGAAATATGTACCTCAGTCTCGTCGCGAGGAGCTACGTCGCCGGTTCGAGTGGTTGATTCAGGGCGACATGTCTGTGACCCAGTATGAGCTTAGATTCACTCGGTTGGCTAGGCATGCCACATGGATGATCCCCACTGATAGGGAGAGGATCAGGAGGTTCATTGATGGCCTCAACTACTCTATCCGTATTCTTATGACCGGCGAGCGAGTTCTGTCATCATCGTTTGAGCAGGTAGCTGATATGGCACGCTCCATTGAGGCGGATCGTCGCCGAGAGAGAGAGGAGCGGGAGGCCAAGAGGCCTCGTGGTTCTGGTAGTTTCAGTGGTGCTCCGTCCAGAGAGCATTCACAGCAGAGCACAGGTCGCTCATCTAGACCTTCTCATTCAGGCCGCCCTGAACAGAGCAGAGGTTCTTATGGTCGTGGTCGACAGGGATTTCAGCAGGGTCAGTCATCACTTAGTGCCCTCCCAGCCCAGAGTGCAACACCTACTTCTCCAGCACCAGGTGCATGTTATGAGTGTGGTGAGTTTGGTCACATGAGGAGACAGTGCCCTCGACTACGTAGGGGCAGGACTCAGCAGAGGGATCAACCCTCCTCTTCAGCACCATCTCAGTCTAGTAGAGGTGGAGGTCAGCCTTCTCGTGGTCGCCCCAGGGGCGAGGAGAGATCTGGTGGAGGCCAGGCGCGATTCTATGCACTTCCTGACAGGCGTGATGCAGTTGCCTCTGATGCAGTGATTACATGTATCATTTCTGTCTGTCACAGAGATGCCTCTGTTCTATTTGATCCAGGATCCACATATTCTTACGTGTCCTCTTATTTTGCACATTATTTGGGTGCGACTCGTGGTAGTCTTGATTTGCTTGTTCATGTATCCACCCCCGTGGGTGATACGATCGTTGTGGATCATGTCTATAGATCCTGTGTTATATCTATTGGGGGTCTGGAGACCCAGGCAGATTTGTTATTATTAGGGATGGTGGACTTTGATGTTATATTGGGTATGGACTGGTTGTCTCCGTACCATGCTATATTGGACTGTCATGCTAAGACAGTTACGTTGGCCATTCCTGGTATTTCTCGGATCGAGTGGCGGGGTTCGACCGATTTCGTCCCTAGCCGTGTTATTTCGTTCCTAAAAGCTCAGAAGATGGTTGAAAAAGGGTGTTTATCGTATTTAGCTTTTGTGAGAGATGTGGGAGCCGAGTCTCCTAGCATTGATTCTGTACCTGTTGTGAGGGATTTCCCTGATGTATTTCCTGCAGACCTGCCGGGCATGCCGCCGGATGGGGACATTGATTTCAGTATTGACTTGGTGCCGGGTACTCAGTCCATTTCTATTCCTCCCTACCGCATGGCACCAGCTGAGTTAAAAGAGTTGAAAGAACAGCTTCAAGAGCTTCTGGATAAGGGTTTCATCCGCCCTAGTGTGTCTCCGTGGGGTGCGCCGGTATTATTTGTTAAAAAGAAAGATGGTTCCATGCGAATGTGTATTGATTATAGGCAATTGAACAAAGTAACAGTGAAGAACAAGTACCCTCTACCACGTATAGATGATTTGTTTGACCAGTTACAGGGTGCAAGGGTGTTTTCTAAGATTGATCTTCGTTCAGGCTATCACCAGTTGAAGATCAGGGACTCGGATATTATGAAGACTGCATTCAGGACCCGATATGGTCATTATGAGTTTCTTGTGATGTCTTTGGGCTGACCAACGCCCCAGCAGCATTTATGCATCTGATGAACAGTGTGTTCGGGCCTTATTTGGATTCATTTGTGATTGTGTTCATTGATGACATTCTAGTCTACTCCCGTAGTCAGGAGGAGCATGCTCAGCATTTGAGTATTGTGTTGCAGAGATTGAGGGAGGAGAAGCTATATGCTAAATTCTCCAAGTGCGAGTTTTGGCTCGAGTCCGTAGCATTTCTCGGGACATGTGGTGTCTCGTGATGGTATTCAGGTTGATCAGAAAAAGATAGAGGCGGTGCAGAGTTGGCCTAGACCGACCTCAGCTACAGAGATCGGGAGTTTTCTTGGTTTGGCGGGATATTATCGCCGGTTTGTTCAGGGATTTTCATCCATTGCTTCTTCATTGACTAAATTGACCCAGAAGGGTGCACCATTCGTGTGGTCGGATGAGTGCGAGGGGAGCTTTCAGAAGCTCAAGACAGCTTTGACCACAGCTCCAGTGTTAGTATTGCCATCAGCTTCGGGTTCATATATCGTTTATTGTGATGCCTCGAGAGTGGGGATAGGTTGTGTGTTGATGCAGGAAGGAAAGGTAATTGCTTATGCTTCTCGGCGGTTGAAGCCGCATGAGAAGAACTATCTTGTTCATGACTTGGAGCTAGCCGCCATTGTTCATGCCTTGAAGATTTGGAGGCACTATTTGTACGATGTGTCTTGTGAGGTGTATACCGACCATCGTAGTCTCCGGCACTTGTTCAAACAGAAAGACCTTAATTTGAGACAGCGGAGATGGCTTGAGTTGCTGAAGGATTATGACATTACTATATTATATCATCCGGGAAGGCCAATGTGGTGGCCGATGCTTTGAGCCGGAAGGCGGTCAGTATGGGGAGCTTGGCATATATTCCAGCTGAGGAGAGGCCATTTGCTTATGATGTTCAGGTGCTAGCCAATCGGCTAGTGAGGTTAGATATTTCGGAGCCCAGCAGGGTATTGGCTTGTGTTGTATCTCGGTCATCTCTATATGATCGTATTCGTGAGCGCCAGTATGATGATCCACATTTGGCTGTCCTTAGGGACGGAGTTCAGCATGATGATGCTAGAGATGTCACCATTGATAGTGACGGCGTATTGAGGATGCAGGGCCGGATATGCGTGCCCAATGTTGATGGCCTTCGTGAGTTGATTCTGGAGGAGGCCCATAGCTCGCGGTATTCTATCCATCCGGGAGCCGCGAAGATGTATCAAGATTTGAAACAGCACTATTGGTGGAGAAAGATGAAAATGGACATTGTCGGACATGTAGCACGGTGCCTCAACTGTCAGCAGGTTAAGTACGAGCATCAGAGGCCCGGTGGTGTATTTCAGCGCATTGATATTCCTGAGTGGAAATGGGAGAGGATCACCATAGACTTTGTTACTGGACTCCCTCGGATAGCGAGGAAGTTTGATTCCGTATGGGTGATTGTGGATAGGCTGACCAAGTCAGCTCACTTCATTCCAGTTAGTACTACCTACTCATCGGAGCGGTTGGCATCGATCTTTATTCGAGAGATTGTTCGGTTGCATGGAGTCCCGGTGTCTATCATATCCGACAGGGGTACTCAGTTCACTTCTCAGTTTTGGAGAGCATTTCAGCGAGAGATGGGTACACGGGTTGAGTTGAGTACAGCATTTCACCCCCGGACAGACGGACAGTCTGAGCGCACTATTCAGATCTTGGAGGATATGTTGCGAGCTTGTGTGATTGATTTTGGTGGTTCGTGGGATGAGTTCCTACCACTTGCTGAGTTTGCCTACAACAACAGTTATCAGTCGAGTATTCAGATGGCCCCGTATGAGGAATTGTATGGCAGGCGGTGTAGATCCCCCGTGGGATGGTTTGAGCCTGGTGAGGTTAGATTGATAGGGACTGAGTTAGTCCAGGATGCTCTAGATAGAGCAAAGTTGATCCAGGAGAGGCTTCGTACAGCACAGTCTCGTCGGAAGAGTTATGCGGACCGTAGAGTTCGAGAGTTGTCTTTCATGGTTGGTGACAGAGTATTGTTGAAGGTTTCACCTATGAAGGGTGTCATGAGGTTTGGGAAGAAAGGAAAGTTGAGTTCCAGGTACATTGGTCCTTTTGAGATACTTAGGAGAGTTGGAGAGGTGGCATATGAGTTGGCCTTGCCGCCCAGCTTATCCAGCGTCCATCCAGTATTCCATGTGTCTATGCTCCGGAAGTACATTGGAGATCCGTCTCATGTATTAGACTTCAGCTACCATTCAGCTTGATGGTGATCTAACCTATGATGTGGAGCCTATTGCTATTTTGGGACGTCGGGTGAGAAAATTGAGGTCTAAGGAGATTGCATCAGTTAAGGTTCAGTGGAGAGGTCGACCCGTGGAGGAGGCCACTTGGGAGATCGAGCGGGAGATGCGGAGCAGATATCCTCACTTGTTTGAGACTTCGGGTATGTTTCTTGACCCGCTCGAGGACGAGCGTTTGCTTAAGAGGGGGAGAATGTGACGACCCGGCCCGTCGTCACGAGAATTACCACCCCGTTATGTTGTAAATGCATGTTTTATGATTTTATATCAGTGTTAGAGTCTATCGGGTGAGTTAGGAGTGAATTGGATTGAAAATGAGGCATATAGCCTTTTTGAAGGAGACTTGAATAAGAAAAGTCAACCCGGAGTTGACTATTTGGTTAGAGGGCTCGAAATCGGATTCTGATGATTCGGTTAGTTCCGGAAGGTGATTTGTGACTTAGGGGAGCGATCGGAATTGAGTTTGGAGGCCCGGTGTAGAAATAGGCTTGAATTGGCTAAGGTTGAATTTTGGCGAAATCCGAACGGTAGGTGAGATTTTGATCCGGGAGTCGGAATGGAATTCGACAGTTGCAGTAGCTCCGTTAGGTGATTTTGGATGTGCCTGCAAAATTTCAGGTCATTCGGACGTTGTTTAGTCGGGTTTTTGATTGATTGTGTAATTCGGAATGTTTGAAGGAATTTAGGCTTGAATCCGTGTGTAATTGGTGATTTTAATGTTTAGGATGGTGTTGTTATGATTTGAACAAGTTCGTATCGTGTTTTGGGGTATGTTGGTGGTTTTCGTTGGGGTCCCGGGGCCTCGGGGTGATTCCGGATGGTTAAACGGGAGAAAATGTGGAAAATTGCAGGTTTTTGAGTATGTTCTGTTGTTTCCGCTCCTGCGGAAATGGGAGCGCAGGAGCGAGTCCGCAGAAGCGGACAAGAAGGCGTAGAAGCGGGATAGACCGCTGAAGCGGAGCCTGGTCCGCAGGAGCGTCTTTGTTGGTGCGAGAGGTCGATCGCAGAAGCAGTCCTGAGCCGTCTTGGGAAAATCCGCAGAAGCGGATGTTTGATCGCATAGGCGAGTCCGCTGAAGCGGACTCTTGGTCGCAGAAGCGGATCATTCCGCAGAAGCGGACTAATTTCCGCAGAAGCGGATGCGCAGGGGCGGTCCTTGGATCGCTGGTGCGGAAGTGGCCAAAAGGGCCTGGGTTCGCAGAAGCGACCAAAAGGTCGCAGAAGCGGTTCCGCAGGGGGTAATATTATGCAATTATATCATGAAAATGGAGGAATTTGGGGTAATTTATGGAGGATTTAGCCCTAGGCTTGAACTTTAGAAAATCAAGGTTTTGAATGGCCAAATGGAGTCCGAATTTGGTAAAATTTATATGCTTAGACTCGTATCGAGATGAGGGTTCCGAATATGTGACTTTTGTAAATTTTCGACAAGCGTACCGAAAGTCGGGTTTTGACAACTTTGGGAATTTTGATGTAAATTGAGTTATATTGATTGGGTGTCGTCCCATTGGCCTAATTTGTTGTATTTCTACTGTATTTGATCAGATTCTACGCGTGCGGAGCTCGATTCTCGTGGTCAAGGACATTGCGGAGTAGTCGTCGCGCGGTATTGAGGTGAGTAATAGATGTGGGTGATGACCGGCGGGTTCGAAACCCCGGTATACCACTTTGTGACGTTGTATAGCGGCGAGACACGTACTCTCTTGTGAGTGCGGGGTCGATTGTGATTGGGGACTATGGCTTAGTCCGACCTGTTGATATTATATTATTGGCTATTCTCGAGCCGTTGAACCCCCTTCTTGGGCGGTTGAGTATACTTGTGGGCCGTGAGCCGGTTATTGGATCCCGCGAGGATCGTTATCATTGTCTTATCATATAGACATGCTAGTTTACTACTAGTCCGCAACTATTTCTGTTATTATGCTAATTCCAATCTCTGGAACTTGATATTACTATTTTCCAACTGAAAAATGATAAAAGAGTTTTCAAAAACTACTTTTGAGCTTGCGAGGCTGTATCTGCATATTAGCCGACTAGTAGTGGATCGGGCTGCGCGCCGCAGCGAGATATATATATGTTGTATCGGGCTGCACACCGCAGTAAATCTCTATGAGATGTGCTTGGGCTGTTGGAGCCCCTCCGGAGTCTGAACCCCCACAGTGAGCACGGGTACCCAAAATTGGAGTTGGGCTACGCGCCGTAGCGGTCATATCATGCATTGCATTGCATTTAGCTACATCTGCTAGCTGTTATGCTATTTATTGGTATTTGTTGGTACAGGTAGAGTGAATATTGATTCTATGACAGGGTAGCTGATTATAGTTTTACATAGTGCTTTATTGCGGATTTCTTATATGCGCTGTCTTACCCTTGTTTATTACCACTGAGTCTGGCAGTACTCATTTTACTCCCTGCACCTTGTGTGCAGATCCAGGTACCTCTCAGCAGTGATCCGGTAGCTGTTCGAGGCGACATCTGTGGGATATTCGAGGTAGCTGCAGAGTCCGCAGGACCCGATATTCCTTCTTACTGTCTTTGATTCTGTATCGACTTTTCTTTCCGTACTTGGTATTTTGTAAACCTTTATACACTCATGTTCGGTAGAGGCTCATGACTCTTGACCCTTCGGTCTATGGGAGTTGATGTATTATTTTGGGACTTGGTCTCCCCGCTGTTGGTATAAGTATTACTATTATTTCATATTTTGAAATGCTTAAATGGGTTAAAGAGAGCTTCTAGCTCCGTTGTTGATATTGATTGGTCAGGCTGGCTTAGCAATGTGCTGGGCGCCATCCCATGAAATTTTGGTAAGAAATTAATGAAACTTAAGGAGTTTTATAGGAAATAGTTTCAAGACACTATATATATATATATAGAATTCACCACCTACTGAGACAAAACACTATATTATTTTATTTTATTATTATATTATTGTAACGACCCGACTTGTCGTTTTTGGAATTTACGCCCCGATCCTTAATTAATACTTCCACTAAGTTTATTTTTGCTATTTTTGTTTGCCGGGACATTCAGAGTTAGGATTCTGAGTGTTTTGGGACACTTAGTTCCTAAATAAGAGCTTAAGTATTGAAAAATGGTATGTAGTCAGAATAGTGTGAAGACGACATCAGAATCAAAATTTGACGGTTTCGTTAGCTCCGTTAGGTGATTTCAAGGTTGGGAGTGTATTTCGAATGTATTTTAGAGGTTCGTAGCTCATTTAGGCTTGAAATGCCAAAGTTTGAAATTTTTGAAGTTCCGGTCGGATAGTGAATTTTTGATCTGAGGGTTGGTTTTGGGATTCTGGAAGTTGCTGTAGCTTCGTCATGTCATTTTGGATGTGCGCGCAAAATTTTAGGTCATTCGGACAAGTTTTGGATATGTTTTTGATTGAAAGTGTGTTTGATTAGAATTTGAAGTTTCTAGGCTTGAATCTTGGCTTAAATCGTGTTTTCGGTGTTGTTTTAGGTGTTTTAAGGATTGGTACAAGTTTGAATAAGGTATTAGGTGGTATTGGTATTTTTGGTTGAGGTCCCGGGAGCATCGAGGTGTGTTTCGGATGCTTAACATGTCATTTCCTTCTATTTTTGAACTATTGTTGCTGCTTTTGGTGTGCCTTAATCGTGTTCGCTTTATGTCCTTCGCGTTCGCGAAGGCTTATTTTGGCCACCTGGGAATTCCTTCTACGCATTCGTGTTTAGAGCCTCACATTCGCGAAGCTTTGCCTTCGCCTTCACCGCGTTTGCATCCTCCTTATCGCGTTCGCGTAGGTTTAAAAGCTAACGTGATGCACAAGCGTTCCTCAGCCCCCAGTCTCACCTTCTCTATACGGGAACACGATATACCTAACGCGTTCGCCATTAACAAGATTAGCAAACTCCGTGATTGTGCCCTCACCTTCGCGAATGCAAAGGGAAAAATCCTAGAAGCTCATGATGATTGTAAGCGATCGCGGGAGAACCTTCGTGAATGCGTAGAAGGAAACGGGAACAGTTCAAAATGAGGGTTTTTACATTTTTATCAAAACAAAGCTAGAGAGCTTGGTTTAGGGAGATTTTTCGAGGGCTTTTCAGGCAACGATTGGGTAACGATTCCTTACTCTCCTATGATTAATACCCACTAATCTAACTTCGAATTCAACCTTAATTTCAGATTTTTTTAATGAAAATTGGGGTAAAGTTCTTAGACCTAATTATGAGGATTGAGGGGGCATTTGACCTCCGATTTGGGAGATTTTTATATGGTTAGACTCGTGAGAGTACAAGGATTATTAAAATGTAAAAATTATTCGATTCTGAAAAGTTGACTAGAGGGGAATTTTGGTCATTTACTTATTTTCGTGCCCTAGCTTTAATATTTATGGTGGAATCAGTTGTTTGCAATATTATTTACAATTTATAATTGAATTGAATAGATTTGGGCCATTTGGAGTCGGATACTCGTGGCAAGGGCATCGTTCCCTAGTTGATTTTGTATCGGTTCGAGGTAAGTGGCTTGTCTAACCTTGTATGGGGGACCTCTCCCCTTAGGAGTTCTTATGTGCTGATTTAAATGCTTTGTGCACGAGGTGACGAGCGTGTACTTGTGCTATTTGTTGAAAAATCTACTTTAGTTGAATTGCTTAAACTGTATTTTCTCCGTTATTTGACTGATTTCAATGCAATATTTAGTCCGTGTTAGTTAGAGAAGCATGACTAGATAAAATTAATAACTTAATTGCTTAATTATATTTCGTGAAGCATGTTAGGCCAGGATTAATTTGTTACTTTGTATTTGTATACTTCATTCTCTAAATATTTCCCTGATTTGGTTGCGCATTTACATTGGGACCACGGATACGGGTTTCGGTAGTTTCTCCCCCTTCTTGTTTAAATATTTTACTGCGGGTTGAATTTCCGACAGATCCCCCTACACGGTTATATGGACTGCGGGTTCAATTCCCGATAGTTCCCCCTGCACGGTTATATGGACTGCGATTTTAATTCGCGATAGATCCCCCTACACAATTATATGGACTGCGAGTTCAATTGCACATTTACATTGGGACCACGGATACGGATTGCGGGAGTTTCCTCCGTTTTCTGTTTGAAATATTTTGGACAGTGGGTTCAATTCCCGACAGACCCCCCTGCACGGTTATATGGACTACGAGTTCAACTCCCGACAGGCCCCCCTGCACGGTTATATGGATTGCGGGTTCAATTTCCGACAGATCCCCCTACACGGTATGATGGACTATGGGTTTAATTCCCGGGAGACCCTTTGCTATTGATATGATGGACTACGGGTTCAATTCCCGGGAGATCCTTTGCTATTGATAAGGTGGACTACGGGTTTAATTGCTGAGAGACCCATTGGACACTTGAGGAATGCTTGTTATGTTATTTTCCTTGTTTAATTTAATTGCTAATTACTTGTAGCTTCTGTCCTATTTTTTATGTCATTTCAAATTATTTACGGTTTTACACTGTTCAATACTATTTTTATATTATTATTCTCAGTAGGACCATAACCTTCCTCGTCACTACCCAATCGAGGTTAGGCTTGGCACTTACCGAGTACCGCTATGGTGTACTCATGCCCCTTCTGTGTATGTTTTTCATGTGCAATTCCAGGTACTTTATCTAGGCATATCACTCTCGAGGCGGAGAGATCGTACCCTATTGATATCCACTTTTAGTTTGTCCAACATAGAAAGAGGACAGATGTTTGTGCTGGATTCGTTGTCAACCAAGACTGGGACAAGACCTTCGCGTTCGCATCCCTTCCTTCGTGAATGCGAAGGGCATTTTGGGTACTTTCTATTTTCCTTCTTCGTGGACGCGTGAGACCTACCGCGTTTACGATGCTTTAAAAACCTGGGCAGTACTTATGTGATGACCTAAAGGGTCATCACCTATTTTCCTCACTAAAGCTATAGAGCTTGGTTTTGGGAGATTTTTCGAGGGCTTTCTAGAGGCAAAGATTGGGTAACTATTCCTTACTCTCTAATGATTAATACCCACTAATCTAACCTCAAATTCAACCTTAATTTTGGATTTTTGAATGAAAATTGCGGTAAAGTTCTTAGACATAATTGTGAGGATTTGAAGGGCATTTGACCTCTGATTTGGAAGATTTCCATACGGTCCCTCATCTTGTGGCGTAGCCCGCATTGGGGATGCAGCCTCTGACGATTCAACTGATGCCGCCCTCGGTATTTTGGTCATTTTACCTATTTTCGCGCCTAGCTTTAATTTTAATAGTGGAATCAGTTGTTTGCAATATTATTTACGATTTGTAATTGAATTGAATAGATTTAGTCCATTTCGAGTCGGATACGCGTGGCAAAGGCGTGGTTTCTAGTTGATTTTTGTGCATGTTCGAGGTAAGTGGCTTGTCAAACCTTGTGTGAGGGACATTTCCCCTTAGAATATGATATTTGGTAATTGAATGCCTTGTATATGAGGTGATGAGTATGTACTTGAGCTAATTGTTGAGAATTCCAATTTTACTTTAAATAATTAGACTAAGTTTTTTTCTTATCTTCTTCATTTTATTTGCAATTATAGACTGTGTTAGCTAGAAAAGCATGCCTAGTTGTTCTAAATTGTCTATTTGCTCAAGTTGCCTTGTTTGCACTGTTTGAAATATTTTGGACAGTGGGTTCAATTCCCGACAGACCCCCCTGCACGGTTATATGGACTACGAGTTCAACTCCCGACAGGCCCCCCTGCACGGTTATATGGATTGCGGGTTCAATTTCCGACAGATCCCCCTACACGGTTATATGGACTGCGGGTTCAATTCCCGATAGTTCCCCCTGCACGGTTATATGGACCGCGGGTTCAATTCCCGATAGTTCCCCCTACACGGTTATATGGACTGCGGGTTCAATTTGCGACAGATCCCCCTACACGATTATATGGACTATGGGCTCAATTCCCAGAAGATCCTTTGTTATTGATATGATGGACTACGGGTTTGATTCCCGAGAGATCCTTTGCTATTGGTATGATGGATTATGGGTTCAATTCCTAGGAGATCCTTTACTATTGATAAGGTGGACTACGAGTTCTATTCCCGGGAGATCCTAAATATTTAAATGTGATGGACTACAGGTTCAATTCTCGGGAGATCCACTGGACAGTATTGGAATACATGGTTGTGCTATTGTCCTTACCTAGCTTAATTGTCATTGACTTGTAGCTTCTATCCTATTTTTATCATTATTTCAGATTATTCCCTAATTTGCACTGTTCATTATTGTTATTATATTTATTATCAGTAGGGCCCTGACCTTCCTCATCACTACTCAACAGAGGTTTGGTTTGGCACATACTAAGTACCGCTGTGGTGTACTCATGCCTCTTCTGCACATGTTTTTCATGTGCATGTTCAGGAACTTCTGGTCGAGCATACTATCAATAATCCAGGTTTTACATTCGGAGACTTGAGGTATATTCTTTCATATCCGCAGACCACAGAGTCTCCTTCTACTCTATCTTGTAGTTAGCAGTTCCATTTCATGTATTCAGTTGTTGCAGACATTCCAAATATTAGCACTGTAACTTATGTTTCTCTTAGAATATGTTGCCCGTGGGTTTTTGGGTCTTTGGGATAGTTTCAGAATACTAAGTGTTATATGTTCCATGAGGCAATTTATATACATTATTCCCATTATTTAGTTTTGATTATGAATTTTCCGCAAATGATATTATTTCCGCAAGGTGTTAAGCTTACCTGGCCGCGAAGAATAGATGTCGTCATGACGTGTTCACAAATGGTGAACTAGGGTCGTGACAGTAATATTATGATGTCAAGTAGTATTTTTAAAAAATACTAACATATAAAAAATATATTTAAAATTAGTGACCAAAGTTTGTTGCTTATGAAAAGGAAACAGATAATGACAAACTTTTGTCGCTAATCTGGGACCCAGTTATAAAATTTTAATAGTTATACTATTATTTAAAAACTTATAAAATATAAATAAATATAATTCTAACATGATACTATATTACATTCTCCCCTCACAAGTTGTTCGGGGTCAGGAATCAGTGGCATATATTTTGATTAACACTATAACGACCTGATCGGTCGTTTTGACTTCTAGCGCGTTGTTCAGCTGTCAGATGCCATGAGCAACTTCATTTTAGGTATTATGACTTGTACATGCACGGTCGAAATTGAATTTCGGGAAGTTCGGGGTTGATTTAGGAAGAGAATTCTCATTTCGGAAGCTTAAAGTTAAAATAAATGAACCAGATTTGGAATTTTAAGTAAGCAACCTCAGAATAAGGATCTGAAGGTTCCAGCAGGTTCATATGATGATTTCAAACTTGGGGTATGCCCAGATCAGGTTTTGGATGAATCAGGAGCATTTTGGCGCCTATTGTGGAAGTTAGCATTTTCGAAGAAATTTTATAAGTTTGGATTGAAATGAATTTCACTATTATTGATGTCCGTTTGGGATTCCGAGTCTGGGAATAGCTCCGTATGGTGATTCTGGAGTTGGGAGCGCGATCGAAAGTGAATTCGGAGGTCCTTAGGTCATTTTGAAGTCATTTGGCTAAAGATAGAAATTTGAAGGTTTTGAGAAGTTTGACCGAGAAGTGGACATTTTGATGTCGGGGTCGGAATCCGATTCAAAAGTTGGAGTGGGTCCATAATATCAAATATGACTTGTCTACAAAATTTGAGGTCAATCGGACGTGATTCGATAGGTTTAAGCATCGAAAGTTGAAGTTTGAAATTCTAAAGTTCATAAAGCTTGGATTGGAGGTCACTTCATAATTTTAGTGTTGTTTGATGTGGTTTGAGGCCTCGAGCAAGTTTGTAATGTGTTTTAAGACTATTTGGTATGATTGGTTAGGGTCCCATGGGCCTCGGGTAAATTCCGAGTGGTTAACGGGTCGAATTTGGGTAAAGAGCTGCTGCTGGTTGCTGGTATGTGGTTTCTTTCTACTGGAACGCGGATGGAGTCTCGCGAATGTGAAGAGGAAAGTGAGGGGCTGGATTCGGCCTTTGCGAACATGAAGAGGAAGTCACAAACGTGATGGGGTGCGCTGAGCTACTATGCGAATGCGAGGAGGAGATTGCGAACACATAGAAGTAAAAACTGGACCTAAGGTCATTGGCCTACGCGACCGCAAGGCCTTTCATGAGAACCCGAAGGGGCTAGGTAAGTGGCCTTCACGAACGTGAGTGACAGGCTGCGAACACGAAGAAGGGCGGACTTGGGCCGAGCATAATCTTAAAAAATCGGGATTTGAGTTCATTTCACCCAATTGTCTCTTGGCTTAGGTGATTTTCGGAGCTTTTGAAGAGGGGTTCCGTCATTCATCATGAGGTAAGTAATTTATACTAGTTTTGAGTATATACAAGGTTTATATATGGATTTAGACATGGAAAATTATAGAAAACTTGGGGTTTGAGGAAAAAACTAGAAAACTAGTATTCTTGGATTTTGGCCACGATTTTGGGTATGAAATTTAGAGAAAATCATATATTTGAGTTCGTGAGTTTATGGGTAAACTAATACCAACTTGTCACGACCCCAAACACGATCGTAATGGCACCCAACACTAATGCTAGGCAAGCCCGGCCATTCACTCTCTCAACCCGAGCATGAAGCTCAAAACCAATTAATTAAATTCCTAAATGATAACAATACAAAAATCTAATTAAACACATAAATGATAACAATATGAAACTCTAACATAAACTGTAACTCCCAAAGACCTGGGGTCATGAGACTAGAGCCTCTAAACAAACCGGATAACAATATCTGAACGAAAATACACAAGTCTGGGAATGTATATATAAATAAAACTGAAATAAGAAGAGTAGTCAGGTCCTGCGAACGTCAAGAAACTACCTCAACAACTCTGATAAGCTTTGGAAACAAAGACTGCTCAGCTAAGCCTCCAGTATACCTGAATCTGCACACAAGGTGCATGGAGTAGGGGTGAGTACTACCGACTCAGTGAGTAATAAGCATATAAAATGTCCGAAGATAAGAAATCCACGAAATGCCACAAAGTAAAGCTAAATCTAACAGTTCGACACCTTACTACGAACCAACAACAACATCTAATAATAGCTAGCACAAGTAAATAACAATGCATGGGTGCAATGTAATGCACATGACCGCTACGGTGCGTAGCCCGATCCACTTAACGTCGACGGCGCTCACTGGGGGTGTGTATAGACTCCGAATGGGCTCCTTTAGCCCAAGCGCAATATGTCATATAACATTTGATGTGGCATGCAGCCCGATCCATACTTAGTCCACAGTATGCATATGAGTCACGTAACAGATTCAATTAATTTCCTAGTTTCCAATTTATTAAGAAGAATATACTTTAGATATTTTACTTCAGAAAAAGTGACTTTGCATTTCCTTACAGGGATTAAAAACATGACTGAGATTAAATGATTTTACAAATCATGTTATCACAATGATATTCATCCTCTAAGGATGCTACAGGTCGGCACAAGGCCCCAAACATGGCAATAAGCCCACATATATTCAATACAGGGTGCGTATCAATCACCAATATAGAATCAGGATGGACCAAGTCACAATCCCAGGTCACAAACAATCACGTACCTGCCTTGGGGTGCGAGTCACGCCCTAATATAGCATCACAATGTGATAAACCGGGGTTTCAAACCCGTAGACCAACATCTATACAAACTACTCACCTCTAACCAGCCGTAGACTGCTCCGTAATGCCTTTTCCTTTCGTATCGACCTCCTCACGTGTCAAATCTAGTCAAAACCACACCGAATAATAAATATGGGTTAAAGAAACATAATCTAGTCGTTGGCCTTCAAAATATATCCGTTGGCCATTTTAAAAAATATCCATTTGGCTCCTAAATTATATAATTATACTTTTTCCCAATTCTCAATTCGTGGCGAGACGAGGAATCCGTACATATAAAGTTTACCGAAAACGGAGCTCATATGGCCTTTCAAATCCTAAAAATTCATTTTCAAAAACCAAGCCCTAGTTCTTCACAATTTCTACCCACTTTAATGAATTTGAGTGTTGATTCTTCCAAAAAATCGCATATAACAATATTGGGCTCATGAATTTTACACTATGAAACACTCTTCAAATCGCTCAAAAAGCTCTCTTGGCGGAGTAAAAATGGTGGAAAAATAATGTGGGTCACGGACAAAAGGGTTTTAAACATTCTGTCCGACTACTATAGCAGCCCCTATGCGATTGCATCACTACCCCTACGATTGTATAGGCCAAAAAACCAGGCCCTCAAATTCCTTTTATGCGATCGCAGGATAGGCCATGCGATCGTAGAACATTGCCTTCCCCTTCTACACAATCGCATGAGTTCCCACACGACCGCACTGCCCAATCTCCTCAAGCCTATGCGATCGCACAGAGAAAATCTTCACCCCCCAGAACCTTCTATGCCGCATAGAGCAAATTTTCACCCCCCTCAAAACCTTCTATGCGATCGTAGACATACCTACATGATCACATAGAGAAAATTTTCTCTGCAAATTTTCTACTGCATTTTTCAACACCAAAAGTCCCTGTTAGCCATCCGAAATCACCCCGAGACCCTCGGAACCTCAACCAAATGCAAATATATGTTCTGTTACTTCATTAAAACTTGCTCGTAACATAAAAATACTATCTTAAACATCACAATCATCAAACTACCGTAGATTCAAGCATAAGTTAAACTAAAATTTTTGAAACAAATCATCCTTCGAAACTAGTCAAATTATCAGAAATCCATTTCGAGCCCTCTAACTCATAAGTTAGCATTCAGTTGACTTTTCGAAACTAACATTTTCATAAAGAGACTAATTGCCTTATTTCTAACCGAACTCTATCCAAATTACTTCAAATTCTCTAAACACATATAGTGAAACATATATAAGCATAAAACGGGGAAAACGGGATGGTAACTCCCGTGAAAACGGATCGGGTCATTACAATAAGTTCTGTAGGATGACATATATGCAAATTCAAAATTGTTCTAGAAGCCAACTAGTAACTGAATGATCTTAGCAATCATAAACTCGGGGTGATCCCTCGTCACCCTATCTTGCATAGACCCGATAACAAAATATAGCTGAACTTTCACAATTCATTTAATCTATAAACCAAACCATACAACCACGCCGCACTTTCCGAAAAGCATACACTAGATCAGAAATTCACAGCTGAACTCAGAGTAAGCCCAAACCAGCTGTAATACCCATACTTGCACCCTAAGGTGAAAACATATGATATACCACCTAAACCAAACACTTGGAATCATAACT
Organism: Nicotiana noctiflora; assembly: GCA_032618575.1. Lineage (NCBI taxonomy): Eukaryota > Viridiplantae > Streptophyta > Magnoliopsida > Solanales > Solanaceae > Nicotiana > Nicotiana noctiflora. The sequence goes on from JASVEL010002771.1 coordinate 64,346, forward strand.
TCTATTCACAGCAGTTGTCCCCAACAACCAATTACCGGTAGAGAACCTCTTATTAGCTAAAGCCTTATTCCAACACTTTCATATACTACCAACAATGAATGAAACATGCTATAAATAATAAATCGTAATCATCTCTCAGATCAACCATTCCTGAAACCACTTCCCTTGACTGATATCACAACCGATTTCTGGGTCAAACCTCGATACTATCTTCCTAACAAGATGAGATCAAATTTGTTTGTATTCATTAATGAACCCAATGATCACCTCGAATCCAATACCACGCTGACGATATGATACCTCAATACAAGTCTAAACCACATCTTGCATAATACACGTACTAGTACAAAACGATCTGAACCCACTCAAATCATAACAAATGACTCAAACGAAAGAGTTGTACCTCAAGCTCATCAATGCCGTTACAATACAAGGCTGAGACGTCGTCTCACATCATAGAAATAGAATGCATGAATCTACTCTGAAAGGTCATAACTCCTGTAGCCTCGCTACAATGCGCGATCCTATCCCAACACCGTTATACCTGAAAAGCCCCAGTCGCTACGCCCAAAATCAACAACCATGCACATATGATGTCTGAAACCAACGTAATTCATTACACCCACGGTGAAATAGAGAACACACGACACACAACCTGATAGACCATAACCAATGCTCCATACACCGAGAAACACTTAATTACTCTTCCCGCTCGACTTTCTCTATGAATTCTCAATGGAACCACACCACATGTGCCCATAACTAACAAATCACAATGTCGCACAACATCGAAAAACAACTCATAGCTTTCCTCAAAAAGCTAACAAGCTCAATAACGATAGACTCAACCTATTTCTCAACAGTACAACTCAGGGTCAACCAAATTAACTCAAGTTAAATACATAGCCATATCGGCCTGCCAACGAACTCAGTACCACAATCCCTGAAACTATTTCTTCCACTACTACAACTCCTGCCGAAGCCACACGTTATAGTGCTCAGCCCCAAATAAATACCGAAATCCACAATCTTGCCCGACGATATGTCTGGCCACAAGAAATACATCCGAAAAGTCCCTCTATACCGGAACGAGATCACTAATAGCAACCTCTGCATTGACATCTATCACAAATGCCCAATTAGGAAGCAATCTTTCCCAGTTGTTTGCTGGTTCTTTGAAATATAAATAATTCTACTAAAATAGATTCTAACGCGCTTCACCACTTAACCCGTGGAATTTTCGGCGTAGCCCCTAATGCAATAGTTCAAAATCACCCAACACCAAGACAATCAGTCTGAATTTCAATAGCCAGTTTACTCAGGTAACATCATCGAATAAAGATCCACCACCTCAACATAGCCTGTACATCAGAACTCCATATAACACACAAATCATCATACTTGATCCCAGTTTCCATCGTGCGAATACATGCACCCATTTGATACCTAATCATTCCACGACAGATACTCAATATTTACCTGTGCTACCAAGCAAACCCGAATACCACTAGTGGACCCAACAAGAATATACCACAATACTACTGAAACTTAATCATTTTAATCACATTACCTTTTTCTGAAGCACATACTCGCATCAAATCACTTCCACTTAGCAATACCATCTTCCCTAATCATATGAAGCTCTATTATCTAATTGCTTCGAAGGAATCACTACACATTCCATGCTCTGCATGACATACATATACCTTGTGCAAATTCTTACAATGCTGACATGACGGATAAGATCCGTATACATTCTTAGCCACCGTCGAGACAACAATTCATTAGTTTTATACTCTTGGCAAGGACTATCACCTTATTCTGAACCAAACAATGGTCTTAGCTCTTTACGTTTCTTCATATTATCATATTACGCTGATCTCGAATTCAAACATATCGTCTCACCCAGTACGAACTGTTCAGGCAATAAGCCACTCCAGACATAATTAAATGTCGCATATGATACCCCAATGTGCCAATATGCTACCAATTCGAATACGGTACTAAAGAAAACGACCTCTTGAAGGAATTATCAAATCCTACGCACTGATATAGACTTTCCTTGGAAAACAGGAAGCAAGGCATATAAAGATGGCACATAGAAAACTATACTCCAATATCACACCGTTGCGGCGTGCAGCCTGATGTAGATAACATACCCATGGCAGCGTGGCACCCGATCCACACATAGATCTCACATAAGGAGATGCACATCGATCCAAATTTGCTCATTACAATAAAATACCGAGTATCAGTAGTAAGCATGCTAAGTGCATAATAATATCTCTGAGAGACATATAGCGTTATAAGCTACAAAACTCAAGCACAACTAAGGTGTGATATGCAAATCTGAATTTCAAGAGCCGAGTTGCTCAGGTAAATCATTCCTACACGGATTCTTAACATGTAAGAAATTTCTCGAATTGTCTCACAATTCACACGGCGCAATGCATCACTACGCGAGATATCTGACAATGAAGCATTATCTTAACTACTCCTCCATGAGGACCGCGTTACAAAAATGCACACATCTGGCCTGATATTGATCCATTATTAACATTAAGTCCATCCACCGACTTCAAGCTAATTCTGAGGAAGAAGAACAAGAGATGGAACATGTCCATCTATATGATAGTCCCACTGTGAAATTCCAGTAGCAAAGTCCAAGGGAACCAGGACTTCTTTCAAAAAGTCTACCAAATTAGTACATGTTGAATCTACTCTTGCCAAACGAACAAGGTCAGCTGGAAAAGGAAAGCAAGTCAAAACTACCGAAGAAGATGATGAGTGGAGAAGTGAGGAAGAAGAAGAAGAATCTGAAAAAGAACTGGACATACATGCCATGTTTGGCAAAAGAAAAATTTTGAAGGGAAGATTGCTTAGGGACCTGGAGGAGCCAGGGATGATAAAGCTTCTTTCTACTTTTGAAGCTCAAGGCTAGAAGAACATGGTTCTTCAGATGGATGGAAATTTGGCTAGGACTGAACTTGTTGAGTTTATGGCCAATGGAACAGTGAAAAATGACGTAGTGAGTAGCAAGGTGAAGGGTGTCAAGGTGAATTTTAGTGCAGTAAAGCCGGGCAAGATCTTAGGCATCCCTAGTGAGGGATATGATGACTACACAAGGCAGAGGTGGCCTTGCCTAGATGGATTGCCTACAAATCTTCAGATAACTAGAAATTTTTGTGACACCACATCAGAGGAAGAGGTGCCTGAGGCCACGATTGTTCAGAAAAGTGAAATGAGGCCGGATCACAAAGTGCTCTTTGAATTGTCAACAAATGTCTTCTACCCAGACAAGAAAGGAGGCATACAACAAATTACATGGATTTGGTACTTATGCAATGTCTGAATGATGGAAAGCAAATCAACTGGCCTGCCTTCATTGTGAAGCTACTTGAGAGGGTGCTAAATGGATCAAAAGCTCATGCCATTCCCTATGGATTTATCTTGACAACTGTGCTTGAAAGATTAAATGTTCCCCTGGAAAAGTGGGAAATGGCATCGAGCAAAGAACATTTTGGCAGCAAAACCCTTCAAGCTTGTGATTATATGCTCAGTACAGCTCTAGTTGAACCTGGTTCTTCAGTAAAAACTCCTTTGAATAGTAAGGTTAGAGCCTTAGTTCGCATGGTTGGATAATTCTGTTTTATTTTTGTGGACTGCATTGTAGGAACTACTTGCTAATTAATGAATGCAGCTTATCTTATTTTTGTTAATTCTGATATTTATAGTTATTTTTCCGAGTTGAGTTAACTAAAGCATGTGTTCACTTGCAGTTGCCCTAGCGACCATGAGTACTGATTAGATTACTGAGTTCACTTTAATTATGCAACTTTCGATGATACCAAAAGGGGAAAGATACTGTGCTTAAAATGTTGTATCTGAACAAGTGATGTTTATGACCTAACTTAAACTCTGGTTCTTTATGAAAATTGAATTTTCTAAAAAAAAAAATTCAAAGTGTTGATATTTCAGCCAAGGTTCACAGGTTCTATTATCACTAAAAGCATAGATTTTGTCATCATCAAAAGGGGGAAATTTGTTGGCTAAGTTTTGAAGATTGACAAATGAACACTAGGAGAAGGACTGGCCCATCATGAAAAACTAGATAGTCATAACAATCGCACATGGAAGGCACATGAGCAAGATATGTACTGAGGCGTATGCAACAAATATCCTCTGAACATGATAGAAATGGTTGCATTGAGTTCTAAGAGGAACAGTCTTCTTAAGATAAGAAGACATAATCCTCAGCCAGGATAAGGATGAGAGCTTGTAGTAGTTAAGGATTGAAATCGACAAAGGGATAAGCGACAGAGTCTTTATCAATCTCTAACTGCTAATCTATATAAGTAACTAAGTTGTTCTCTTTTACAAGTAATGCACATAAGCCGAAGTAAAGCATATTTGAGAGCAAAAAGAATCAAGTCTATTTTGCAAGCAATATATGCGAGATACATGTGTGAAAATCTGAAGCTACATGAACTAAGATAGAAGAACCAGTTTCATCATTGTGTTTATTCAAAGTCTAGTTCAATTGTAGTAGGTTTTCATATTGTACCTTTCAGCTTTTATAGAAGCAATTGTATTAGGTGCATTGAGTATTCAAGTTAGAGTTAACTTGAAAGTGTCGCAACAGTTGAGGCTGTGTGCCACACTGGGATTAGAGTTAATCCTTAGGTTTACAAAGTTTCTTTGTAAATGCAGTTTTTGGGTCAGTGATTTTAGTGGAGTTTGGGAAAATCCTACCGAGTAGTAGGTCGTGGTTTTTTCACCTTTTGAGCCAGGTGTTTTCCACGTAGAATATATGTTTACTTTACTTTAAGCATTTATTATCCCGTAAATTTTTTATTGTATAAAAATAAACCGAAAAAATATCGAACCACACAAATAAATTTTACACGTGAAAAATATGTAAGTTTAAAAGTAATAATATATTAGATTTGCCTTTGGGCATTGGAATTATGAAAACTATTACAAGTAATTAAACTCAAAATACTAATTCCTAAAATCTATTATGCTACTTATACTTAAACTAAGTTATTCAAGTATCTTTATTAGCAAGGGACAAAGTATTCTTGCGATTATGAGTAGCAAACACAATATATTGAATATGTTTCTTTTCATATAATTCAGATTTATTTTTTTAAATATTTAATCTTCTATAAACTTTATTCTTGAATCCCAATTTGGTATATCTTTTAACTCTACTGGTGAATTTAACATGACATTTAATAAAATACCAAAAATTAACTATACCGTATCGATACCGAAGTGAAACTAACATGATTGAAACTGTTTTCAAAGTCTGATTTTGATTATACATAATAGAATAACCGAAAAATTGGTATGGTACAAATTTTTTAAAATAACCGGTCGAACCGAACCATTGACAACGATATGTACTTGAAAACTACAAGGACTATTGTAGAGAGAAAAATGAGTGGTTTGCGTTTTGTAGTAGAAAGCATAAGCACACCTAATTAAGCCACTAATTCAAAAGAAGCATTGATTAAGAGCTTTACACTCCTAGAAATCTTGAAAAAAAGCGACCAAAATTGGTCTATCAAGAAAAGCGACCAAAGTTGGTTGCTAAATTGGAGAAAATAATTACATAATTATTCTAAATAAATTAGCGACAAGGTTCATCGCTTTTTTGTCGAGAATATGTTTAAAATATTGATCGGACTAGTCTGACTAGCTTGGACAAAGAAATGCTGAAATTCGCGACCAACTTTGGTCGCTAAAGTGGGTCCTAGTCTCAAATTTAAATAATTATGTTATTATTTTTAAAAAATTATAAAATATAAATAAATATAATTTAGTATTAGCGACCAAAGTTTGACTCTTACGAAAGGGAAAGCAGATAAAGACCAACTTTGATCGGGAGGATGTAATGACCCGACCGGACGTTTTTAGAATTTCTGCCCGATCCCCCATTAATTGCTTCCCATTAGTTCATTTCTGCTATTTTGTTTTACCGAGATGTTCGGTGTTAGGATTCAGAGTGTTTTGGGACACTTAGTACCTAAATGAGAGCTTAAGAGTTAAAAAATTGTCTGTATTTGGAGCAGTGTGAAGACGACCTCGGAATGAAAATATGATAGTTCCGTTAGATCCGATAGGTGATTTCGGAGTTGGGAGCGTGTTCAAAATGTAATTTGGAGGTTCGTAGCTCATTTAGGCTTGAAATGCCGAAGTTTGAATTTTTAAAGTTCCGGTCCGATAGTAAATTTTTGATCCGAGGGTTGGTTTGGGATTTCTAAAGTTGTTGTAGCTTCATCATGTCATTTTGGATATGCGTGCAATATTTCAGGTAATTCGGACAAGGTTTGGATAGGTTTTTGATCAAATGTGTGTTTGGTTAGAATTTTAAGTTCATAGGCTTGAATCATGGCTTAATTCGTGTTTTCGGCATTGTTTTAGGTGGTTTAAGGATTGGTGCAAGTTTGAATGATGTTACGAAATATGTTTGTAGGTTTGATTGAGGTCCTGGGAGCCTCAGGTGTGTTTCGGATGCTCAACGGGTCATTTTCACCTATTTTTGAATTGTTGTTGCTGCTTCTGGTGTGCCTTCATCGCGTTCGCGAAGGCCTATTTTGGCCACCTGGAAATCCTTCTATGTGTTCACATTTAGTTTATTGCTTCCGCAAAGATCTTCCTCATCCTTCACTGCGTTTGCATCCTCCTTACCACGTTCGTGAAGGTTTAGTAGCCCCTTCATCGCGATCGCGTTGCCCTCTACGCGTTCCCGTAGGGCAAATTTCTGGGCCTTTTATTTTTCTTCAACGTGTTCGCATGCACTGATTCGCATTCGCATAATACTGGGACAAGACCTTCGCGTTCGCATCCCTTCCTTCGTGAATGCGAAGGGCATTTTGGGTACTTTCTATTTTCCTTCTTCGTGGACGCGTGAGACCTACCGCGTTTACGATGCTTTAAAAACCTGGGCAGTACTTATGTGATGACCTAAAGGGTCATCACCTATTTTCCTCACTTGTTCCGCACTTCCGAGGCCTTGAAAACCTCATTCAATGTTGCCTTGATTTACTTACTCCCTTATGATTAATACCCACTAATCTAATGTCAAATTCAACCTTTAATTTCGGATTTCTAATGAAAATTGGGGTAAAGTTCTTAGATCTAATTGTGAGGATTTGAGAGGGACATTTAACCACCGATTTGGAAGATTTTAATATGGTTAGACTCGTAATAGTATGAATTTTTTGGAAATGTAATTTTTTTTTTGATTCCGAGACGTTGGTCTGAGGGGCGTTTTGGTCATTTTATTTATTTTCGTGCCTAGCTTTAATTTTAATAGTGGAATCGGTTATTTATAATATTATTTACGATTTGTAATTAAATTGAATATATTTGGGCCATTGAGTCGGATACTCGTGGAATGGGCATCGTTCCCTAGTTGATTTTGTACCGGTTCGAGGTAAGTGGCTTGTCTAACCTTGTGTGGGGGACCTCTCCCCTTAGGACTTCTTACATGATGATTTAAATGCATTGCACGTGAGGTGACGAGCGTGTACTTGAGCTAATTGTTGAAAAATCCACTTTACTTGAGTTGTTTAAATTGTGTTTTCTACGTTATTTGACTGATTTCAATGCAAGATTTAATCTGTGTTAATTAGAGGAGCATGACTAGAAAAAATTAATTAGTCAATTGGTTAATTACCTTAACTCAAATTTCATGAAGCATGTTAAGTTGGGATTTAATTGTTACTTGTATTTATATACTTCATTCTCTGAATATTACCCTAATTTGGTTGCACATTTACATTGGGACCACGGATACGGATTGCGGGAGTTTCCTCCGTTTTCTGTTTGAAATATTTTGGACAGTGGGTTCAATTCCCGACAGACCCCCCTGCACGGTTATATGGACTACGAGTTCAACTCCCGACAGGCCCCCCTGCACGGTTATATGGATTGCGAGTTCAATTCCCGACAGGTCCCCTTGAATGATTATATGGACTGCGAGTTCAATTTTTGATAGATCCCCTGCACGGTTATATAGACTGTAGGTTCAATTCCCGATAGATCCCCATGCACAGTTATATGGACTACGGATTCAATTCCCAATAGACCCCCCTGCACGGTTATATGGACTGCAAGTTCAATTCACAATAGACCCTCCTGCACGGTTATATGGACTACATGTTCAATTCTCCACAGATCCCCTTACACGCCTATATGTACTACGGGTTCAATTTTCGAGAGATCCTTGCTATTGGTATGATGGATTATGGGTTCAATTCCTAGGAGATCCTTTACTATTGATAAGGTGGACTACGAGTTCTATTCCCGGGAGATCCTAAATATTTAAATGTGATGGACTACAGGTTCAATTCTCGGGAGATCCACTGGACAGTAGGGATACTTGTTTGTGTTACTTTCCTTACTTAGCTTAATTGTCATTGACTTGTAGCTTCTATCCTATTTTTATCATTATTTCAGATTATTCCATGATTTACACTGTTCATTATTGTTAATATGTTTATTCTCAGTACGACCCTGACCTTCCTCGTCACTACCCAATTGAGGTTAGGCTTGGCATTTACTGAGTACCACTGTGTTGTACTCATGCCTCTTCTACACATGTTTTTCATGTGCGGATCTAGGTACCTCTACGCAGGCGCATTATCAGTAGTTGTAGGGAGCATTTTCAGAGACTTGAGGTATATTCTGCCGTGTCCGCAAACCAAAGAGTTTCGTTCTACTCTATCTTGTAGTTAGCAGTTCCATTTCATGTATTGAGTTGTTGTAGACATTTCCAGATATTAGAGCTATACCTTATGTTTTCTCTTAGCCTGTGTTGCCTGTGGGTTTTCGAGTCTTTGGAGATACTTTTAAATTGCTAAGTGTTAAAGTGTATGTTCCAGACGGCAATTATATACATTATTCATGTTATCTAGTCTTGATTATAAATTTCCGCAAATTGCTATTTCTTCCGCAACATGTTAGGCTTACCTGGTTGCGAAGACTAGGTGTCGGCATGATGTGTTCACAAATGGTAAACTAGGGTCGTGACAAGTAGTATCAGAGTTCTAGGTTCATAGGATTCATGCGACACATGGCGATTTATTAGAGTCTTGCTGATCGGTACGGAGACGTCCGTATTTATCTACGAGAGGCTATGTAACTATTTAGGAAAATCTTCATTTCTTTTGAATTCCTTGTCATGCGATATTTTGACACCAAATCTAAAATTCTGTCTTCCATTCTCTCATAGATTGTGAGGACACATGCTACTCGAGATGATAAGGCACCCGCGCCCCTACTGCATCTGTGAGAGGTCGGGGCCGGGATAGAGGCCGAGGACGCGCATGTGGTGCAGCGAGAGCTCCTGCGCAAACTGCTGTCATGTATCACCAACAGATCCAGCCAGAGTTCAAACACCTGATGCACCTACAACTACTAATACTCCAGCCCTACAGGAGACTTTGGCATAGTTCTTAAGCATGTTTGGTACATTGATTCAAGCCAGATTTATTCAGGTTGTACCGACTACTACACAGATCAGGGGAGGGACCCAGACTCCCACCGCCCGCACTCTAGATCAGTGAGCTTCCATTGCTTAGGTTCCAGGTGTCATGGTGACCAGCCTGTGGTCCCATTTCAGCTGGTAGTGAGAACCTCTTGCCGAGTAGAGGACATATGGTTCTAGGAGAGAGAGGACGAACGAGGTCAGGTGGGAAAGTATAGAGGAGTGAGTAGATCTCGTGGATCGGGGATATATACTGGTCCTTATTTAAGAGGCAGGGTGCATCATGGTAGATGTTTTGTGGGTCAGCCAGCTCAGTTTGCATCTCAGAGTTCCCATTGCTTTTAGAAGTCAATCTAGCAGACTTGACCCGGGCCAGCCATAGCCATCACATCCTCCCAGAGCTTGTTTTGAGTGTGGTTTCACATTCCATATGGTAAGGGATTGGCACCGACTTGGGAGGGGTGCACCTCCATAGACTTCTCAGCCATAGTATGCCCCACAGAGTTCTCAGGCTATGGTTAAAGCCCCAGTTTCTATCCCATCTACTCGTACCGAGACCGTTGCCTCCAATTCTGTCATCACAGGTATTGTCATGGTTTGTTATTAAAGTGTATCGATTCTATTCAATTTAGGTTCTACGTATTCTTACGTGTCATCTTGTTTTGCTCCGTATTTAGGTACAGCCCGAGAGACCTTGAGATCTCATGGTTATGTTTCTACTTCTATGGGACATTCCCTTATTGTGGACCACGTATATCGGTCATGTTTAGTCACTATTCATGGTTTTGAGACCAGGGAAGATCTTTTATTACTTGATATGGTTGATTACGATATTATCTTGGGCATGGACTGCTTGTTGCCCCATCATGCTATTCTTGATTGTCACGTGGAGACCGTAACGTTGGCTATGCCAGGTGTTCCACGTATTGAGTAGAGTGGTACTTTAGATCACACTCCCAGTAGAGTATCTCTTTCCTTAAAGCTCAGCGTATGGTTGAGAAGGGGTGCGCCGCATATTTAGCTTATGTGAGAGATATCAGTGTTGTGCATTGATTATCACTAGTTGAAAAAAGTTACAGTGAAGAACCGATATCCTTTACCTCGTATTAATGATCTGTTTGATCAGCTTCATGGCGCACATGTGTTTTCCAAGATTGATATGCGTTCAAGTTACCATTAGTTGAAGATTTGGGTGTTATATATCCTGAAGACTGCCTTCAGGACTCGGTATGGTCATTATGAGTTCCTTGTTATGTCTTTTGGGTTGACTAATGCCCTGGTAGCTTTTATGCATTTGATACATAGCATATTCATGCCATATCTTGACTCATTCGTGATTTTTCTTATTGATGATATTCTGGTATATTCCCGGAGTTGAGAAGATCATGAGCATCACCTGAGGGTAATGCTTCAGACTATGAGGGAGAAGAGATTATATGGAAAGTTCTCCAAATGTGAGTTCTAGCTGAATTCTATGGCATTCCTAGGCCACGCGGTGTCGAGTGAGAGCATTCGAGTGGATCCGATGAAGATGAGGTTTTGAATGCTTTAGAACCTCAAACTAGTTCGAAAACACGAGATGACCTTTTAGGTTATCACAAGTTTTCATCTATAGAAGCCCTATTGACCAGGATGACCCAGAAGGGTTGCTCATTCTGGTGGTCAATCGAGTGTGAGGCGAGCTTTTAGAAGCTCAAGAATGCTTTGACTACAACACCATTATTGGTGTTGACCATATGTTTAGGAACCTATATGGTATATTGTAATGCATCTCGTATTAGACTTGGTGCGATATTGATGCAGGATAGAAAGGTGATTACACATGTGTCCCAACAGTTGAAGGTGCATGAAAAGAAGTACCCTGTCCATGATCTTAAGTTACTTGCCATTGTTCACGCCTTGAAAATATGGCATCATTATTTGTATGGGGTACCTTGTGAGATTTACACTGATCATCAGAGTTTGCAGTACTTGCTTAAGCAGAAGGACCTAAATATGTGTCAGAGGAGATGGTTAGAGTCGTTAAAGGATTATGACATTACTATTCTTTATCACTCGGGCAAGGCCAATGTGGTTGCCGACGCCTTGAGTCGCCGGGCGGAGAGTTTGGGGAGTTGGTATATCTACCAGCCTTAGAGAGACCTATGGCGTTGGATGTTCAGGCGTTAGCCAGGCAATGCCCAGTCAGGTTTTTTCCTGTGTGATTTCTCGGTCTTCCCTATTTGACCACATCAAGGAGCGACAGTTTGATGACCCTCGTTTGCTTGTCCTTCAGGACAGATTTCGGTGTGGTGATGCCCGAGATGTCACCATATAGGATGATGGAGTGTTGAGGATGCAGGCCTGGATTTGTGTGCCCAATGTAGATGATCTTCGAGAGTTGATTCTAGCCGAGGCACATAGCTCACGGTATTTTATCCATCCGGGTACTGCGAAAATGTATCAGGACTCGAGGCACCACTACTGGTGGAGGCGGATGAAGAAGGATATAGTTACTATGTGTCTAGATGCCTCAACTGCTAGCAGGTGAAGTATGAGCACCAGTGTCCAGGTAGGTTGCTACAGTAGATTGAGATCCCAGAGTGGAAGTGGGAGCGTATCACCATGGACTTCGTATCTGGCTCCCATGGACTGTGAGGAAGTTTGATTCTATTTGGGTCATTGTGGATCGGCTGGCCAAGTCTGCTCATTTCATACTTGTGTGCACTACTTATTCATCGGAGCGGTTGGCGGAGATCTATATCAGGGAGATCGTCCGGTTGCATGGTATTCCAGTTTCTATCATTTCAGACAGATGGCACTTAGTTTACATCACAGTTTTGGAGGGCCATGCAGCAGGAGTTAGGCACTGGGGTGGAGTTGAGCACGACATTTCATCCCCAGATGGAGGAACAATCCAAGCGTACTATTCAGAATCTGGAGGATATGCTCCGTGCGTGTGTGATTGAGTTTGGACTTTGGAGGGTCATGGGATCATTTCTTGCCACTGGCGGAGTTTTCTTATAACAATAGTTATCATTCCAGCATTCAGATGGCACCGTATGAGGACTTATATGGTAGGAGATATAGATCTCTGGTGGGTTTGTTTGAGCCGGGTGAGGCCAGACTCTTGGGCATAGAGATGGTCCAGGATGCAATGGACAAGGTCAAGGTAATTCAGGACAGACTCCGTGTAGCCTAGTCCGGACAAAAGAGTTATGCGGACAAGAAAGTTCGCGATGTGGCTTTTATGGTTGTTGAGCGGGTTCTACATCGGGTCTCGCCCATGAAGGGCGTCATGAGGTTTGGAATGAAAGGGAGGCTGAGTCCGAGATTCATTAGCCCTTTTGAGATTTTGAGGCATGTTGGGGAGGTTATTTTTCATCATCATTTTTTTCCCTCTTTTTTTCATCATTTTTTTCTTTTTCATTTCATTTCATTGTTCATGATTGATTCCAAGTGAGAGGTATGAAAGAATAATGCAATAAGGCTCACAAGGTGCAGCAATGGGTAAAGTGTTTGTATAGAGAAATAAAATGCCTTCATCATTTCAATTTCAGAATTATGACTAATACAATTGTACATATGAAAAAGGAATCATACATTGTATCTTTTGACTGCATCGGAGTTTGTCACACCTCCCTTTTTACTACCTTTTTTGGTTTCCCCGAATAGGAGAATAAGGTATACCTCGATAATTATAAATACCCCGGGAAGGGATATAATAACAACGAGGAAGGAGTTTTTCCAATTTAAGGACAATCGGTTCGGGATTTTATTAAAATTTTCAGAGTCGCCACTTGGGAAAATAATGGTGTCCCAAGTCACCGGTTAATCCCGAATCCGAGGAAGTTGACTCTATTTAACAGTCCGCGCAACAAGAAATCCGGATAAGGAATTCTGTTAACCCGGGAGAAGGTGTTAGGCACTCCCGGATTCCGTGGTTTTAGCACGGTCGCTCAACTGTCATTCCTGATTTAGTTGGTTTATTATATGCTTTTAAAAACAATATGTACATGTTTCGCTTTGAATATTTTACGAATAGCGACGTTGCGAATATGTATTTCGAGTCACACTGCAACCAGTACGCCTGTGACTTTAAACACGTTTTGGCTTCGCCGAGACATATGATTTGAGTCACATCAAATGTGCACTCGTATTAGGAAAGTATATTTTTTAGAATCGCGCCTATATCGTCTAACGGCTTATTACTCTTTTGGAAAGACCGTGAAATTTTCTAACGGTCTTCCCGATTCTATCATATTAGTAATGTATTTATATGGGGGCCCCGTTTATTCATTTTCATACGAGGCTCGTCCCACATTCGATTTTTATAGTCCAATCCTAGCAAATAACTATATTTTCTATCACTGGTTTCTCCTTAGTCATTTTAATTATATTATAATTTCAGAAGTAAGTCCAGGCCTTATCACTTTATATTACTGGGCCTGGACATTTGGGCTTGCATTCAGCAGACTGATTCATGCATCTGGGATTCAGAAACTCAAAATGTACTGAAATTGTTTATCAGAAGCCCAATTATTATCCAGGCCTAGTATTATTCGTTAGGCCTAGAGCAAACGAGACAGAGAAGGAGAAACAAAAATAGAAATTCATTATATACACGTATTTGAAATCAAAAAGAGAATAAACTCAAATTATATTTATTTATGAAGATGAAACAACAGTACATAACTAATAATATCAATTCCAAATCTCAACTATCTAACACTATCGTATTTGACTAACAGACTGCCTTTGTTTTATATTTTTATCAACTATATTTTAAAACTATTGAAGAAGGATAATTGTTGACTAAAGGTAACCGAGTATTACTTAACTATGTGAAACATGATTATTATTAATATGTTACTAATTATAACTCATACTTTCCTAACTGCAATCGTCAAATGCTATTAAAACAATAGGCTGATTGTGTAACGAATTTGATTAGTCACATGATTATTAGCTTCGTGTTTGACTACTGGTTTTACTCTATATCATTTCCAATCGCTATTAAATTGTTTAAGGTGAACTAATAGATATTAAACTAAACTAACTATCACATGCTAATTCAGAGTGTTATGGTTATATCTGTTACGAGCCTGTTTTCAAAACAAGGTGAGTTAATTCAATTATTAACCTATTTTAGCTAAGTCTAGGTGATTACGATTACTACTACTCTAATCTACATACTACTCTATTACATTGTCTTTCAGCATCATTTCATACTTCATATGTATTACTTATACAACCATTTTTTATCAAAATTACAGATTATCTACTTATGCATTGGGAAATAAGAAACAAATAACAGAATAGCCTTTAAAATCAAATCATGTTATTCATTCCTTCGAATCAACTGCAGTTACATTGCTCGAGTAGTAGTTGTGTACCTGATTCAGCAAAAGAACTCTATGAGTCTAAGGGAAGCAAATGAGAAGGATAATCAGTCGATCACAGCAGCAAAATACAGCAGCAGAATTGAATCAACAATGCAAGCACAGCATTCACAGTTGAATCAAACAGTCGAACATAGATTTCAAGCTCAACAAATAGCAATCCAATAACAGAACTTGAAGAAAACTAGTAGAAACCCAACAAATAGGAGATAATAGAGGATTCCTAGTTGATTTTCAGAATAGTGCTCGACCAAATACCCAGAAATTCAACCTTAGAAAGTGATATTTTACTCTTAATTTCTGAAGTGTTCTCTGAATTCTAAAAATCCAGCCCTTATTCAGGCTTAATTAAAGCCTATTTATAGATGTGAGTAGTGAAATTTTGAGGGGGAAATTTGAAAATCTTATTCCCAATTCCCTCCCCTTAATTCTTTTATTTACTACACTTTGGTACTTATTTTCAGATTAAAAATGCCTTCCAGCCCTTGCTGGAAGGTTCTAGGGGGATCTATTGGCTTCTATTAGGGGCCTATTACTATAGTACCCTCACTTGCTAGGATTTTAACACTAAAGCCTTTTTATTAGGTCTGTTTTACCCTTTGTTTTGTGCAATATTGCAGAAATACTAAGCCTGAATGTCTAATTTATCCCTCCAAGCTCTATAAAATCTACAGCTATGCCATTTTTATTCCTTTTTATACCCCTGTTACTTCTTAGTATTTACCCGACCTTATCCAAGGTCCAAGTATTCAGATTTTATGTTATTTAACTGCTGGCCAGTTATTATAAGTCATTTAAGACTTAGCCAGATTTGAACCTTAATTTTCTTTCAGCTTTGACCTCTTTTAAGAGGTACCCTTTTATTACTATCTATTTAAATTGAATTGGAGGACTAACCTACTTATTTTCTAAGTCTAAACCTTTTCAGATTTAGCCAGTCCAGTGTTTGGACTTGGCTTTGCAAAATTAGTCACTTATTATAACATTGGCTACTTAGAATTAGATTTAGACTTACAGAACTTAGCCATTTAGACTTAAGCCTAGGGAATTACAGAGTTGGCCAGTTTCAAAACTAGCCACTCTTTGTACTATTTCAATTGTAGCCATTTTTAGATCATTTTCAATTTTAACCAATTAACATACTTAAACATTAGCCAATTATCTAAGTAACTATCTATCACTGCTATAACCAATACCCCTAAAGCATAATAAGAGTAATTGTAGTCTAAAATATGAATTTATCACAAACATAGCCTTCTTATATCAATTTGCACACATAGCCACAATCAGAAATCATTTATCATCTAATCAAAACTCAGAGAGAAATTTTATAATGGTTGAATTTCAATTAAACACTCACAACTCAGATTTAGGCATAGTATAACAAATTAAACATAAAGAGACATATTCAGAATACACTCATGTTTAAACTCACAAAAACCCTAAAAAGTCTTGAGTATACTAGTCAAGTGTAATAAACAGGATTAACAATAGACTAATGAAGCATGTTATTAAAAAAGAATATTAGAAAATATTAGAGGATAAGCTAATAGAAACAAGTTATAACAAGAAATATATCAGAAGAGAGAAGATGAACTAATCATGCAACTAATTTCAACTAATCAAAGAAAACAGAGTTAATCACAGAAAACATGCTTAATCAACCAAAAATAGAAACAAAGAGAGGAACGAGGACTTAGCTCGCAGGATATGTCTCCTAAGCTTCCCCATTTTTCTTTTCTTTTCTTATTCTTTTTCTTTTTATTTGTTATTTTTCCATTTTTCTTTTCTTTTCCTTTTCAGACTTTAGACTTAAAGACTTGAAGTCTTTATTGGGTATAGTGGTAAAGATGGGTGTTAGAGACATAAAGGTGTGTCTTTGGGGGTGGGGTTGTCAGGTTTGCCAGAGTTAGGATTTCGGCGATATCTCAAAGATTCGAGAACTTACAGTAAGATTTGAAGGAAAGTGGTTATGTGGGGTTAAAGATCTATGCAAGGTGGTCCATTGGTGTAAGTTTGGATGGCTATTTCTTGGTTTGGTAGTCACCAGAGAAGAATTCCGGTGGCCGGAATTTCAAGAATAGGAGATTTCTTGGGGTTTCTTTGGGGTTTCAGGGTGGCTTAGGGTAAAGAAGGAAGAAAAGAAGGGTTTCGAGAGATGGCCATGGAAGTCGGCCAGTCTCCATGGCCGGTGAAGGAGATGAAAGAGGTGAAAGAGATGAAGAGAGGGCGGCTAGGGTTTTGTAAAGAAGGAAATGGCCGGTCTCTATAGAGACCAGCCTTATATACTATCAGCCGTCTGATTGATCCTCGCCCTTGGATCATCTTTGATCAAAGGCCAGGATCCAATGACCTCAAATGACATGCCGTTTGGAAGTTAAGTGGAGACTAATTGATCTCCGTTAGATCTTTATAGATGGACGACCTAGATTGGCTCGATGAAGCTGTAACATTTTATTTAAGTTCAGAGATTCAAATTGAACCGTCTGAGTAAATATATGGACGGTCAGGATTTGATCTTATATAATAATTGGACCGGATTTCTAATCTTCTGGGCTAATATGTGTTTGGGCTTGTAGTATTTTGCCCAGTTTTGTATTTTTTTGTGTTTCATGTATTTTTATTATTTTTTGTGTATTTTCTTGTTGTATTTTATTTTCTCTTTTTATATTCTTTTTCAATTACTCAATTTCTTTTAATTTCCTATTTTCTCTAATTTTTCTGATATTTTTTGACATTTTTTTGCTATTTTTCTTTAATTTCCGGCATATTTGTATTTTTTTGTTGATTTTCTTTTAATCCCTTTATTTTTGTGACATTTTCTAATTAACCTATTTTTTAATTTTTTAATTTTAATTTCTAATTGTTTGAATCACACAAAATGCACTTTATTTCAATCAAAACATGTAATTGCACACACAAATATTATTTATTTTAATTTTGGAATTTTATTGCTTAGGGCAAAAATCACGTGCTCACAGGTTATAGAGCTTAAACACGAAGAGTTTCAGTGCGAAGTCAAGTGAGCAGTAATGAGAGATTTTTGCCCACTAGCATATTCCGTGAGAAGCATATTGAAAAACATTTTGACCGCACCCTGCCTCAGAGGTTGCCTACATATCCTGGGCTAACAGGAATCAGGTCAGTGTAGTTCGGGAAAGTCTGGTAGTTTAAAACTACCAAGACTTTGCTGCCGCATTGCTATTGCTATGACCACTGACTTACTCCTTATTACACCAGGGATAAAATGTAAAATGAAGAAGCTATTCTAAGCTATGATCCTACGAATTACAATGATTCCTATCTACTTATTGTCTTCTTATTCTTCCTTGTTTTTTTTTCTTGATTTTCCATCTCTTGTGCTATCGTCCTTCTTTTTGTTATTTTTTTATTTATTCCCTTGCCTCTGATATATTTCTTCTTTCCTTTCGGTGCGACTTCCAATTGTATTCCCTGCTTCCAGGTTGATACCTGCTTAAAACAAAACAAAACAACAAAACTTTTCCTCTACCCCAGTGTGGGCTTTTCTCATGTTATGGTGTTACTCATGTTAGATAAAATAAATTAAAAATTGCAAAAATGTATTCCCTTGTTATACAGGTGGGTGCCTGAACAAAAATTAAAAATTGCGTAAATGTATTCCCTTGTTATACAGGTGAGCGCCTGAACAGAAATTAAAAATTGCAGAAATGTATTCCCTTGTTATCCAGGTGGGCGCCTTAACAGAAATAAAAAATTGCAGAAATGTATTCCCTTGTTATCCAGCTGGGCGCCTGATGCTTGAAAATGAAAAATGCAGAAAATATTCCCTTGTTATCCAGGTGGGCTCCTGATGCATGAAAAATTTAAAATATCCAGGTGGGCGCCTGATGCATGAAAATGAAATGCAGAAAAATATTCCCTTGTTATCCAGGTGGGCGCCTGATGCATGAAAATGAAATGCAGAAAAATATTCCCTTGTTATCCAGGTGGGCGCCTGATGCATGAAAATGAAATGCAGAAAAATATTCCCTTGTTATCCAGGTGGGCGCCTGAAAAATTTAAAAATGCAGAAATGTATTCCCTTGTTATACAGGTGGACGCCTGATGCATGTAATGCAATGCAGAAAAGTATTCCCTTGTTATCCAGGTGGGCGCTCGATGCATGAAATGCAATGCAGAAAAATATTCCCTTGTTATACAAGTGGGCGCCTGAATAGAAATTAAAAACTTTTGTGTTACCTTGTGACTGAAGGTTATCTTAGTTGAAAAATTCATCAGACTAAGACCTTTAATTGATGTACTTCTTTTTGTGTGTTTTTTTCCACATTGGTCACATTCACTTTAAAGTGATTAGTGAAAATTTGAAACTTGCTGTTCCTGTCTAAATTAGAGAACAATCTTATTAGTTATAAAATGCTGGCAACTGGCATTTTACTGATTTTGCTTCCATTGCCTTCCTCTTCATGTTTTATTCTGCTATGCAGCCTTTCGCTAGATTTTCTCTATAATCTCCTTTTGTCTTTCCCTGGTTACTTTTTTTCATTTTCTTTGGCTTTGATTGCCGTCCTTCTTTATTTTCTCTCTTCTTTATTTCCTTTTTCTCTTTTTTTTTCGACCCGGCGTTATTTCACCTCTTATCATGAGAAGCTGGGTAGTTAGCTTTCAATGGACAAATTGGCTTTTCAATCAATGAAATGCAGAAATAAACAAATTTAAAAAGGGTACGGGAGATTTGGAGTAGTGATAGGACTTATCTGGGTATGTTGGCTGATTCCTTTGACCATGCCATGTATTTAAACTCCGACCCAGTTACTCTCTCAATCTCACAGTCGCCTTACGGTGCCGGTCAAGGTTTTCACCAATAAGACTCTCTCATTTATTCTCTCAATCTCACAGTCGCCTTACGGTGCCGATTAAGGTTTTCACCGATAAGACTCTCTCATTTTTATTCTCTCAATCTCACAATCGCCTTACGGTGCCAGTTAAGGTTTTCACCGATGAGACTCTCTCATTTTTCTTTTTGTTCTTTTTGTTTTCTGAACCACCGATATTGTCCATGCCCTATTTTCCTTTATTCTCATTGTATTGTCATTTTCTTGAAATTGATTAGAAGGTCTTTCTTTGGACCGTAATGTGGCTTTTGGATGGTTTCAGAAAGAAGGATATAAAGGCTCAAAATTTACGAGGGTTCAAAAAATATTTACAACTCTCAGAATTATAAAACATAACTTCTGCCCCAGTTTCAATATGTGGGGGATTTTTGGATTTTTTCTTTATTGTGACTGAACCTCAGTGATGCTTCCTATGTACCCTTTCGATATCAAGTCAGACGTAGTTCAAACTACGCCATTAATTCATGGTTTCGTTTGACTTTTTCCCCATTTCTTTGTCTTTTCTTTTGTTTGCATTTGCTTTTTCTCTTCTTTTTCATTTTTCTACTTTACTCTTGTATCATAAGCAATTCCGAGAGAGGTGTATGAAATAATAGATCGAACACGACTCAACGGAGATATCAATGGATAAAGTGTTTGGATAGAGAATAAAATGCCTTCATCATTTCAATTCAAAAATCACAACAAATACAATTATACAAATGAAAAGGAATCATACATAATATCTCTTGATTGCATCTGAATTGATAGCAGTCTCTACGCATTTTCCTTCAACATCTGTCAGATATAGGGCTCCATTGGACAATACCTGTGATACCATGAACGGTCCTTGCCAGTTTGGTACAAATTTGCCTTTCGCTTCAGCCCAATGCGGCAAAATACGCCTCAATACCAATTGTCCCACTTCAAATATCCGAGGACGTACTTTGTTATTGTATGCTCTGGCCATTCTCCTCTGATATAATTGCTCATGGGAAAACGCTGCTAACCTCTTTTAGTCAATCAAATTCAATTGTTCCAACCGGGCTTTTACCCATTCATCATCATCGATTTCAGCTTCTGCTATGATTCGAAGAGATGGTATCTCAATTTATGTGGGTATAACTGCCTCTGTTCCATATACCAATGAATAGGGTGTGGCACCAATCGAAGTACGTACAATTGTATGATAACCTATAAGAGCGAACGGTAATTTTTCATGCCATTGCCTTGACTCTTCCACCATTTTTCTAAGAATCTTGTCTATATTCTTATTCGCAGCTTCTACCACTCCATTCGCTTTCGTCCCGTAAGGTGTAGAGTTATGATGCAGGATTTTGAATCTTTGACACGCTTCTGCCATGAGGTGACTGTTTAGATTTGCACCATTGTCTGTGATAATCACTTTAGGAATTCAAAAGCGACATATGATATTTGTATGCACGAAATCCACCACCGCTTTCTTCGTCACTACCTTAAATGTCTTTGCCTCCACCCATTTAGTGAAATAATCAATCGCGACCAAGATAAATCTATGTCCATTAGATGTTGCAGGCTCTATTGGTCCGATGACATCCATGCCCCAGGCAACGAATGGCCAAGGTGAAGACATTGTATGCAATTCATAGGGTGGAGAGTGAATCAAATCTCCATGTACTTGACATTGATGGCATTTCCTCACATATCTAATACAATCACGCTCCATGGTGAGCCAATAATATCCTGCTCTCAGTATTTTCTTTGCTAGAATGTATCCGCTCATATGAGGTCCGCAAGCTCCCGCATGTACCTCAGTAATAATTGTGTCGGCTTGTTGCGCATCTATGCATCTCAATAGCCCCAAATCTGGTGTTCTTTTATATACAACTCCTCCACTGAGGAAAAATCTATTTGCCAATCGTCTTATAGCCCTCTTTTGATCTCCAGTGGCTTGTTCTGGGTACTTTCCTGTCTTCAAGTATTCTTTGATATCATGATACCACGGCTCTCCATCAAGTTCTTCTTCCACAACAAAACAATAAGCATTTTGATCACGCACCTGTATCTGTAATGGATCTACATAAGCTTTATCTGGAAGATGCAACATGGAGGATAATGTGGCTAAAGCATCTGCTACTTCATTGTGCATTCTTGGGATGTGCTTGAATTCTATAGATTGAAATCTCTGGGACAGTTCATGTAGACATTGTCGATAAGGTATCAACTTTAAATCTCTTGTCTCCCATTCTCCTTGAATCTGATGTATCAAAAGATCCGAGTCACCCATGACCAAAATCTCTTGAACACCCATATCTATTGCCATCCTTCAATCCCAATAGACACACTTCATATTCGGCCATATTGTTGGTACAGAAAAATCGAAGCTGGGCGGTAACGGGATAGTGTTGACCCGTTTCTCAAATAAGTACTACTCCAATTCCAACTCCTTTACTGTTGACGGCTCCGTCGAAGTATATTTTGCAACCTGGCTTATCATCTTGCTCTACTTCTTCAACATTCATTGCCTCTTCATTTGGAAAATAGGTTTTTAGCGGCTCATATTCATCATCCACCGGGTTCTCTGCTAGATGATTTGCAACTGCTTGCGCCTTCATTGCTATACGTGTTACATAGATGATGTCAAATTCTGTGAGCAGAATCTGCCATTTAGCAAGTCTTCTTGTAGGCATGGGCTTTTGAAATATATACTTCAATGGATCCAACCGTGATATCAAATATGTGGTATAAGCTGACAGGTAGTGTTTTAGTTTCTGAGCAACCCAGGTTAATGCACAACACGTTCTTTCCAACTGAGTGTATTTTACCTCATAAGATGTGAACTCTTTACTGAGGTAATATATAGCCTATTCTTTCTTTCACGTCTCATCATGCTGCCCCAGTACGCAACCAAAAGAATTATCTAGCACAGTCAAATACAAGATCATAGGTCTTCCCGGTTCCGGAGGAACTAATACTGGAGGATTTGCCAAATACTCTTTAATCTTATCAAAGGCTTCATGGCATTCATCAGTCCAATTTACCGCAACATCTTTCTTTAAGAGTTTGAAAATAGGCTCACATGTTGACGTCAGCTGAGCAATGAACCTGCTGATATAATTCAACCAGCCTAATAGACGCATCACTTCTTTCTTATTCTTCAGTGGAGACAAATTCTGGATTGCTTTTATCTTTGATGGATCCAATTCGATACCACGCCAGCTTACTATAAACCCCAGTTACTTTCCTGAAGGCACCCCGAAAGCACACTTTGCTGGATTGAGCTTGAGATTATATCTTCGGAGCCTCTGGAAAAACTTCCTCAAATCTTTGACATGGTCACATTGCTTTTTGGACTTAATGATGACATCGTCCACATATACTTCTATCTCTCGGTGCATCATATCATGAAACATAGTGGTCATTGCCCTCATATATGTAGCCCCGACATTCTTCAGCCCAAACGGCATCACCCTGTAACAATATGTTCCCCAAGGCGTGATAAAGGCAGTCTTTTCTGCATCTTCTTCGTCCATTAGGATCTGATGATAACCCGCATAACAATCTACAAAAGAGCCAATTTCATGCTTGGCGCAATTGTCGATCAATATATGGATATTCGGCAATGGAAAATCATCCTTTGGACTAGTTTTATTGAGGTCTCGATAATCAACACACACCCTGGTTTTTCCATCCTTTTATGGAACAGGCACAACATTAGCTAACCAGGTGGGATATTTAGTGACCCGTATGACCTTCGCCTTGAATTGCTTGTTAACTTCTTCTTTTATTTTCACACTGATGTCCATTTTAAATTTCCTTAACTTCTGTTTTACCGGCCGGCATTCTGGATAAATGGGCAATTTATGTACCACCAGATCAGTGCTGAGTCCGGGCATGTCATCATAGGACCAAGCAAATATGTCCTTGTACTCATGTAACAACTTGATTAGATCTTCTCCGAGGGAAGCCTCTAAATGCACACTGATCTTTGTTTCCCGGACATTTTCCTCACTTCCCAGATTAATAGATTCTATCTCGTTTAAGTTCGGTTTGGGTTTTTCCTCATAGTGATTCAAATCTTTACTGATTTCCTCCAGTATTTCTTCATCCTCATATTCTACTTCATGTTCACTTTCAATTTCCTGTATAACTATTCGATTATCAAAACTGGACCGGGAATGTTTCATGCATGACATATCATTGGAATCAGCAAATATTGAATTGTACAAAAGAAGAAAAAATAAAATAAGGCAAAAATGGGAGAAAGAAATTGCATTTCATTGATTTTTTCAAAAAGATAGTAGACATTTGATACATTTTGTTTTTGATGGGGTGCGGGATTACTAAACAAGACAACTTTTGGGGAAATGAAATATTTAAAGCTAACTACCACAACTTCCTCCTGATCGGAAGAGGAGTAGCTTCCCAGTTATTAAGCGCAATGCCGGGTTCCACGAACTGAACATCCATTTTACTCGTTCCCTCACCCATCTCCAACATATTCACATCTTCAAATAGCATCTCGAACCTTGCTAGGAGTTTCGCATCCGGTCTTATTTCAGCACGACTTGGCATAACAGTCGCCAAATGTCTTTGTGTACCAGGCCTAGTAAAGGAATCTGATAGTTTTGGAATAGGTTTTGGGATGGACCAACTTTTCTTCTTCATTTTCTTGGCTCTTTGGATATCTGCAATAGTAGGCTTAAAACCCAGGCCAAAAGTGTTATTATATCTCGGCAAGTGAACTGGTTGTGTTATACCTTGTAGAGTTACCCCCAAACCTTTCCCCGGTGCAAACCCATTTCTTATCATTTCCTTAGCTACCATTACTGCTGTAGGAGCCACTGTAGGAATCGGCATGTTCTCCCCTTCGGATATTTTATTAACCACCACAACATCCATGACTTGATATACCCACGGGCCTTTATCCCCTTCGGTTTCTTCGAACGGTGTTATAATATTGCAGACATCATCATCTCCATGCACTATGATCTCCTGTTGTTCCCATTCAAATTTCACCATCTGATGCAGAGACGATGGTACATCTTTCGCCGCGTGGATCCACGGACGTCCCAATAACAGATTGTAAGAAATAGCAACATCTAGCACTTAGAACTCCATAGTGAAGTCCACCGGTCCAATAGTAATTTCCAACACAAGGTCCCCTACAGTATTCTTGCCTCCTCCATCAAAGCCCCGTACACACACTGTTTCGATGAATTCTATCAGGATTGACCTTTAGCTTTCCCAAGGTTGAGAGTGGGAAAATGTTGGCACTTGACCCGTTGTCCACCAGAACACGGGTAACCACAGATTCTTCATACTAAACTGTCAGATATAGTGCTTTGTTATTCTCCGTCCCTTCAAGTGGAAATTCATTATCTAAAAATGTTATCTTATTTGTCTCAAAGATCTTATTCGTTATTTTCTCAAGATGGCATACTGAAATTTTTTCGGGCACATGTGCTTTGTTCAGAATTTTCATCAATGCCTTCCTGTGCTCTTCAGAATGGATTAGCAATGATAACAATGAAATCTGTGCAGGCGTTTTTCTCAATTGCTCCACTATTGAATAGTCCTGAGCCTTCATCTTTTTCAAAAACTCTTCTGCTTCTTCTTTAGTAACTACCTTCTTAACATGAGTCGGGTTCTCCTTTACCACTTTTGTCTTCCTCAACTCTTCCAGGGCAAAGCATCGCCCGGAACGAGTTAAACCATGTGTTTCATTGATTTCTCCTTTAACTTCCTTCCCCTTTTACATCATTGTAACTTTATTATATTTCCACGGTATGGCTTTAGTGTTTACAACTGGCATCTGCACCACTGGTTTGATAACCACATGTTCCATATAAGCTCCCTTCACGGTCAACAAAGGCTTGGCTCCCGGCACTACTACTTTTATGGCCTCGACCACCGATGGCTTCTTTATTGGCAATTCAGTTGACGCTTTCTCTTTCTCAACTTCTCCTCCCACTTTACTATTAGCTTTTATCATCATTAGTGATTGAGAAGGCTTCTTACTGGTCTCTCCCTGTTCCAACTCTATCATGTGCATCTCATGATGGGCTGGCAATGGGTTTTGTGTGATATTGGGAGTTTCCGGAGCCTGCCCCACGATCCTCTTGGTATCAATAAGCTCCTGTATAGCGGACTTTAAGTTCCAACACTTTTCTGTATCATGTCCCGGTGCCCCGGAACAATATTCACATCGGACAGATTGGTGAAGGTTTCTGGGTGGTGGGTTTGGAATTGTTGGCTTAATGGGGCTTAGCATCCCTAGCTCTCCCCTCAGACAGTGAAAAAGACTGGTATATGACTCCCCTAATGGAGTGAATGTTTTCTTTATTTGGGCTATGTTTCCTCTTACTTCCAGATCTGGACGAAAGCTGGGTCTATTTGGATTTTTATATGTTTTGGAAGGCGGGTAGGTGTTTTGTGCGTGGTAGACGTTTTGTGGAGTTTGGGCTCGCCATACATGTGGAGGCGGTGGGTAATGCTGAGCATGTGGAACGGAAAAATGTGGAGTGGTGGGAGGATAATATGGTGGAGGTGGATTGTAGGGTGCTGGTGGATATGGTTGGTATGGACGAGGTGGGTGATGATATGTATTTGGGCCCCGAGACCACGATCTACTTTCGACAACTGCGACCTCCTCCTTCTTATTTTTACCAATTGATCCCCCAGTTCCGGTTTGTATTGCCTGATTCGTGGCCTTAATAGCCGAATAACTCATAATCTTATTGGTTTTCAATCCCTCTTCTATGAAGCTTCCCATTTTCACCACCTCATTGAAAGTTTTTCCAATTGCTGATACCAGATATCCATAGTAAGTAGGCTCTAAAGCCTGTAGAAAGCAGTCCACCATTTCTGTTTCTTTCATGGGAGGGTCTACCCGTGCAGCTTGTTCCCTCCATCTAAACCCGTACTCCCGGAAACTTTCCCCGGGTTTCTTCTCCATTTTTGTTAGCGACAACCTGTCTGGAATTATCTCCAAATTATACCGGAAGTGGTTGGCGAATGACTGAGCTAGGTCATCTCAGATGTACAATCTGGTGTGATCCTGTCGGGTATACCACTCCAGTGCAGAACGACTCAAGCTCTGGCTAATATAAGCCATCAACAACTCGTCTCTTCCCCCTGCTCCACGCATCTTTCTACAGTAACCCCTTAGATGGGCTACCGGATCCCCATGTCCGTCGTACATATCAAACTTAGGTAGCTTAAATTCGGCCGAGAGCTGCACCTTCAGAAACAAGCATAAATCTTTATACGCGACTCTCACTTGGCCTCTTAGCCTTTGTATGTTACGGAAGGATTGTTCAAGACTTCTCATCTTCCATGCCATCTCTTCTTGTTCCAAGTTTCTGACAGGCTTTTCTTCCGTCATATCTATAAGTGGTGTGTAGGAGTCATACTGCCTGAACATTGGCTCTGGTGGATAATAATGAGTGTCTTGAACATGAAACACTGGTTCACTTGACGATTTGTGTAGAGCGGCTGGTGGTGATGCCACATATACCTGGGCGACCCGAGGTGGTTGTGGTGGAACTTGTTTGGATAGTGGTGGTGGTGCCTGTGAAGTTGTGGCATAGTAGTGTTGTTAATTTGAGTACGTGGAGGATGAGTTCATGGTAGGTGGTTCAGGATTAGGATTTGTGGGAGGGACGTATGCTGGATTGGCTGGATAGGAAGGCAAAGGTTGACCCCTAGACCAGGCCTGGTACATCTTCGACATTTGTTGCCTTAGCTTATACATTTCCTCTTTCATACCCGCAACATCTACAACCTCTTCTTCCTGTACCGGGTCCATAATGGTAGGTTCAATCTCCCGGGTCACTGCTTTAGACACAGCTTTTGAACGTGTATTGTAGCTCTGATGTGCCAGAATGCCAGTTGCCAACTGAAAATATGATACTCATCAACAACAAAGCTCGTTAATAGTTAGCTCATAAGGGGTAAAATATCACAATTAAGAATCACAACTTTTGCCTTAATCATTATGCATCATTCCGACATTTATTCCTCCTTGAACCACCATTTTCTTTTCACCTCTGTTTTTCATTACTTTTCTATTCATTTTTCTTTCTCTTTTTTCATTTTTTTTCTTTTCCATTTTTTCATTTTTGTTTTTTGTTTTCCGTTCCTACATGTTTGCCTACCGCCTAGACAATTTATAAAAACGGAAAGAGAATAATAACAACTTCTTTTGAATTTTTCATTGATACTCAAAAACATTGATTACAAATGATATTGTACTACAAATGCAGAAGAAATACAAATACAAAATGCATGCACTACACATACATTAATGCTCCTAGTGCCCGCGAGACGTCGTTCGGTCTTGCCGCGGGCCTATATGCTAATCCACTTTGGAGTTTATCTAGGTCAGACATTACTTGCTTTACAAAGAACTTTACTGCTGATGTGAATGTTGACTGGGACATATCTTCACACAATTGGCATTTCCTTGTGATGTACTGAGCAATGTTGATGATTCATTCTCGGATGACCCCTTTTTCTTGAAGCAGCCTGCTAATCTGTTTGGCGCGAGCGTCTAAAGTTTGTTGGTTCTCCTTTTGTAGTTGTTGCAGATCAAATTCTAACCGAGCCATAGCCATGTAACAATGTTCTCTCTCTACTTCAAACTCTTTGGTTTGCTTGCTACTTTTGACTTCGGCTGTAATGACTTTCTTTCTCAATCGAGCTACCTCAACCTTGTGTTCATCTTGTAATTGCTGAACCATTCTAGCTCTTTCCTCGGCATTTCTAGCCAGTTATCTCCGAACCCCGATTAACTCCTTTTCTGCTTTATCAAGATCAAAGCTGTAGTCATTCACTTTGCGCCGAAGATTTTCAATTAATTTCTCATCTCGGGCTAGGCGAACTGGGGTTTCGGCTATGGTTTTCATCTTTGCAATTTGAGCCTTTAAGACTTCATTCTCTTTTCACAGCTACTTATTTTCTCCCTCATCGGATGCCGCTTGTATGCCGCTCTCGAATTTGAGGTCTTGGAATTATTTCTCTAATAGTTGATTCTGGCTCTGTACTCATTTTCTCTGGCCACCCAATCTCTATGCTCCTTAGACTGCTCGGCCAATTCTTGAATGTAAGGCCTTTTCATTGGTCTATCATGCTCGACATCCCGGCGATACCATGCAGCATACCCTGGTGATACTTCTCCTTGAGTTCGTTTTCCCACACACATTGGCATTCATTCCAAATATTTCGAATCTTTGCTTCCGGGAATTGTCCATCCGGACTGATTTCTACGGCCTGTAGGCTGAGGTCCCCGTCTTTTGGTATAACCCGATATCTCCCAAGTTGTCATAGTACCCTGTATGGTGCATAAGGCTGAACGCTTTTAAGACCCATTATCAAAAAATGCAACCCTTCCGTTGGCATGTATATCACCTCATCGAGGGGCAACCATCCGTATGCCCAATTATTTTAGCTGGCAGTCAATGATCGCAAGTATGAAATCCAATCTTTTGCTCCTTCCGGCAACTTAACTTCTTTTGTTCTCATATAAAACTCTTCAATGCACATCTTCACAAATGACCCATAACTCAAGAACGGAGGGTGACGACACAAGTGTTCAATCAACCATATCCGGAGAATCAAATTACAACCCTCGAAGAAGTCATGCCCCCCTTTATAGGATGTGAGTGCCCGGAAGATATCAGCTACAATCATCGGTGCAGTGTTCTATTATCTTGCACAAGAAGAGTACCGGCAACCCCGGCGACCCTTATATCAATGTTTCCATCTTTCCTCGGGAATATGACTAATCCAAGGAATGCCACTATAAAGGTAAATCGCCTATGCTATTCCCACTTGACTCGGTTATATTTACTGCAGAGCTTGTTCGTAGGGTCGTTGAATCCCCCAATATGACCATATCTGCGGTAGATGAAACTTAAAGAACAAAATCTATGAGCCAAGTCTTCGTTATGGACGTTCCTGGCAATTTTCAGGGAATCGAGGAATCTATGCACTGTTATTGCCCTCGGAGCCACTGGGTATTTATCCTTTCAGGGGAACCTCATCTTTCCCGATATAATAGGCAATTTCCTCTAAGGTAGGAGTGAGCTCGAAGTCTGAGAAGTGTAGAACATTATGTGCGGGATCCCAACAAGTGACAAGTGCCCGAATAATATCGCCACGAGGAATTATGTCCATCAACCCCGTAAGATCCTTTAGATAGCGTTTGACCCAAACTTGTCCTTCTTGACCCTTATCATTCCACCATAATCTCAACTCCAAAGGGATTTTATTCATCAAGGTGAAGGGTTCATTTTGTACTGTGCTCATCCTGCACATTTATTAAAGGCGATTTTATTTAGAGAAGAAAAATATTTTTTTTTTCAAAGACAATTTTCATTTTCTTGAAGGAATTAGCCTTTTCAGGCTTTTTTTAATTTGTGAAAGGAAAAAGACATGATTTCAAAGTGGCAATTTTTGCCAAAACAGCCTTCCGGCGTCCTTTCGGAACATTCAGCTAAAAATAGCAATCACTTCGATTATTTGAAACTAAAATTCAATATTTTTTTGGTCATTTTCTAAAAGGGTGGTTGGACCCGTCAAGGGTTGCCTACGTGTCCCACCTAATGGCGAGAATCAAACTTGCGTAGTTCGGTCAGATTATTTTGTGACCAATTATTTTAACAACATTGATCCACTTTCTTCGCAATTTTCTTTTCAAAATTTCGACAACATTTTGCTAATATTTCAATACACTTTTTTCAAAATTTTCTCTTTCTTTTGCTTTTCGAGAATTTTTCCGGTCCGCATAATGATCCAAGACAATTAAAATGCAACATATAATATGCTCGGTCTTTAATATTCCGGGTCACTGTCCTAGACGGATTCATATGGTGCTAGACCGTGTACCCGAGTGGACAACTCGGATCGAGGAGGGGGCTACGTACCGAGGACCCGCGGGGTCGTTCGGCTTTGTAACTTTTCCGGCCTCTATTTTGTATTTTGGGTATACCTTAACAGAAAGGGGAGTCTCAACCAGTAAGCACATCCCCGAAGGTAAAGAAGAGAAGGGTTTTCAGCACAATTCTATATATACAGTCCACAAAATATCAAAGCGATAAAAACACGTAGCACGTTGATCAAAACATATAATGAAGTCAAATAACATTAAGAACGACAATTCTAATGAGCTCGAATTCTTAAACCCTGAACCGAAGTTCTGGGTTGCTTATCCCCAGTAGAGTCGCCACAGCTGTCACACCCCCCTTTTTACTACCCCAACATGCGTAAAGCGTATAAATACACTTGTAGGGTATACCCCGACGCTCAATTACCCGAAACGTATAAAACAACGTAAAGGAAGGAGTTTTTCCAATTTAAGGACAATCGGCTCGGAATTTTATTAGAGATTAATCAGAGTCGCCACTTGGGAATGACAATGGTGTCCCAAGTCACCGGTTAATCCCGAATCCGAGGAATTTTGACTCTTATAACAGTCCGCATAACAAGAAATCCGGATAAGGAATTTTGTTAACCCGGGAGAAGGTGTTAGGCACTCCCGGATTCCGTGGTTTCAGCACGGTCGCTCAACTGTCATTCTTGATTTTAAATGATTTCACTCTATGCTTTTAAGCATTGTGTATGTGTTTCAGTTTAGATATTATACGAATTGCGACGTCGCGAAAATGTATTTTGAGTCACACCGCAATCAGTACACCTGTGATTTTTTACATGTTTCGGCTTTGCCGAGATTTATGATTTGAGTCACATTTGATGTGCACTCGTATTAGGGAAAGTATATTTTAGAATCGCGCCTATATCGTCTAACGGCTTGTTAATCTTTTGGAAAGGTCGTGGAATTATCTATCGACATTCCCGAGTCTATTATATTGTTATTCGTTTATATGGGGGGCCCGCTATTTCGTTTCCATGCGAGGCTCATCCCACTCGATTTTATAGTCCAACCCTAACGCATAGCTATATTTTCTACTATTGTTTTTTCCTTAGTCATTTTAATTACATTATAGTTTCAGAAGTAAGTCCAGGCCTCATCATTTTATTATTACTGGGCCTGAACTCTTGGGCTTGCATTCAGCAAACTGATCCGTGTATCTGGGTTTCAGAAACCCAATATATATAGAAGTCATTTATCAAAAGCTCAATTACTTATCTAATTGAATCCAGGCCTGTATTATTCGTTAGGCCCAGACCAAACGAGACAGAGAAGGAGAAACAGAAATAGAAATTCATTATATACACATATTTGAAATCAAAAAGAGAATAAACTCAAATTATATTTATTTATGAAGAGGAAACAATAGTACAGAAGATGAAAGATATCAATTACAAATCTCAACTATCTAATACTATCGTATATGACTAACAGATTGCCTTTGTTTTATATTTTTATCAACTATTTTAAAATACTGAAACAGTTTAATTGTTGACTAAAGGTGATAGAACATTACTTAACTATATGAACCAGATTTATTATTTAACAATTCACTAATTATAACTCATACTTTTCTAATTATCAGAGACTAATTGTATTAAAATAATAGGTTGATTGTATAACGAATTTGATTAGTCACATGATTATTAGCTTCGTGTTTGACTACTGGTTTTACTCTATATCATTTCCAATCGCTATTAAATTGTTTAAGGTGAACTAATAGATATCAAACTAAACTAACTATCACATGCTAATTCAGAGTATTGTTATGGTTATATCTCTTACGAGCATGTTTTCAAAACTAAATGAGTTAATTCAATTGTTAACCTATTTTTAGCTAAGCTAAGTGATTACGATTACTACTACTCTAATCTACATTCTACTCTATTACATTGTTGTTACAGCATCAGCTCATGCTTTATATGTATTACTTATACAACCATGTCCTATCAAAATTACAGTTTATCTACTTATGCATTGGAAAATAAGAAAACAAATAACAGAATAGCCTTTGTAATCAAATCATGTTATTCAATCCTTCGAATCAACTGCAGTTACATTGCTTGAGTAGTAGCTGTGTACCTGATTCAGCAAAAGAACTCTATGAGTCTAAGGGAAGCAAATGAGAAGAATAATCAGTTGATCACAGTAGCAAAGCACAGCAGCAGAAATGAATCAACACAGCAAGCACAGTAATCACAAGTTGAATCAACACAGTCGAACAAGCTTTCAAGTTCAGCAACCAAACAGTCCAATAGCAAACTTGAAGAAAACCAGTAGAAACCCAGCAAATAGGAGAGAATAAAGGATTCCTAGTTGATTTTCAGAACAATGCTTGACCAAATACCCAGAAATTCAACCTTAGAAAGTGATATTTTACTCTTAATTTCAGAAGTATTCTCTGAATTCTGAAAATCCAGCCCTTATTCAGGCTTAATTAAAGCCTATTTAAAGATGTGAGTGGTGAAATTTTGAGGGGGAAATTTGAAAATCTTATTCCCAATTCCCTCCCCTTAATTCTTTTATTTACTACACTTTAGTACTCTTTTCAGATTCAAAAATGCCTTCCAACCCTTGCTGGAAGGTTCTAGGGGGATCTATTGGCTTCTATTAGGGGCCTATTACTATAGTACCCTCACTTGCTAAGGTTATTAACCATTAAGCCTTTTTATTGGGTTTATTATACCCTTTGTTTTGTGCATTATTGCAGAAATACCAGGCCTAAATGTCTAATTTGTCCCTATAGGCTCTATTAAATCTATAATTATGCCATTTTTCTTTCCTTTTATGCCCCTATTATTAATTAGTATTTACCCGACCTATCTAAGGTCTAAGTATTCAGATTTTATGTTATTTAACTACTGGCCAGTACTTATAAGTCATTTAAGACTTAGCCAGATTGGAACCTTAATTTCTTTCATTTTTGACCTCTTTTAAGAGGTAACCTTTTATTATTGTCTATTTAAATTGAATTGCAGGACTAGCCTGCCTATTTCCTAAGTCTAAACCTTTTCAGAATTAGTCTTAGAGTTTAAACCTTTTCAGAATTAGCCAGTCCAATGTTTGGACTTAGCTTTGCAAAATTAGTCACTTTTATTATTTATAGAATAGCCATTTAGACTTAAGCATAGAGAATTACAGAGTTGGCTAGTTTCAGAATTAGCCACTCTTTAAACTATTTCAACTGTAGCTATTTTTAGATCATTTTTCATTTTTAACCAATTAATATAGTTAAACATTAGCCAATTATCTAATTAACTATCTATTACAGCTATAACCAATACCCCTAAAGCATAATAAGACTAATTGTAGTCTAAAACATGAATTTATCACAAATATAGCCTTCTTATATCAATTTGCACACATAGCCACAATCAGAAATCATTTATCATCTAATCAAAACTCAGAGAGAAATTTGATAATGGTTGAATTTCAATTAAATAACTCACAACTCAGATTCAGGCATAGTATAACAAATTAAACATAAAGGGATATATTCAGAATACATTCATGTTTAAACTCACAAAACCCTAAAAAGTCTTGAGTATACTAGTCAAGTGTAATAAACAGGATTAACAATAGACTAATGAAGCATGTTATTAAAAAAGAATATTAGAAAATATTAGAGGATAAGCTAATAGAAACAAGTTATAACAAGAAATATATCAGAAGAGAGAAGATGAACTAATCATGCAACTAATTTCAACTAATCAAAGAAAACAGAGTTAATCACAGAAAACATGCTTAATCAACCAAAAATAGAAACAAAGAGAGGAACGAGGACTTAGCTCGCAGGATATGTCTCCTAAGCTTCCCCATTTTTTCTTTTCTTTTCTTATTCTTTCTTCTTTTTCCAGTTTCTTTTCCTTTCTTTTTTATTTCTTCAGACTTCAAGATTTGAAGTCTTTATTGGGTATTGTGGTAAAGAATGGTATTAGAGACATGAGGGTGTGTCTTTGTGGGGTGGGTGTTGTCAGGTTTGCCGGAATTAGGGTTCCGGCGATTTCTCGAAGATTCGAGAAGTTACAGTGAGATTCGAGGGAAAGCAAGTATGTGGGGTTAAGGATCTATGCAAGGTGGTCCATTGGTGTAAGTTTGGACGGTTGTTTCATAGGTTGTGGTCACCGGAGAAGAATTCCGGTGGCCGGAATTTCAAGAGGAGATTTCTTGGGGTTTCTTTGGGGTTTCAGGGTGGTTTGGTGTAGAGAAGGAGGAAATGAAAGGTTTGGGGGCTGGGAGTGGCCGGAGATGGCTATGGAGGTCGGCTAGTCTCCATGGCCGATGAAGAGGAGAGGAAGGAGAAGAAGATGATAAAGAGAGGGCGGCTAGGGTTTTGTAAAGAAGGAAATGGTCGGTCTCTATAGAGACCAGCCTTATATACCCTCGGCTGCCTGATTGATCCTAGCCCTTGGATCATATATGATCAACGGCCAGGATCTAAAACTTTGAGACGGTGTCGTTTGGAATTAAGTGGAGGTGGATTGATCTCCGTTGGATCAGGATAAATGGACGGCCACCATTGGCTTATTGAAGCTGTATCGTTTGATTTAATCTCAGAGATTCAAAATGGACCGTCTGATTAAATACATGGACGGTCAGGATTTGATCTTATATAATAATTGGACCGGATTTCTAATCTTCTGGGCTAATATGTGTTTGGGCTTGTAGTATTTTGCCCAGTTTTGTATTTTTGTGTTTTTTCATGTATTTTAATTATTTTTGTGTATTTCTTGTTGTATTTCATTTTTTCCTTTTGTATTCGTTTTCAATTATTAATCCTCTTTTAATTTCCTATTTTCTCTAATTTTTATGATAGTTTTTGACATCTCTGTTTCGTCTCTTGCCCTTCCAAAGTTGTCTTACTTCTTTTTCTACCATTAAAATTTACCAAAATATCCAATTTTTAGATAAATAAAAAGGAATAGTTTTTTGTATTTCATGAGAATGAATAAAATTATAAGAGAAGATTGGAGATTTTTTTACAATGGAATTCTTTAATTCATGAAAACTAAAATTAAATTTGACTTGCTTTGTTTGGTCGTAGTATGAGATCTGAAAATGGAGGAAGGATATAACGACCCGACCGGTCGTTTTTGGAATTTATGCCCGTTCCCCCATTAACTGCTTTCCCTTAGTTTATTTTCGTTATTTTGGTTTGCCGGGATATTCGGTGTTGGATTTCGGAGAGTTCTGTGACACTAAGTCCCTAAATGAGAACTTAAGTGTTGAAAAATGGTTCGTAGTTAGAACAGTGTAAAGACGACATCGGAATGGAAATATGATGGTTTTGTTAGCTCTATTAGGTGATTTCGGGATTGGTAGCGTGTTCAGAATGTATTTTGGAGGTTCGTAGCTCATTTAGGCGTGAAATGACGAAGTTTGAATTTTTGAAGTTTTTGGTCGGATAGTGAGTTTTTAATTCAAGGGTAAGAATGGAATTTCAGAAGTTGCAGTAGCTTCTTCATATCATTTTGGATGTGTGTAAAAAATTTTAGGTCATTCAGACAAGGTTTGGATAGGTTTTTGATTGAAAGTGTGTTTGGTTAGAAGTTGAAGTTCATAGGCTTGAATCTTGGCTTAAATTGTGTTTCCAGTGTTGTTTTGAGTGTTTTAAGGATTGGTACAAGTTTGAATGATGTTACGGGATATGTCTGTAGGTTTGGTTGAGGTACAGGGGGCTTGGGGTGTGTTTCAGATGCTCAATGGGTTATTTCGTCCTATTTTTGAACTGTTGTTGCTGCTTCTATTGTGCCTTCATCGCGTT
The DNA here is from genome assembly GCA_032618575.1 of Nicotiana noctiflora. Taxonomy (NCBI): domain Eukaryota; kingdom Viridiplantae; phylum Streptophyta; class Magnoliopsida; order Solanales; family Solanaceae; genus Nicotiana; species Nicotiana noctiflora. The sequence goes on from JASVEL010002771.1 coordinate 100,755, forward strand.
CGCATCATGTCATTCGCGTTTGCGAAGGCTTTTTTTGGCCACCGCGGAAATCCTTCTACGTGTTCACATTTAGAGTCTTACATTCACGAAGCTCTGCCTCGTCCTTCACTGTGTTCCCATCCTCCTTTCCGCGTTCGCGTAGGTTTAGCGGCCCCTTCATCGTGATCGCATTGCCCTCTACGCGTTTGCGTAGGGCAAATTTCCGGGCCTTTAATTTTTCGTCAACACGTTTTCATGCACTGATTCGCGTTCGCATAGTTTGTTGGACCAAGCCTTCGCGTTCACATCACTTCCTTCGCGAACACGAAATGCATTTTGGGGACCTACTATTTTCCTTCTTCGAGAACGCATGAGACCTGCCGCATTCGCGATGCAAAGGACTTGGGCAATACTTAATACTTTCAAAACGAGGGTTCTTACATTTTTATCGAAACAAAAGCTAGAGAGTACAGTTTTGGGAGATTTTTCGAGGGCTTTTCAGAGACAATGATTGGGTAACGATTCCTTACTCCCTTATGATTAAAATCCACTTATCTAACCTCAAATTTAACCTTAATTTCGGATTTTTGAATGAAAATTGGGGTAAAGTTCTTAGACCTAATTGTGAGGATTTGATGGGGTATTTGACCTCCGATTTGGGAGATTTTTATATGGTTAGACTCGTGAGAGTATGAGAGTTCTAAAAATGTAAAAATTATTCATTTCCGAGACGATGGCTGGAGGGGCATTTTGGTCATTTTACCTATTTTCGCGCCCTAGCTTTAATTTTAATAGTTGAATCAGTTGTTTGCAATATTATTTATGATTTGTAATTGAATTGAATAGATTTGGGCCATTTGGAGTCGGATACTAGTGGCAAGGGCATCGTTCCCTAGTTGATTTTGTACCGGTTCGAAGTCAGTGGCTTGTCTAACCTTGTGTGGGGACCTCTCCCATTAGGACTTATTATGTGCTGATTTAAATGCCTTGTACTCGAGGTGACGAGCATGTACTTGTTCTAATTGTTGAAAAATCCACTTTACTTGAATTGTTTAAATTGTGTTTTCCGTTAATTGACTGATTTCAATGCAAGATTTAATCCGTGTTAGTTGGAAAAACATGACTAGATAGAATTAATTGCTTAATTGCTTAATTACCTTAATTGAAAATTTGTGAAGCATGTTAGGTTAGGAGTTAATTGTTACTTCTATTTGTATACTTCATTCTCTAAATATTTCCCTCATTTGGATGCACATTTACATTGGGACCACAGATACAGATTTCGGGAGTTTCCTCCTTCTTCTTGTTTGACACCTTTTGGATTGTGGGTTCAATTCCCGATAGATCCCCCTGCATGGTTATATGAACTGCGAGTTCAATTCCCGGAATATTCTCTGATTTGGTTGCGCATTTATATTGGGACTACGGATACAGACTCTGGTAGCTCCCCCTCCCCTTTGTTTGAATGCTTTGGGACTGCGAGTTCGATTCCAGATAGACCCCCCTGCACGCTTATATGGACTACGAGTTCGATTCCCGGGAGATCTTCCAGAAATTTATATGATGACTACGGGTTCGATTCCTAGGAGATCCTCCATTGATGGACTACGGGTTCAATTCCCGAGAGATCCTTTGCTATTGATAAGGTGGACTACAAATTCGATTCTTCGGAGATCCTAGATATTTAAATGTGATGGACAACAGGTTCAATTCCCGGGAGATCCATTGGACGTTGAGAAATACTTGGTTGTGTTATTATCTTTACTTAGCTTAATTGTCATTGACTTGTAGCTTCTATCATATTTTTGTCGTTATTTTAGATTATTCCCTAAGTTGCATTGTTCATTATTCTTATTATGTTTATTCATAGTAAGGCCCTGACCTTCCTCGTCACTACTCAACCGATGTTAGGCTTGACACTTACTAAGTACCGCTATGGTGTACTCATGCCTCTTCTGCTCATGTTTTTCATGTGCTGATCTAGGTACTTCTGGTCGAGCATACTATCAGTTATCCAGGTGTTACATTCGGAGACTTGATTATATTCTACTGCGTTCACAGACCGAACAGACTCCTTCCAGTCTCTCTTGTAGTTAGTTCCATTTCATGTATTCAGTTGTTGTAGACATTTCCGGATATTAGAGTTGTATCTTATGATTCTCTTAGGCTGTGTTTCCCGTGGGTTTTCGGGTCTTTGGGATAGTTTCAGAATGCTAAGTGTTAAAGTGTATGTGCCAGGAGGCAATTATATACATTATTTCTGTTATTTAGTTTTGATTATAAATTCACGTGTTAGGCTTACCTGGTCGTGAAGACTAGGTACCGTAGTCAATATAATCCGGTCAATTAAGTCTAGAGTAGATCCCACAGAGAATTAACCTACCAATTGCAACTTCCACAACCCAAGAATAATCTTGAATAAGCTTCCTAAACTTTTGAATATATTTTTGTGGATGTTTTCTACTAACTCGCTTTTGCAAGAAACTAAAGAATTGAAGGAATGAATTGAATGTGATTTAAAGAATAGAGAGAAAGATTAAGATGTTGATTTCCCCTATTGATGGAATCCCTTCTGTTTATGCTCATACAAATTGTCAATATTATTCTATCAATCATGAACGCTATTTTTACCGTAATTCTCTCCCGAGCAACTACAATAATTTACTAGTGCACTCTCCCGAGCTATCCTAGCTAGCTTTAATTTGAACGGTTCACTTTAGATTGCACCCAAGGTTTTGTTATTCCTAACCCCACCTTTACGCCTACAATTATAGATTCCTCCAATAATCTAGGTGTGGTGTTGTTCAACAATTACCTAAATATGCACTCTTTTCCAAGTTATGCACACTAAATAGGCACAACTAATTGAGGATCATATCAATTAACTACAACAAGAACGAAGTTGAACAAATAGAAATCTAGCTAACAATTTGTAATCACATAACCTAGAAGTTCATCACTCAATAGGTTCCATCAAAACCTTAGATAAAGATTTAGCTACTCATAATCAAAGAAACAAGATAGATAATTGAATTCATAATCAAAGATTCAATGTAAAAGAAAGAAAGATGTTGAGAAAGTTCTCTCTTACTAGTTTGCTTTCAAAAGTAGTCAATAATACAATACTTGCCTTCATTGGGCGAATCCTAACATTATAAATAGGGTTTAGGTTACACAACTTGTGTTTTTACACTTTTAGCCTTACAAATCCTGGCTTTCACTGCGGTTTGACCGTGGTCGCGGTGGAACCGCGGTGGATCAAGTCCTCTGAATCTTTAAAACTTCCGCAGGCCTCTTCTACTGCGGGTCTACCGCGGTCACGGTGAAACTACGGTATTTCACCATGATCCGTTTGGAATTTGAAAAAACACAAAACATTCAAGTTGTAGCCCTTTGGGTTAGCTTTCCAACCATATACTATGGAGCCAATACAGAGTTTTGAGCGAAAAGTTATGTCCAATTTACTAGACAGTGTGCAATATGCCTCATCGAGTCTTCGTTTGTACTAAACTATCAAGTTGGTGCTCGGCAAGTATGGTCGGGTGCTAGTCATAGTCCTCCAGTTTGGGTCGTGACACCCCCGAACACAATCCCGGCTTAATTCCTTGAGCTTTTACTCAGACTTTGCTATTTTCAGCATAATTTCTTGACTTGTACCACACTTGGCCTTTTTCACTTTCTTTTGACTCCAAAACCACTCTTTTAGTCTTCATTAGCTCATGTGTACCTATAACACACTAAGAACACTAATAAAGAGCATTTTATCATCATAAACAATATCAAAAAAATAATAAAGTGTGATTATTTAGGGCATAAATATAGTCAAATTCACCTATTATCACCTAGTCGAGAAGATTAGGTGTCGTTATGACGTGTTCACAAATGGCGAACTAGGGTCGTGACAGGGACCCAGTTATAACATTTTAATAATTATAATATTATTTAAAAAAATATATAAAATATAATTCAAAATTAGCGACCAAAGTTGGTTGCTTACGAAAGGGGAAGCAGATAGAGACCAACTTTGGTCGCTAATCTAGGACCGAGTTCTAACGTTTAACAATTATTTATTATTAATTTAAATATTATATAAAATATAAATAAATTTGATTTAAATTTAGTGACCAAATTTTGTCGCTAAATTAAATTCATTTACAGTTAGCGACCAAAGTTGGTCTCTATTTGGTCAAAATTTAAAATCACTTTTCTATTTACTATGTAAGTCATTCCATCAAATGTGTAACGACCCGACCGGTCGTTTTGAGTACTAGCACTCCATTAAGCAGTCGGAGGCCATGAATAACTTCATTTCAGGTATTATTACTTGTACGCATGGTCGGAATTGAATTTCGATAAGTTCGCAGTGGAATTGGAAGGAAAATTCTAATTTCGAAAGCTTAAAGTTGAAAGAATTAACTAGGATTGGATTTTTGAGTAAACCACCTCGCAATTGGGATCCGAAGTTTCTAGGAGGTTCGTATGATGATTTTAGACTTGGCCGTATGCCCGGTTCGGGTTTTGGATAACCCCAGAGCATTTTGGCACCTATTGTGGAAGTTAGCACGTTGGAGGAAATTTCATAAGTTTGGCTTGAAGTGTATTTCAGTGTTATCAATGTCCGTTTGTGATTCTGTGCAAAATTTGAGGTTAAGCGGACGTGATTTGATAAGTTTAAGCATCGAAAGTAGAACTTTGAAATTTTAAAGTTCATAAAGCTTGGATTGGAGGTCGATTCATGATTTTTATGTTGTATGATGATCTTTGTAGGCTCGAGAAAGTCCGTAATGTGTTTTGGACTAGTTGGTATGATTGGTTGGGACCCCGGGGGCCTCAGGTAGATTCTGGGTGGTTAACAGGTCAAATTTGTGTAAAAAGCTGTTGTTGGTTGCTGGTATATGATTTCCTTCTTCGCAAACGCGGATGGAGTCTCGCGAATGTGAAGAGGAAAGTGAGGGGCTGGATTCGGCCTTTGCGAACATGAAGAGGAAGTCACAAACGTGATGGGGTGCGCTGAGCTACTATGCGAATGCGAGGAGGAGATTGCGAACACATAGAAGGAAAAACTGGGCCTAAGGTCAATGGCCAACGTCACCGCGAGGCCATTTATGCGAACGCGAAGGGGCTAGGTAAGTGGCCTTTACGAACGTGAGTGAGAGGCCGCAAACACGAAGAAGGGAGGACTTGGGCTGGGCATAATGTTAAAAAATCGGGATTTGAGTTCATTTCACCCAATTTTCTATTGGCTTGGGTGATTTTCGGAGCTTTGGAATAGGGGGTTCTGTCATTCATCATGAGGTACGTATTTATGCTAGTTTTGAGTTAAATACAAGGTTTATATATGAACTTAGACATGGAAAGCATAGAAAACTTGGGGTTTGAGGGAAAACCTAGAAAATTAGTATTCTTAGATTTTGACCTCGAGTTTGGGAATGAAATTTAGAGAAAATTATATATTTGAGTTCGTGAAGCTATGTCACGACCCAACCCCTGGTCGTGATTGTTACGAATCCAAACCCGGTCATGGTGGCTCCCAACACCAAAGCTAGGCAAGCCCGACCATTCACTCTCTCAACCCGAGCATGAAGCTTAAACCCAATTAATTAAATACTTAAATCAAACATCAATACTCATAGTCGAAATACGCAAATGACAACAACATGAAACTCTAACATAAACTGTAACTCGCAAAGACCTGGGGTCATGAGTCTAGAGCCTCTAAACAAATTGGATAACAATATCTAAACAAACATACAGAAGTCTGGGAATGAATGTATAAATAAAACTGAAATAGGAAGAGTAGTCAGGTCTTGCGAACGTCAAGTAGCTACCTCAACAGCTGTGATAAGCTATGGTGACAAAGATTGCTCAGCTAAGCCTCCAGTGCACTTGAATCTGCACACAAAGTGCATGGAGTAGGGGTGAGTACTACCGACTCAGTGAGTAATAAGCATATAAAATGTCTGAAGATAAGAAATCCACGAAATTCCACAAAGTAGAGCTAAAACTAACACTCTGACACCTTACTACGAACCAACAACAAAACAACTTCAAATATAACAGTCAAGTATAATGCAATGATGCAATGCAATGCACATGAACTCGTTGCGGCGTATAGCCCTATCCATTTAATGTCGATGGCGCTCACTGGGGGTGTGTACAGACTCCAGAGGGACTCCTACAGTCCAAGCGCAATATCATCATATCATTATTGGGCGTGCATCCCGATCCATACTCAGTCCACAATATGCATATGAGTTTACAATAGATTTAATTTATTTCCCAATTTCCAAATTATTAAATAGAATATACTTTAAATATTTAACTTCAGGAAAAGTGACTTAGAATTTCATAACAGTGATTAAACATAGGACTGAGATCAATAATTTTACAAAACATGCTATCACAATGATATTCATCCTCTAAGGATGCTACAAATCGGCACAAGGCACCAAACATGGCAATAAGCCTAGATATATTCAACATAGAGTGTGTATCAATCGCCACTATAGAAACATTCTTGTTCGAGATGGACCAAGTCACAATCCCCAGTCATAAACAATCACGCACCTGCCATAGTGTGTGAGTCACACCCTAATATAGCGTCACAATGTGATAAACCGATGTTTTGAATCCTCAGGTTATCATCTATACAAACTACTAACCTCTAACCGGTCGTAGACTGGTCCGCAGTGCCTTTTCCTTTCGTATCGACCTCCTCGCATGTTGAATCTAGTCAAAATCACAACGAATACATAAATACGGGTTAAAGAAACATAACTCAATCAAAAATACTTGAAAAGTACTAAAAAATCACTAAGTTGGTAAAACCCGAGCCTCAGGCCCACTTCTCGAAAAATTCCAAAAATTACACCAACGGATTCCTCGTCTCGCCATGAGTCCGTACATATAAAGTTTACCAAAAATAGAGCTCACATGGCCTTTCAAATCCTAAAAATTCATTTTTCAAAAATCAAGCCCTAGTTCTTCACAATTTCTACACACTTTCATGAATTTGAGTGTTGATTCTTCCGTAATGCTGTTTTCTAGTCTAGAGACTTACCTCCAATCAATACCCATTGAAAACCCTCTTCAAATCGGTCAAAAAACTCTCTTTGCGGAGTAAAAATGGTGGAAAAATAATGTGGGTCATGGACCAAAGGATTTTAAAACATTCTGCCCAACTACTGTAGCGACCCCTATCCGATCGCATGACTACGCCCGCGCTCGCATAGGTTAAAAATCAAGGCCCTCAAATTCCCGTTACGCGATCGCAGGACATGCCATGCGATCACAGAACATTGCCTTACACTTCTATGCAATCACATGAGTACCCACGCGGCCGTACTACGCGATCGCAGACCCCTTTACGCGATCGCATAGAGCAAATCTTCACCCCCTCAGAACCTTCTACGCGATCACAGACATAACTACGCGATCGCATAGAGAAAAATTTCTCTGCAAATTCTTTGCTGCATTTTTCAACACAAAAAATCCCCATTAGCCATCCGAAATCACCCCGAGGCCCTCGGGACCTCAACCAAATGCACAGATATGATCTATTACCTCATTCAAACTTGCTCATAACATAAAAACGCTATCATAAACAACAAAATCATCGAATTACCACAGATTAAAGACTAAGTCAAACTAAAACTTTTGAAACTTGCATTTTATCTAAAACCTGACCTAAACACCTTCGAATGATATGAAATTATGCACACATATCCAAAATTACCTAACGGAGCTACTGCAACTCTCGAAATTCCATTCCGACCCTCGGATCAAAATCTCACCTACCATCCGGAATTTGCCAAAATTCAACCTTAGGTAATTCAAGCCTGAATCTACACCAGACCTCCGAATTCAATTCCGATTATTCTCCTAAGTCACAAATTATTCCCCGCAATTAGTCGAGTCATGAGAGATCCATTTCAAGTCCTCTAACTCATAAGTAAACCTTCAGTTGACTTTTCTAACTAACCTTCTCATAAAGAGACTAATTATCTCATTTCTAACCGAACTCTATCCGAATTACTTCAAATTCTCTAAACACATATAGTGAAATGTATAGAAGCATAAAACGGGGAAAACGGGGCCATAATCTCCCGCGACGATGGGTCGGGTCCTTACATCCTCCCCAACTTAAACAAACGCTCGTCCTTGAGCGTATCGTGTTGTTAAAGAAGCCAACCAGTAGCTGAATGATGTTACCAATCATATACCCGAGATCATCATAGGAGTTATCACCTCGTTATCCCCGTTATATGCTTATTAATGTTTCAATATGCATGTTTGGCGAGTTTGAGTCAATTCGGATTGAGTTTAGTTGGAAATGAGGCAAAAAGTCTCTTAGAAGAAGGAATAGTTGAGAAAAGTCAGCTGGATGTTGACTTGTGAGTTAGAGAGCTCGGAATCGAATTTTGATGATTCGGTCAGCTCCGGGAGGTCATTTATGAGCTAGGAGAGCGATCGGAAGTGAATTTGGAGGTCCGGTGTAGTTTTAGGCTTGAATTGGCTAAAGTTGAATTTTGGCGATATCCGATCGATAGGTGAGATTCTGATCCGGGAGTCGGAATGGAATTCCAACAGTTGCACTATCTTCGTTAGGTGATTTTAGATGTGCCTGCAAAATTTCAGGTCATTCGGAGTTCGTTTGGTCGGGGTTTTCGTCAAATGTCGGTTTCAGAGGTTTGAAGGAAAACTTAGGCTTGAATTTGCTTGGATTCGATATTTTTCGTGTTTAAGGGCGTATTTTTATGATTGGAACAAGTTTTTATCGTGTTATGGAGTATGTTGGTGGTTTTTGTTGGGGTCCCGGGAGCCACGGGATGAATTCGGGGGTCCAAACGGACCATTTTTGGCCTAAGACAGCAGCTGAATTGTTGCTGTATCTGCAGAGGAAATTCCTTCATCGCGTTCGCGATGAAGGGCACGCGTCCGCGAAGGGTATCAAAGTTATTCATCGCGTTCGCGATGGGCTAGACGCGAACGCATAGGTCCAGGACCGGAGGCATCGCGTTCGCGGGAGGTTTGGACGCGTCCGCGTAGGCTTGGGGGGATTGGTCATCGCGAACGCGGCAGGGAGCACGCGTTCGCGTAGAGTAAAAAAAATGGAGGCTGAGAATTTGTTCATCGCGAATGCGTGAAGAGCGTCACGTTCGCGATGAGTGAATTGAGCAGAGCATCGCGTTCGCGTGAGGGACCTCGCGAACGCGTAGAACAAAAGTCCCAGGCAGTGTTAAAACCAGAACATTTCATATACGGGTTTCATTTCATAAACCCCCATTGTTGAGCCCTAGAGAGAGAAAGTGACGGGAAATAGCTGGGAGATCATCGGGATATTGTCGGAGGTAAGTTTTGTGGCTTAATTACGCACTTTTATCATGAAATCATTGATTATTTCTATGAAAATGGAGGATTAAAGGTGGGTTTTAGCCCTAGGCCTAGAATTGTAGAAAAACACCGATTTGAGTGGGCAAATGGAGTCCGAATTTGGTAAATTTTATATGCCTAGACTCGTATTGAGACGAGGGTTCCAAATATGTAACTTTTGTAATTTTTCAAGAAGTGCACCAAAAGTCGGGTTTTGACAACTTTGTGGGTTTTGATGCGAATTTGGGTTATTTCATATAGGTTACGTGAATTGAGCATATATTGATGTATAATCATTGATTTTGAGCAGACTTGTCATCTGAGGAGATTGATTTGCGAGGCAAGCGCAAGGCAGACTGAGGCTTCTACCGGTTCGAGGTGAGTGGTGATAGTAAATAATGTACTGAGGGTTTGAAACCACGTACTAGCACTTCATAGTGCTATGTTGAGATGAGACACGCATCTTATGACGTGCGTGGTGACATTGTGATTGGGGAATTGGACTTGGTCCTTCCCGCCTAATAGCGTATTATGTATTTTCACTGATAATGAAATTATAACTGTGTAATTAGGCTAATAGCCATGTTTGGGGCCTTGTGCCGATCTGTAGAGCATTAGGGAACCTGTAGAGCTAGGTGACCCCTATATCATGTTGTAATCTTACACTCATCCGTAAAATTAGCTGAATAGCATATCGAGAGCCAGTACTAGATGTGTACTGTGAGAGATAGATTACTTAGGGTGGAAATTCCCCGATTTAGCTGAGTGGGCCTGAAAGGCCAATCTTATACTAATTGGTACAGGGTCGCGGACCCGTTATGAGGTATTATTTATATATATATATATATATACCTATATTGGATCGGGCTGCATGCCGCAATAATATTTATATTGGATCGGGCTGCACGCCACAGCAATATTTATATTGGATCGGGCTGCACGTCGCAGTATATTTTGGGATCGGGCTGCACGCCGCAGCAGTATAATTGTTGGATCGGGCTCCACGCCGCAGCTGTATATATGTTGGATCGGACTGCACGCCGCAGTATTATTGCGCTTGGGCTGTAGGAGCCCCTTCGGAGTCGGAGTCAGAGTCTGCACACATTCTCAGTAAGCGCTGGAGTAGATTATGGGATCGGGCTGCACGCCGCAGTAGAATAGTTATATAAGTATAACATCATAGCGCTTGGGCCTAGAGAGCCCCTCCGAAGTCTGTATACACCCCTAGTGAGCGCCATCGACGTTAAATGGAGCGGGCTGTGCGCCGCAACGGTATATGTATTGGAGCGGGCTGCACGCCGCAACATTATACTTATTCATATCCATATACATACTCAAATACTTATACATTATAGACATATGTACATATTTACATACATTGGGTTGACGGTACACCATAACGGTACGAGTGAGGATTTGGTCAGTGTGGGACCTTGTTGAGATAGATGTGGACTAGAGATGAGAGTATTCACCGTAGTGATGAATTACTTGTGAGGTACCCTTAGAACTGTTTATTGATAGTACAGGAGTTTTTACTTATAGTTATTGTTTGTTATTATCACTCACTGAGTTGAAATATACTCACCCCACTCCCTTGCACTTTTTGTGCAGATATACAGGTTCATGAGGCAGTTGGGCTATCGCAACTGCTTTATTATCCCCATTTTGCGGGGACTACGAGATAGCTGCCGGCGTCCGCATAACCTGTTTTCTCCTTCTTTATCATTCTGTCGTTTTCATCTTGTAGAGACTTGTTTGTACTAGGATGTTTATTCTGTAGAGGCTTAGTCTCGTGACACCACAATATGGTTGGGACCGTATTTTGTGTGCTTTTACTATTGCGTTGCCATTTTGATATGATCACTTGATGTTTAAGCTTAACTGGATTAATTAGAATTAATAATTGGTCGGTTTAAGAGAAGCCAACTAGTAGCTGAATAATATTACCAACCATATACCCGGGGTGATACCTCTTCACCCTATCTCGCATAGACTCGATAACACAATACAACTGAACTTTCATAGTCCATTTAATCCATAAACCAAACCATAAAACCACATCGCACTTTTCGAAAATCATTCACAAGATCATAAATTCACATGTGTATTCAGAGTAAGCCCGAACCAGCTGTAATAACCCATACTTGCACCCTCAGGTGAAAATATATGATATACCTCCTAAACCAAACACTTGGAACCATAACTTCTATTCACATCAGTTGTCCCCAGCAACCAATTACCGGTAGAGAACATCTTACTAGCTAAAGCTTTATTCCCACACTTTCTTATACTGCCAACGATGAATGAAACACACTATAAACCGTAATAATCTCTTAGATGAACCATTCATGAAACCACTTCCCTAGACTAATATCACAATAGATTTTCGGGTCAAACCACGATATTATCTTCCTGACAAGCTAAGATCAAATCTGTCCGTATTCATTAATGAACCCAACGTCACCTCGAATCCAACACCACTCTGGTGATATGATACCTCAATACAAGTCTAAACCACATCTTGCATAATACATGCACCAGAAAGAAATGATCAGAACCCACTCAAATCATAACAAATGACACAAACGAAAGAGGTGTACCTCAAGCTCATCAATACTATTACAATCAAGGCTGAGACCCCGTTTCACATCATAGAAATAGAATGCATGAATCTACCTCGAAAGGTCATAACTCCCATAGCCTCGCTACAATGCGTGATCCTATCCCAACACTATTACACCTAAAGCACCTCAAGTCGCTATGCTCAAAATCAACAACTACGCACATTTGTTGTCTGAAACCAATGCAATTCTTTACACCTATGGTGAAATAGAGAACACACGACACATAACCCGATAGACCATAACCAATGCTCCATACACCGAGGAACACTCAATTCCTCTTCATGCTCAACTTCCTCTATGAATTCTCAACAGAACCACACAACATGTTCCCATAACGAACAAATCACAATGTCTCACAACATCGAAAAACAACTCATAGCTTTCCTCAGATCGCTAACAAGCTCAATAACGATAGACTCAACCTATTCCTCAACAATACAACTTAGAGTCAACCAAACTAACTCAAGCTAAAAGCGTAGCCACATCGGCCTGCCAAGAAGCCTGAAAAATGTTTCTTCCACTTCTATAATTCCTGTCGAAAGCACCAAATAAATACCGAAATCCCAAATAAATACCAAAATCCACAATCTCACCAGTCAATATGTCCGACCACAAAAAATGCATCCGAAAAGTCCCTCGATAATGGAATGGGATCAAAGATAGCAACCTCTACACCGACATCTATCATAAATGCCCAATTAAGAAAGTACTCCTTCCCAGCTGTCCGCTGGTTCTTTGAAGTATACAACATTCTGCTAAAAAATATTCTAACGCACTTCACCACTTAACCTGTTGCATTCTGGCGTAGCCCCTAATGCAATAGTTCAAAAATTATCCGACACTAAGACAACCAGTCTAAATTCCAACATCACATCTAAAATATAACATACCAACGAATAAAGATCCACCACTACAACATATCTTATACATCAGAACTCCATATAACACACAAATCATTATACATGATCCATAGTTTTCACTGTGCAAATACATGGACCCATTTGATACCTAATAATTCCACGAAAGATACTCCATATTTACTTGTGCTACCAAGAAAACCCGAATACCACTAGTGGACCCAACAAGAACGTGCCACAATACTACTAAAACATAATCAGTTTAACCATATTACCCTTTTTTGAAACACATACTCGCGTCAGATCACTTCCACTTAGCAATACCATCTCCCCTAAACATCTGAAGCTCTCTCATCTAATCATTTAAAAGGAATCACTATACATCGTATGCTCTGCATGACATACACATGCCTTGTACAAATTCTTATAATACTGACACGACGGATGAGATCTGTATACATTCTTATCCACCGTCAAAACAACAATTTATTAGTTTTAAACTCTTGGAAAGAACTATCACCTTATTCTGAATCAAACAATGGTCTTAGCTCTTTACTTTAGTTCATATACTTAGATTGCACCGATCTCAAATTCAATGATCTCGTCTCACCCAGTACGAACTGCTCGGGTAATAAGCCACTCAGACATAATTAAATGTCGCATATGATGCCCCAATATGCCAATAGGCTACCAATTCGAACGCGGTACTAAAGAAAACAAGCTCTAGAAAGAATTATTAAATCGTACGCACTAAAACAAATTTCCTTTGGAAAACAAGAAGCAAGGCATACAAAGATAGCATATAGAAAACTATACTCGATATCACACTGTTGCGGTGTGCAACCCGCTCCAGATAGCATACCCGTGCCACCCAATCCACACATAGATCTCACATAAGGAGATGCACGCCGAGCCAAATTTGCTCATTACAACAAAATACCAAATATCAATCATAAGCATGCTAAGTGCATAATAACACCTCTAAGGATTATATAGCATTATAACTACAAAACTCAAGCACAACTGAGGCGCGATCTACAATCGGAATTTCAACAGCCAAGTTGCTCATATAACATTATTCCTATGCGAATTCTTAACAAGTAAGCAATTAGTCGAGTTGTCTCACAACTCACACGACGCAACGCATCACTACCAGGTCTACTGTTAGGATTGAAGCTACAAGAAGCAGAGTTAGAGAGAGTGAAGAGGAATTAAAAAGAGCCTTGGAGGAAAGCAAAAAAAAGAAGAAAGGAAAGGGGAAAGCAAAGATTGGTCAAAGTTCAGAGACTGTTGTTGAGGAAGAAGAACAAGAGATGGAGCATGTCCATCTAGATGATAGTCCCATTGTGAAAATTCCAGTTGCAAAGTCCAAGGAAATCAGGACTTCTATCAAAAAGTCTACCAAATCAGTACCTGCTGAATCTACTCTTGCCAAAAGAACAAGGTCAGCTGGAAAAAGGAAAGCAAGTCAAGACTACTGAAGAAGATGATGAGTGGAGAAGTGAGGAAGAAGAAGAAGAATTGGTCAGGCTGGCCTAGCAATGTGCTGGGCGCCATCACGACCGGATTTGGGGTCGTGACAGACCTGGAGGAACCAGGGATGATAAAGCTTCTGTCTACTTTAGAAGCTCAAGGCTGGAAGAACATGGTTATTCAGATGGATAGAAAGTTGGCTAGAACTAAACTTGTTGAGTTTATGGCCAATGGAACAATGAAAAATGGGGTAGTGACTAGCTAGGTGAAGGGTGTCAAGGTGAAATTTAGTGCAGTGAAGCTGGGCAAGATCTTAGGCATCCCTAGTGAGGGATATGATGACTATATACGATAGAGGCGGCCTTTCCTAGATGGATTGCCTACTGATCTTCAGATTACTAGAAATTTTTGTGACACCACATCAGAGGAAGAGGTGCCTGAGGCCAGGGCTGTTCAAAAAAGTGAAATGAGGCCAGATCACAAAGTGCTCTTTGAATTTATCAACAAATGTCTCCTACCCAAACATGAAAGGAAACATACAACAAATTACATGGATATGGTGCTTATGCAATGTCTGAATGATGGAAAGAAAATCAACTGGTCAGCTATCATTGTGTAGCTGCTTGAAAGGGTACTCAATGGATCAAAATCTCATGCCATTCCCTATGGATTTATCTTGACAACTTTGCTTGAAAGATTAAATGTTCCCCCGAAAAAGTGGGAAATGACTTCGAGCAAAGAGTATTTTGGTAGCAAAACCCTTCAAGCTTGTGATTATCGGCTCAGTGCAGCTCCAATTGAACCTAGTTCTTCAGCAAAAACTCCAGTGAATAGTAAGCATTTCAAAATATGAAACAATAGTAATACTTATACTAACAACGGGGAAACCAAGTCCCAAAATACCCCAACTCCCATAGACCAAGGGTCAAGAGTCATGAGCCTCTACTGAACGTAAGTGTATAAAGGTTTACAAAAAATACCAAGTGCGGAAAGAAATGTCAATACAAAATCAAAAGATAGTAGGAAGGAATATCGGGTCCTGCGGACTCTGCAGCTACCTCGAATATCCTACAGAAGTCGCCTCGAACAGCTACTGGATCACTGCTGAGAGGTACCTGGATCTGCACACAAGGTGCGTGGAGTAAAATGAGTACTGCCAGACTCAGTGGTAATAAACAGGGGTAAGACAGCGCAGATAAGAAATCCGCAATAAAGCACTATGTAAGGCTATAATCAGCTACCCTGTCACAGAATCAATATTCACTGTACCTGTACCAACAAATACCAATAAATAGCATAATAGCTAGCAGATGTAGCTAAATGCAATGCAATGCATGATATGACTCGCTACGGCGCGTAGCCCGACTCCAATTTTGGGTACCCGTGCTCACCGTGGGGGTTCGTACTCCGGAGGGGCTCCTACAGCCCCAAGCACATCTCATAGAGATTTATCGCGGCGTACAGTCCGATCCAACATATATCTCGCCGCGGCGCGCACCCGATCCACTACTAGTCCGCTAATATGCAGATACAGCCTCGCAAGCTCAAAAGTAGTTTTTGAAAACTCTTTTATCATTTTTCAGCTGGAAAACAATAATATCAAGTTCCAGAGATTGGAATTAGCATAATAACAAAAATAGTCGCGGACTAGTAGTAAACTAGCATGTCTATATGATAAGACAATGATAACGATCCTCGCGAGATCCAATAACCTGGCTCACGGCCCACAAGCATACTCAACCGCCCAAGAAGGGGGTTCAACGGCTCGAGAATAGCCAATAATACAAGTATCAACAGGTCGGACTAATATATAGTCTCCAGTTCACGATCGACCCCGCACTCTCAAGAGTGTGCGTGTCTCGCCGCTATACAGCGTCACAAAGTGGTATACCGGGGTTTCGAACCCGCCGGTCATCACCCACATCTATTACTCACCTCAATACAGCGCGACGACTATTCCGCAATGCCCTTGCCACGAGAATCAAGCTCCGCACGCGTAGAATCTGATCAAATATAGTAGAAATACAACAAATTAGGCCAATGGGACTACACCCAATCAATACAACTCAATTTACATCAAAATTCCCAAAGTTGTCAAAACCCGACTTTCGGTACGCTTATCGAAAAATCACGAAAGTCGCATATTCGGAACCCTCATCTCAATACGAGTCTAAGCATATCAATTTTACCAAATTCGGACTCCATTTGCCCATTCAAAACCTTGATTTTCTAAAGTTCAAGCCTAGGGCTAAATCCTCCATAAATTACCCCAAATTCCTCAATTTTCATGATATAATTGCATAATATTACCAATACTAATCATAGTTTAAGTCCATAGTTGATTACCCGATGATTTCCCTTGAATTTCTCTTCAAAATCGCCCAAATCGCCTCTAAAGCCGAGACCCAAATGTGTGAAATGTTTCTGAAATTTTTCTAACTTCCTGATACACTTAACTCACAGCGATTTTCGCTTCTGCGGATAAAATTCCGCCCCTGCGGAACCGCTTCCGCGACCTTTTGGTCGCTTCTGCGAACCCAGGCCCTTTTGGCCATTTCCGCACCAGCGATCCAAGGACCGCCCCTGCGCATCCGCTTCTGCGGAAACTAGTCCGCTTCTGCGGAATGATCCGCTTCTGCGACCAAGAGTCCGCTTCAGCGGACTCGCCTAAGCGATCAAACATCCGCTTCCGCGGATTTTCCCAAGACGGCTCAGGACCGCTTCTGCTATCGACCTCTCGCACCAGCGAAGCCGCTCCTGCGGACCAGGCTCCGCTTCAGCGGTCGGCTCCGCTTCTGCGCCTCGTTGTCCGCTTCTGCGGACTCGCTCCTGCGCTCCCATTTCCGCAGGAGCGGAAACAACAGAACAGACTCAAAAACCTGCAATTTTCCACATTTTCTCCCGTTTAACCATCCGGAATCACCCCGAGGCCCCCGGGACCTCATCCAAACACACCAACACATCTTAATACCTTATTCGAACTTGCTCCAATCCTCAAAACACGTCTAATAACACCAAAACCCATAATTCACATCAAATTCAAGCCTAAATTCCTTAAAACATTCCGAATTACACATTCAATCAAAAACCCGACCAAACGACGTCCGAATGACCTGAAATTTTGCAGGCACATCCAAAATCACCTAACGGAGCTACTGCAACTGTCGGAATTCCATTCCGACTCCCGAATCAAAATCTCACCTACCGTTCGGATTTCGCCAAAATTCAACCTTAGCCAATTCAAGCCTATTTCTACACCGGGCCTCCAAATTCAATTCCGATCGCTCCCCTAAATCACAAATCACCTCCCGAAACTAACCGAATCACCAAAATCCGATTTCGAGCCCTCTAACCAAATAGTCAACTCCGGGTTGACTTTCCTTATTCAAGTTTCCTTCAAGAAGGCTATATGCCTCATTTTCAATCCAATTCACTCCTAACTCACCCGCTAGACTCTAACACTGATATAAAATCATAAAACATGTATTTACAACATAACGGGGTGGTAATTCTCGTGACGACGGGCCCGGTCGTCACATTCTCCCCCTCTTAAGCAAACGCTCGTCCTCGAGCGGGTCAAGAAACATACCTGAAGTCTCAAACAAGTGAGGATATCTGCTCCGCATCTCCCGGTCGATCTCCCAAATGGCCTCCTCCACGGGTCGACCTCTCCACTGAACCTTAACTGATGCAATCTCCTTAGACCTCAATTTTCTCACCTGCCGTCCCAAAATGGCAATAGGCTCCACATCATAGGATAGATCACCATCAAGATGAATGGTGCTGAAATCTAATACATGAGACGGATCTCCAATGTACTTCCGGAGCATAGACACATGGAATACTGGATGAACGCTGGATAAGCTGGGCGGCAAGGCCAACTCATATGCCACCTCTCCAACTCTCCTAAGTATCTCAAAAGGACCAATGTACCCGGGACTCAACTTTCCTTTCTTCCCAAACCTCATGACACCCTTCATAGGTGAAATCTTCAACAATACTCGGTCACCAACCATGAAAGACAACTCTCGAACTCTACGGTCCGCATAACTCTTCTGACGAGACTGTGCTGTACGAAGCCTCTCCTGGATCAACTTTGCTCTATCCAGAGCATCCTGGACTAACTCACTCCCTATCAATCTAACCTCACCAGGCTCAAACCATCCCACGGGGGATCTACACCGCCTGCCATACAATGCCTCATACGGGGCCATCTGAATACTCGACTGATAACTGTTGTTGTAGGCAAACTCGGCAAGTGGTAGGAACTCATCCCACGAACCACCAAAATCAATCACACAAGCTCGCAACATATCCTCCAAGATCCGAATAGTGCGCTCAGACTGTCCGTCTGTCTGGGGGTGAAATGCTGTACTCAACTCAACCCGCGTACCCATCTCTCGCTGAAATGCTCTCCAAAACTGAGAAGTGAACTGTGTACCTCTGTTTGATATAATAGAAACTGGGACTTCATGCAATCTAACGATCACCCGAATGAATATCTCAGCTAATCGCTCCGAAGAGTACATAGTATATACAGGAATGAAGTAAGCTGACTTGGTTAGCCTATCCACAATCACCCATACGTAATCAAACTTCCTCGCTATCCGAGGGAGTCCAGTAACAAAGTCCATAGTGATCCTCTCCCACTTCCACTCAGGAATATCAATGCGCTGAAATACACCACCAGGCCTCTGATGCTCGTACTTAACCCGCTGACAGTTGAGGCACCGTGATACATGTCCGACAATGTCCATTTTCATCTTTCTCCACCAATAGTGCTGTTTCAAATCTTGATACATCTTCGCGGCTCCCGGATGGATAGAATACCGCGAGCTATGGGCCTCCTCCAGAATCAACTCACGAAGGCCATCAACATTGGGCACGCATATCCGGCCCCGCATCCTCAATACGCCGTCACTATCAATGGTGACATCTCTAGCATCATCATGCTGAACTCTGTCCCTCAGGACAGCCAAATGTGGATCATCATACTGGCGCTCACAAATATGATCATATAGAGATGACCGAGATACAACACAAGCCAATACCCTGCTGGGCTCCGAAATATCTAACCTCACTAGCCGATTGGCTAGCACCTGAACATCATGAGCAAATGGCCTCTCCTCAGCTGGAATATATGCCAAGCTCCCCATACTGACCGCCTTCCGGCTCAAAGCATCGGCCACCACATTGGCCTTCCCCGGATGATATAATATAGTAATGTCATAATCCTTCAACAACTCAAGCCATCTCCGCTGTCTCAAATTAAGGTCTTTCTGTTTGAACAAGTGCTGGAGACTACGATGGTCGGTATACACCTCACAAGACACACCGTACAAATAGTGCCTCCAAATCTTCAATGCATAAACAATGGCGGCTAGCTCCAAGTCATGAACAGGATAGTTCTTCTCATGTGGCTTCAACTGCCGAGAAGCATAAGCAATCACCTTACCTTCCTGCATCAACACACAACCTATCCCCACTCTCGAGGCATCACAATAAATAGTATATGAACCTGAAGCTGATGGCAATACTAACACTGGAGCTGTGGTCAAAGCTGTCTTGAGCTTCTGAAAGCTCTCCTCGCACTCATCCGACCACACGAATGGTGCACCCTTCTGGGTCAATTTAGTCAATGAAGAAGCAATGGATGAAAATCCCTGAACAAACCGGCGATAATACCCCGCCAAGCCAAGAAAACTCCCGATCTCTGTAGCTGAGGACGGTCTAGGCCAAACTCTGCACCGCCTCTATCTTTTTCTGATCAACCCGAATACCATCACGAGACACCACATGTCCTAGAAATGCTACGGACTCGAGCCAAAACTCACACTTGGAGAATTTAGCATATAGCCTCTCCTCCCTCAATCTCTGCAACACAATACTCAAATGCTGAGCATGCTCCTCCCGACTACGGGAGTAGACTAGAATGTCATCAATGAACACAATCACAAATGAATCCAAATAAGGCCCGAACACACTGTTCATCAGATGCATAAATGCTGCTGGGGCGTTGGTCAGCCCAAAAGACATCACAAGAAACTCATAATGACCATATCGGGTCCTGAATGCAGTCTTCATAATATCCGAGTCCCTGATCTTCAGCTGGTGATAGCCCGAATGAAGATCGATCTTAGAAAACACCCTCGCACCCTGTAACTGGTCAAACAAATCATCTATGCGCGGTAGAGGGTACTTGTTCTTCACCTGTCACTTTGTTCAATTGCCTATAATCAATACACATTCGCATGGAACCATCTTTCTTTTTAACAAATAATACCGGCGCACCCCACGGGGACACACTAGGACGGATGAAACCCTTATCCAGAAGTTCTTGGAGCTGCTCTTTTAGTTCTTTCAACTCGGCTGGTGCCATTCGATAAGGAGGAATGGATATGGGCTGAGTGCCCGGCACCAAGTCAATGCCAAAATCAATATCCCTATCCGGCGGCATGCCCGGCAGGTCTGAGGGAAATACATCTGGAAAATCCCTCACAACAGGTACAGAATCAATGCTAGGAGACTCAGCTCCCACATCTCTCACAAAAGCCAAGTACGATAAACACCCTTTTTCAACCATCTTCCGAGCTTTTAAGAACGAAATAACACGGCTAGGGACGAAATCGGTCGAACCCCGCCACTCAATATGAGAAATACCAGGAATGGCCAACGTAACTGTCTTAGCATGACAATCCAATATAGCATGGTACGGAGACAACTAGTCCATACCCAATATAACATCAAAGTCCACCATACCCAACAATAACAAATCTGGTCTGGGTCTCCAGACCCCTAATAGATATAACACAGGATCTATAGACATGATCCACAACAATCGTATCACCCACGGGGTGGATACATGAACAAGTAAATCAAGACTACTATGAGTCGCACCCAAATGATGTGCAAAATAAGAGGACACGTAAGAATATGTGGACCCCGGATCAAATAGAACAGAGGCATCTCCGTGACAGGACGTAAATGATACCTGTAATCACCGCATCGAGGCAACCGCATCACGCCTCGTCGTGAAGTGCATAGAACCGTGCCTCGGCCTCCACCGGATCTCTCCTCGCCCCCGGGGCGACCACGAGAAGGCCGACCTCCACCTCTACTAAACCGAGATGGTGTCGAAGAGGAGGGCCGATCCCTTTGCCGAGTCCTCGCCCCTACGTAGTCGAGGGCACTCGTCTCCTCATGTGGCCAATCTCACCACACTCAAAACATGCACTTGGTACCGGAGAAGTAGGTGTTGCACTTTGGGCTGGGAGGGAACCAAGTGATGACCGACCTGGCCGAAACCCTTGTCGACCACGACCATAAGAACCTCCTCTCTGCCGCTCTTGGCGGCCCGAATGAGAAGGTCTAGACGAGCGACCTCTCGCTTCCGCCGGGAATGCTCTCTGGACGGAGCACCACTAAAACCTCCGGAACCACGAGGCTTCTTGGCCTCCCGCTCCTCTCTCTCTCGGCGACGATCCGCCTTAACGGAGAGTGCCATGTCCACAACCTGCTCAAATGATGATGACAAAACTCTCTCTCTGGTCATAAGAATGCGGATGGAGTAGTTGATGCCATCAATGAACCTCCTAATCCTCTCCCTATAACTAGGGATCATCCATGTGGCATGCCTAGCCAACTGTGTGAATCTAAGCTCGTACTGGGTCACTGACATGTCGCCCTGAACCAACCACTCAAACTAGCGACGAAGCTCCTCGCGACAGGACTGAGGTACATACTTCTCTAGAAAGAGAGTGGAGAACTGCTGTCATGTGAGAGGTGCTGCTCTTGCAGGCCTACGCCTCTCAAACTCCTCCCACCAATCAAATGCGGGACCAGTGAACTGAAATGTAGTAAATGAAACTCCGCCGGACTCAAGAATACCAGCCGTACGCAGCATCTTCTGACACTTATCCAAGAAACCCCGGGCATCCTCGCCCTCGGCGCCACTAAAATGGGGTGGTCGAAGTCTACCAAATCTCTCAAGACGACGCTGCTCATCATCGGGATAACCTGAACCATATGCTCTGGAGCTGGAGCCGGTGCAGCCGGAGGAATAACCGGTGCAACCACCTGAGCGGGGACCGCCTCCGGTGTCCGAAGTCCCTGAACAACCGGGTCAGGTGTGCGAGCTGCAGGGGTCTGCTGACCACCCCCCGACTGAGATGTCGCTACAGTAGCGGTAGCCGAAACTACCCGAGCCAAACCGGAACACACCGATAATATTTGAGCAAGCGTCTCCCGAAGACCGGGAATAGCAATAGATATAGTCCGGCCCCGAACTGGGGCCGCCGGAGCATCAACCACCGGGGGTTGCTCCTGAACTGGTACAACAAGCGAGTCGGCCGGCATCGCTCACCCGCCCTACCTCTAACTCTAGCACGACCGCGCCCTCGGCCTCAACAGGTGGCAATAGAGGTCGTCCACCTCGTCCCGATGCTCGCGTTCTCGCCATCCGCGAGAGAATAGAATATAGAAGTTCAGTTCTCAGAACAACAAGCGCACGACAGAGTTCAAGAGAAGTGAAGTTTTTCCTAAAGGTTCGCAGCCTCCCGAGGATAAGTACAGGCGTCCCCGTACCGATCCACAAGACTCTACTAACCGGCTTAAGACTCATGAGGCCTAGTAAACCTAGGCTTTGATACCAACTTGTCACGACCCCAAATCCGGTCGTGATGGCGCCCAGCACATTGCTAAGCCAGCCTGACCAATCAATAACAACAACGGAGCTAGAAGCTCTCTTTAGCCCATTTAAGCATATTAATTCACGAAGCAACAACGATGCATATAACGAAAACGGGGAACCAAGTCCCATAATACACCAACTCCCATAGACCAAGGGTCAAGAGTCATGAGCCTCTACTGAACGTAAGTGTATAAAGGTTTACAAAAAATACCAAGTGCGGAAAGAAATGTCAATACAAAATCAAAAGATAGTAGGAAGGAATATCGGGTCCTGCGGACTCTGCAGCTACCTCGTATATCCCACAGATGTCGCCTCGCACAGCTACTGGATCACTGCTGAGAGGTACCTGGATCTGTACACAAGGTGCAGGGAGTAAAATGAGTACTGCCAGACTCAGTGGTAATAAACAAGGGTAAGACAGCGCAGATAAGAATTCCGCAATAAAGCACTATGTAAAACTATAATCAGCTACCCTGTCATAGAATCAATATTCACTGTACCTGTACCAACAAATACCAATAAATAGCATAACAGCTAGCAGATGTAGCTAAACGCAATGCAATGCATGATATGACCGCTACGGCGCGTAGCCCGACTCCAATTTTGGGTACCCGTGCTCACTGTGGGGGTTCAGACTCCGGAGGGGCTCCTACAGCCCAAGCACATCTCATAGAGATTTATTGCGGCGTACAGTCCGATCCAACATATATCTCGCTGCGGCGCACAGCCCGATCCACTACCAGTCAGCTAATATGCAAATACAGCCTCGCAGGCTCAAATGTAGTTTTGAAAACTCTTTTATCATTTTTCAGTTGAAAACAAGAATATTAAGTTCCAGAGGTTTGAAATATCATGATAACAGAAATAGCTACGGACTGGTAGTAAACTAGCATGTCAATATCATAAGACAATGATAACGATCCTCGCGGGATCCAATAACTGGCTCACGGCCCACAAGTATACTCAACCGCCCAAGAAGGGGTTCAACGGCTCGAGAATAGCCAATAATACAGTATCAACAGGTCGGACTAATATATAGTCTCCAGTTCATGATCGACCCCGCACTCTCAAGAGTGTGCGTGTCTCGCCGCTATACAGCGTCACAAAGTGGTATACCGGGGTTTCGAACCCGCCGGTCATCACCCACATCTATTACTCACCTCAATACAGCGCGACGACTATTCCGCAATGCCCTTGCCACGAGAATCAAGCTCCGCACGCGTAGAATCTGATCAAATACAGTAGAAACACAACAATTTAGGCCAATGGGACGACACCCAATCAATATAACTCAATTTACATCAAAATTCCCAAAGTTGTCAAAACCCGACTTTTGGTACGCTTATCGAAAAATCACGAAAGTCACATATTCGGAACCCTCATCTCAATACGAGTCTAAGCATATCAATTTTACCAAATTCGGACTCCATTTGCCCATTCAAAACCTTGATTTTCTAAAGTTCAAGCCTAGGGCTAAATCCTCCATAAATTACCCCAAATTCCTCCATTTTCATGATATAATTGCATAATATTACCAATACTAATCATAGTTTAAGTCCATAGTTGATTACCCGATGATTTCCCTTGAATTTCTCTTCAAAATCGCCCAAATCGCCTCTAAAGCCGAGACCCAAATGTGTGAAATGTTTCTGAAATTTTTCTAACTTCCGATACACTTAACTCACAGACGATTTTCGCTTCTTCGGATAAAATTCCGCCCTCGCGGAACCGCTTCGGCGACCTTTGGTCGCTTCGCGAACCCGGTGCCCTTTGGCCATATCCGCACCGCGCGATCCAAGGACCGCCCTGCGCATCCGCTTCTTGCGGAAATTAGTCCGCTTCCGCGGAATGATCCGCTTCTGCGAACAGCAGTCCGCTTCGGCGGACTCGCCTATGCGATCGGACACCCGCTTCTGTGGATTTTCCCAAGACGGCTCGAGACCGCTTCTCCGATCGACCTCTCGCACCGGCGAAGCCGCCCCCGCGGACCAGGCTCCGCTTCGGCGGTCTATCCCGCTTCTGCGCCTTCTTGTCCGCTCCGCGGACTCGCTCCTGCGCTCCCATTTCCGCAGGAGCGGAAACAACTGAACAGACTCAAAAACCCGCAATTTTCCACATTTTCTCCCGTTTAACCATCCGGAATCACCCCGAGGCCCCCGGACCTCATCCAAACACACCAACACATCTTAATACCTTATTCGAACTTGCTCCAATCCTCAAAACACGTCTAATAACACCAAAACCCATAATTCACATCAAATTCAAGCCTAAATTCCTTAGAACATTCCGAATTACACATTCAATCAAAAACCCGACCAAACGACGTCCGAATGACCTGAAATTTTGCAGGCACATCCAAAATCACCTAACGGAGCTACTGCAACTGTCGGAATTCCATTCCGACTCCCGGATCAAAATCTCACCTACCGTTCGGATTTCGCCAAAATTCAACCTTAGCCAATTCAAGCCTATTTCTACACCGGGCCTCCAAATTCAATTCCGATCGCTCCCCTAAATCACAAATCACCTCCCGAAACTAACCGAATCACCAAAATCCGATTTCGAGCCCTCTAACCAAATAGTCAACTCCGGGTTGACTTTCCTTATTCAAGTTTCCTTCAAAAAGGCTATATGCCTCATTTTCAAAAGCTTATGCCATTCCCTATGGATTTATCTTGACAACTGTGCTTGAAAGATTAAATGTTCCTCTAAAAAAGTGGGAAATGGCATCAAACAAAGAACACTTTGGTAGCAAGACACTTCAAGCCTGTGACTATCTGCTCAGTACAGCTCCAGTTGAACCTGGTTCATCAGCAAAAACTCTTGTGAATAGCAAGGTCAGAGCCTTAGTTCAGGAGGTTGGAGCAAAGGATGCTGAAATAGCAAGGCTTCAGGCAAGAGTTGCTGAATTGGAGGGAGAAAGAAATGGGTTGAGAGCTGAACTTGCAAGAGAAAAGGAGAAAAATGAAGGAATGCTCAAACAAATGTTGAACCTGCTACAAACCCAACCCTCTAGCTCTTCTAAGCCTTAGCTATTCTATCCTAGTGTGCACCAGTCAAGTCCCCTCAGTGACTCAGTTACAGAGTTTTTAGATGTTTTTTCTTTATTTTGCTTATGGTTGGATAATCTTGTTTTTCTTTTTGTGGACTGCATTGTAGAAACTACTTGCTTATTAATGAATGCAACTTATCTTGTTTTGTTACTTTTGATATTTATAGTTATTTTTTGAGTTGAGTTAACTAAAGCATGTGTTCACTTGCAGTTGCCCCGGTGGCCATGAGTACCGATTAGATTACTGAGTTCACCTTAATTATACAACTTTTCGATGATTCCAAAAGGGGAAAGATATTTGTGCTTAAAATGTTTTTATCTGAACAAGTGATGTTTATGACCTAACTTAAATTTGGTTCTTTATGAAAGTTGAATTTTCTAAAAATTCAAAGTGTTGATATTTTAACTAAGGTTCGCATGTTCTATGATCACTAAAAGTACAGAGTTTGTCATCATCAAAAAGGGGAAATTTATTGGCCAAGATTTGAAGATTGACAAACGAACACCAGGAGAAGGACCTGGTCTATCATGAGAAAACACAGTTAGTCATAACAACCGCACATGGAAGGCACGTGAGGAAGATATGTACTGAGGCGTATGCAACAAATATATTTTAAACATGATCGAAAATATTGCATTGAGTTCTAAGAGGAACAGTCTTCTTAAGATAAGAGAACACAATCCTAAGCCAGGATAAGGATGAGAGTTTGTAGTAGTTAAGGACTGAAATCGACAAAGGGATAAGTGATAGAGTCTTGATCAAACTCTAACTGCTAATCTATTTAAGTAACTAAGTTGTTCTCTTTTACAGGTAATGCATATAAGCAGAAGTAAAGCATATTGAGAGCAAAAAGAATCAAGTCTATTTTGCAAGCAATATATGTGAGATACAAGTGTGCACATTTGAAGCTACATGAACTAAGATAGAAGAACCAGTTTTCATCATTGTGTTTATTCAAAGTTTAGTTCAATTGTAGTAGGTTTTCATATTGTACCATTCAGCTTTTATAGAAGCAATTATATTAGGTGCATTGAGTATTCAAGTTAGAGTTAACTTGAAAGTGTCGCAACAGTTGAGGTTGTTTGCCACACTAGGATTAGAGTTAATCCTTAGGTTTACAAAGAGTCTTTGTAAATGCAGTTTTTAGCTCAGTGATTTTAGTGGAGTTTGGGAAAATCCTACTGAGTAGTAGGTCGTTGTTTTTCACCTTTTGAGCCTAGTATTTTCCACGTAAAGTATCTGTGTGATTATATTTTCTTTGCCTTTGCTTGGTTTCTTTTAAGTTGTTGTAGAATAGTTGATGGATCTATACTCTAACCATCTTTTTTTTTTAATTCATTACCCTTTAAACAGTAAAAATGTCTAGAGAGTTTTGCTAAATCCAATAAAAGAACGTATGTTATTGCATCCTACTTTTACTGGTAATTTTACATAATATTTTAAAAAAATAAAAATTAACCAAACCGTACCAATACCGAAGAGAAACCAACGTGATTGAGGCGGTTTCGAAAATTCTAATTTTAGTTATATATAATAGAATAACCGAAAAAATTGGTAGAGTATAAATTCTATAGAATAACTGGCCAAACCGAACCATTGACACCCCGAACGATATGTACTTGAAAACTACAAGGACTATTGTAGAGAGAAAAATGAGTGGTTTGCGTTTTGTAGTAGAAAGCATAAGCACACCTAATTAAGCCACTAATTCAAAAGAAGCATTGATTAAGAGCTTTACACTCCTAGAAATCTTGAAAAAAAGCGACCAAAATTGGTCTATCAAGAAAAGCGACCAAAGTTGGTTGCTAAATTGGAGAAAATAATTACATAATTATTCTAAATAAATTAGCGACAAGGTTCATCGCTTTTTTGTCGAGAATATGTTTAAAATATTGATCGGACTAGTCTGACTAGCTTGGACAAAGAAATGCTGAAATTCGCGACCAACTTTGGTCGCTAAAGTGGGTCCTAGTCTCAAATTTAAATAATTATGTTATTATTTTTAAAAAATTATAAAATATAAATAAATATAATTTAGTATTAGCGACCAAAGTTTGACTCTTACGAAAGGGAAAGCAGATAAAGACCAACTTTGATCACTAATCTGGGACTGTAACGACCTGGTCGGTCATTTTTGGAATTTAAGCCCGATCCCCCATTAATTGCTTTTCCTAAGTTTATTTATGCTATTTTGGTTTGCCGGGACATTCGGTTCTAGGATTCAGAATGTTTTGAGACACTTAGTCCCTAAATTGGAGCTTAAGAGTTGAAAAATGGTCCGTATTTGGGACAGTGTGAAGGCGAACTTGGAATGGAAATCCGATGGTTCCGTTTGCTCCATTAGGTGATTTCGGGGTTGGGAGCATGTTCGGAATGTAATATGGAGGTCCGTAGCTCATTTAGGCTTGAAATGTCGAAGTTTGAAATTTTTGAAGTTCCGGTCCGATAGTGAATTTTTGATCCGAGGGTCGGTTTGGAATTCCGGAAGTTGGTGTAGCTTCATCATGTCAATTTGGATGTGCGTGAAATGTTTTAGGTTATTCAGACAAGGTTTGGATAGGTTTTTGATCAAAATTATGTTTGGTTAGAAGTTGAAGTTCATAGGCTTGAATCTTGGCTTAAATCGTGTTTGCGGTGTTGTTTTGAGTGATCTAAGGATTGGTACAAGTTTGAATGATGTTACGAAATATGTTTGTAGGTTTGATTGAGGTCCTGGGAGCCTCAGGTGTGTTTCGGATGCTCAACGGGTCATTTTCACCTATTTTTGAATTGTTGTTGCTGCTTCTGGTGTGCCTTCATCGCGTTCGCGAAGGCCTATTTTGGCCACCTGGAAATCCTTCTATGTGTTCACATTTAGTTTATTGCTTCCGCAAAGATCTTCCTCATCCTTCACTGCGTTTGCATCCTCCTTACCACGTTCGTGAAGGTTTAGTAGCCCCTTCATCGCGATCGCGTTGCCCTCTACGCGTTCCCGTAGGGCAAATTTCTGGGCCTTTTATTTTTCTTCAACGTGTTCTTTGTGCTGGATTCGTTGTCAACCAAGACTGGGACAAGACCTTCGCGTTCGCATCCCTTCCTTCGTGAATGCGAAGGGCATTTTGGGTACTTTCTATTTTCCTTCTTCGTGGACGCGTGAGACCTACCGCGTTTACGATGCTTTAAAAACCTGGGCAGTACTTATGTGATGACCTAAAGGGTCATCACCTATTTTCCTCACTTGTTCCGCAGAGAGCTCAATTTTGGGAGATTTTTCGAGGGCTTTTCAGAGGCAACGATTAGGTAATAATTTCTTACTCTTTCATCATTATGTAGTTACATCTATTATTAAAATTCGAATTGAGGATCAAAATTGGGTAAAACTTCATAGGCTAAACTATTGAGTTTTGAGCGGGTGTTTGACATCCGATTTAGGAGATTTGTATATGGTTAGACTCGTGAGAGTACGAGGGTTCCGAAAATGTAAAAGTTATTCGATTCCGATATGTTGGCCTAAAGGGTGTTTTGGTCATTTTACCTAATTTCACGCTGTAGCTTTGAATTTAATAATGGAATCGGTTGTTTGCAATATTATTTATGATGTGTAATTGAATTGAATAGATTTGGGCCATTTGGAGTCGGATACTCATGGCAAGGGCATTGTTCCCTAGTTGATTTTGTACCGGTTCGAGGTAAGTGGCTTGTCTAACCTTGTGTGGGGGACCTCTCCTCTTAGGACTTCTTATATGCTGGTTTAAATGCCTTGTACGTGAGGTGATGAATGTGCACTTTACCAAATGTTGAAAAATCCACTTAACTTGAATTGTTTAAACTATATTTTCTACGTTATTTGACTGATTTCAATGCAAGATTTAATCTGTGTTAATTAGAGGAGCTTGACTAGATAGAATTAATTACGTAATTGCTTAATTACCTTAATTGAAAATTTGTGAAGCATGTTAGGTTAGGAGTTAATTGTTACTTCTATTTGTATACTTCATTCTCTAAATATTTCCCTCATTTGGATGCACATTTACATTGGGACCACAGATACAGATTTCGGGAGTTTCCTCCTTCTTCTTGTTTGACACCTTTTGGATTGTGGGTTCAATTCCCGATAGATCCCCCTGCATGGTTATATGAACTGCGAGTTCAATTCCCGACAGGTCCCCTTGAATGATACTGTGTTAGTTAGAGAAGTATGACTAGATAGAATTAATTGCTTAATTGCCTTAATTGAAATTACGTGAAACATATTCGGCATGAATTTAACTGTTACTTGTATTTGTGTATTTCATTCTCTAAATATTTCCCCCATTTGGTTGTGTTTTTACATTGAGACTACGAGTTCGATTCCCAGGAGATCCTTTTCTATTGATATTATGGACTACAGGTTCGATTCTCATGAGATCCTTTGCTACTGATATGATGGACTACGGGTTCGATTTCCGGGAGATCCTTTGTTATTGACATTATGGACTACGGGTTCGATTCTTGGTAGATCCTTTGCTACTGATATGATGGACTACGGGTTCAATTCCTGGGAGATCCTAGATACTTAAATGTGATGGACTATGGGTTCAATTCCCAAGAGATCCACTGGACAGTTGAAAATATACTTGTTTGTGCTATTTTTCCTTACCTAGCTTAATTGTCATTGACTTGTAGCTTCTACTCTATTTTTATCGTTATTTCGGATTATTCCCTGATTTACACTGTTCATTATTGTTAATATGTTTATTCTCAGTAGGGCCCTGACCTTCCTCGTTACTACTCAACCGATGTTAGGCTTGACACTTACTAAGTACCGCTATGGTGTACTCATGCCTCTTCTGCTCATGTTTTTCATGTGCTGATCTAGGTACTTCTGGTCGAGCATACTATCAGTTATCCAGGTGTTACATTCGGAGACTTGATTATATTCTACTGCGTTCACAGACCGAACAGACTCCTTCCAGTCTCTCTTGTAGTTAGTAGTTCCATTTCATGTATTCAATTGTTGTAGATATTTTCAGATATTAGAGCCATACCTTATGTTTCTCTTAGCCTGTGTTGCCCGTGTGTTTCCGGGTCTTTGGGATAATTTTAGAATGCTAAGTGTTAAAGTGTATGTGCCAGGCGGCATTTATATACATTTTTATGTTATTCGGTCTTAATTATAAATTTCAGCAAATTTCTATTACTTCTGTAACGTGTTAGGCTTACCTGGTCGCAAAGACTAGGCGTCGTCATGACGTGTTCACAATTGGTGAACTAGGATCGTGACATAAATAAAAAA
This sequence comes from Nicotiana noctiflora, assembly GCA_032618575.1. Classification (NCBI taxonomy): domain Eukaryota; kingdom Viridiplantae; phylum Streptophyta; class Magnoliopsida; order Solanales; family Solanaceae; genus Nicotiana; species Nicotiana noctiflora. The sequence continues at coordinate 132,056 of JASVEL010002771.1, forward strand.
TTTCAGATGTTAGGCCGAAGTTTTTTTAGTGTAATATGATTTTTTAATTTAGCTAGTGTATGTGGAAAACTTCAGCTTCCTGCTGAAGCTTTTGATGCGATATTTTGACACCAAATCTAAAATTCTGTCTTCCATTCTCTCATAGATTGTGAGGACACATGCTACTCGAGATGATAAGGCACCCGCGCCCCTACTGCATCTGTGAGAGGTCGGGGCCGGGATAGAGGCCGAGGACGCGCATGTGGTGCAGCGAGAGCTCCTGCGCAAACTGCTGTCATGTATCACCAACAGATCCAGCCAGAGTTCAAACACCTGATGCACCTACAACTACTAATACTCCAGCCCTACAGGAGACTTTGGCATAGTTCTTAAGCATGTTTGGTACATTGATTCAAGCCAGATTGATTCAGGTTGTACCGACTACTACACAGATCAGGGGAGGGACCCAGACTCCCACCGCCCGCACTCTAGATCAGTGAGCTTCCATTGCTTAGGTTCCAGGTGTCATGGTGACCAGCCTGTGGTCCCATTTCAGCTGGTAGTGAGAACCTTTCGCTGAGTAGAGGATAGGTAGGCTCAGGAGAGAGAGGATAGACGAGGTTGGGAGGGAGAGTATAGAGGAGTGAGTAAACCTCGTAGGCCATGGAGATACATTAGTCCTTATTTCAGAGGTAGGGTGCATCATGGTAGAGATTTTGTGGGTCAGCCAGCTCAGTTTGCATCTGAGAGTTCTCACAGAGTTTCAGGTGTTCAGGGGTCTTGGAGTACCCGTACCGCATAGTTCCCACCACCGCGCCCCCCATGGCTTGTTTCGAGTGTGGACACATCTGCCATATGGTGCGAGACTTCCCTAGACTTTGGTGTAGTGCACCTGTACAGACTTCTCAGCCACAGCGTACCCCACAGAGTCCTCAAGTTATGGTTACAGCCCCAGTTGCTATCCCACCTACCCGTACCAAGACTGTTGCCTCTAGTTTTGTCATCATTGGTATTGTCATGGTTTGTAATTTAAGTGTATTGGTTCTATTCAAATTAGGTTCTACTTATTCTTACGTGTCATCTTATTTTTCAGCTGCAGGAATTGTTGGGAAAGGGTTTCATTCGATCCAGTATTTTTCTACTTCTATGGGACATTCCCTTATTGTGGACCACGTATATCGGTCATGTTTAGTCACTATTCATGGTTTTGAGACCAGGGAAGATCTTTTATTACTTGATATGGTTGATTACGATATTATCTTGGGCATGGACTGGTTCTCACCCAAGTATGCTATTCTTGATTGTCATGCTAAGACTGTAACGCTGGCTATGCCAGGTGTTCCACATATTGAGTGGAGTGGTACTCTAGATCACACCCCCAGCCGTGTTATTTCCTTTCTCAAAGCTCAACGTATGGTTGAGAAGAGGTGTGCTGCTTATCTATCTTATGTGCGGGATATCAGTGTTGACACTCCTTCTATTGATTCCGTTCCAGTGGTACGTGATTTCTCTAATGTATTTCCAGCTGATTTCTCGGGCATGCTGCCCGATAGAGATATCAATTTTGGCATTGATCTGTTGCCGGGCACTCAGCCCATTTCCATTACCCCATATCGCATGGCTCCTCATGAGTTGAAGGAGTAGGAGGATCAGTTGCAGGAATTGTTGGGTTAGGGTTTCATTATTTTGCCATGGGGTGCTCCTATCTTGTTTGTGTAGAAAAAGGATGGTTCTATGCATATGTGCATTGATTATCACTAGTTGAACAAAGTTACAATGAAGAACGGATATCCTTTACCTTGTTTTGATGATCTATTTTATCAGCTTTAGGGCGCACAAGTGTTTTCAAAGATTGATTTGCGCTCAGGTTACCATCAATTAAAGATTCGGGGGCCAGATATCCCCAAGACCGCCTTCAAGACTGGGTATGGTCATTACGAGTTCCTTGTTATGTCTTTTGGGTTTACTAACCCCAACGGCTTTTTATGCATTTGATGCACATCTTATTCTGGCCATATCTTGATTCATTCATGATTGATTTTATTGATGATATTCTGGTATATTCCCGAAGTCGAGAAGATCATGAGCACCGCCTGAGGTAGCACTTCAGACTTCGAGGGAGAAGAGATTGTATGCAAAGTTCTCCAAATATGAGTTATGGCTGAGTTCTGTGGCATTCCTAGGCCACGTGGTGTAGAGTGAGGGCATTCGAGTAGATCTGAGGAAGGTGGAGGTCGTGCAGGGTTGGTCCAGGCCCTCGTCAGCTACTGAGATCAGTAGTTTCCTTGATTTGGCGGGTTATTACCTTTGCTTTGTGGAGGGGTTCTATTAGATCGCTGCCCCTATGACTAGATTGACCCAAAAGGCTGCCCCTATTTTAGTGGACAGATGAGTGTGAGGCGAGCCTCCAAAAGCTCAAGACAGCTTTGACTTCAGCCCTAATCTTGATGTTGCCTACCGGTTTGGGGTCCTATACAATTTATTATGATGCCTTACGGGTTGGACTTGGAGCGGTATTGATGCAGGATGGTAGGGTGATTGCCTACGCATCCTGATAGTCCAAGGTGTATGAAAAGAACTACCATGTCCACGATCTTAAGTTAGCTACCATTGTTCACGCCTTGAAAATCTGGCGTCATTATTTGTAAGGGGTGCCTTGTGAGTTTTACACTGACCATCGTAGTTTGCAGCACTTGCTTAAGTAGAAGGACCTGAATATGTCAGAGGAGATGGTTAGAGTCGTTAAAGGATTATGACATTACTATTCTTTATCACTCGGGCAAGGCCAATGTGGTTGCCGACGCCTTGAGTCGCCGGGCGGAGAGTTTGGGGAGTTGGTATATCTACCAGCCTTAGAGAGACCTATGGCGTTGGATGTTCAGGCGTTAGCCAGGCAATGTGTGAGATTGGACCTTTCAGAGCCCAGTCGGGTTCTAGCCTATGTGGTTTCTCGGTCTTCCCTATTTGATTGCATCAAGGAGCGGCCGTTTTAAGACCCTCATTTGCATGTCCTTCAGGACAGAGTTCATCGTGGTGATGCTCTAGATGTTACCATCGGGGATGATGGAGTGTTGAGGATGCAGGGCCAGAATTGTACGTGCCCAAAGTAGATGATCATCGAGAGCTAATTCTTGCCGAAGCCCATAGCTCACGGTATTCCATCTATGCGGGTGCCGCGAAGATGTATCAAGACTTGAAGCAGCACTACTGGTGGAGGTGGATGAAGAAGGATATAGTTTCCTGCATGCCTAGATGCTTGAACTCCCAGCAGGTAAAGTATAAGCACCAGCATCCGGGTGAGTTACTACAGCAAATTGAGATCCCAGAGTGGAAATGGGAGCGTATCACCATGGACTTCGTGTCTGGACTTCCACGGACAGCGAGGAAGATTGATTCTATTTGGGTCATTGTGGATCGGCTGACCAAGTTCGCTCATTTCATACATGTGTGCACTACTTATTCGTTAGAGTGGTTGGTAGAGATCTATATCAGGGAGATCGTCTGGTTGCATGGTATTCTAGTTTCTATCTCTCAGACGGAGGCACTCAGTTTACATCGCGGTTCTGGAGAGCCGTGTAGCAGGAGTTGGGCACACGAGTGGAGTTGAGCATGGCATTCCACCCCGAGACGGATGGACAGTCCGAGCGCACTATTCAAATTTTAGAGGATATGCTCCGTGCGTGCGTGATTGAGTTTAGAGGGTCATGGGACCATTTCCTTCCACTAGGCAGAGTTTTCTTATAACAACAACTATTAGTCCAGCATTTAGATGGCACCGTATGAGGCATTATATGGTAGGAGATGTAGATCCCCAGTGGGTTGGTTTGAGTCGGGTGAAGCCAGATTATTGGGCAAAGAGATGGTTCAAGATGCGATGGACAAGGTCAAAATGATTCAGGATAGACTCCGTGCAAGGGAGGTTGCTTATGAGCTTGCCTTACCTCAAAGCCTAGCCAGATTTCATCCGGTATTTCATGCTTCGATGCTCCGGAGATATCATGGAGACCCGTCGCACGTGTTGGATTTCAGTTCAATCTTGCTAGATAAGGATCTATCTTATGTTTAGAAGCCAGTGGCCATTGTGGACAGGCAGATCAGAAAGTTGAGGTCAAAGAACATCGCTTTGGTAAATGTGCAGTGGCAGGGTCAGCCGGCCGAGGAGGAAACTTGGGAGACCGTGAAGGATATGCGTAGCCAGTACCCTCATCTTTTTGCTACTTCAACTATGTTTTCTATGCTCGTTCGAGGATGAACGGCTGTTTAAGTGTAGGAGAAAGTAACGACCCGACCGGTCATTTTTTAAATTTATTCCCGATCCCCCTAACTGCTTTTCGTAAGTTTATTTTTGCAATTTTGGTGTGCTGGGACGTTCGGTATTAGGATTTGGAGTGTTTTGGGACACTTAGTCCATAAATGAGAGCTTTATAGTTGAAAAATGGCCCGTATTTGGAACAATGTGAAGACGACCTCGGAATAGAAATCTGATGGTTCTATTAGCTCCGTTAGGTGATTTTGGGGTTGGGAGATCGTTCGGAATGTATTTTGGAGGTCTGTAGCTCAATTAGGCTTGAAATGCCGAAGTTTAAATTTTTGAAGTTCCGGTCCGATAGTGAATTTTTGATTCGAGGGTCGGTTTGGAATTCTGGAAGTTGGTGTAGCATCGTCATGTCATTTTGGATGTGCGTGCAAAATTTTAGGTCATTCGAACAAGGTTTGGATAGGTTTTTGATTGAAAGTGTGTTTGGTTAGAAGTTGAAGTTCATAGGCTTGAATCTTGGCTTAAATTGTGTTTCCAGTGTTGTTTTGAGTGTTTTAAGGATTGGTACAAGTTTGAATGATGTTACGGGATATGTCTGTAGGTTTGGTTGAGGTACAGGGGGCTTGGGGTGTGTTTCAGATGCTCAATGGGTTATTTCGTCCTATTTTTGAACTGTTGTTGCTGCTTCTATTGTGCCTTCATCGCGTTCGCATCATGTCATTCGCGTTTGCGAAGGCTTTTTTTGGCCACCGCGGAAATCCTTCTACGTGTTCACATTTAGAGTCTTACATTCACGAAGCTCTGCCTCGTCCTTCACTGTGTTCCCATCCTCCTTTCCGCGTTCGCGTAGGTTTAGCGGCCCCTTCATCGTGATCGCATTGCCCTCTACGCGTTTGCGTAGGGCAAATTTCCGGGCCTTTAATTTTTCGTCAACACGTTTTCATGCACTGATTCGCGTTCGCATAGTTTGTTGGACCAAGCCTTCGCGTTCACATCACTTCCTTCGCGAACACGAAATGCATTTTGGGGACCTACTATTTTCCTTCTTCGAGAACGCATGAGACCTGCCGCATTCGCGATGCTTTAATGACCCAGGCAGTACTTAACCATTTCAAAATGAGGGTTTTTACATTTTTATCAAAACAAAGCTAGAGAGCTTGGTTTAGGGAGATTTTTCGAGGGCTTTTCAGGCAACGATTGGGTAACGATTCCTTACTCTCCTATGATTAATACCCACTAATCTAACTTCGAATTCAACCTTAATTTCAGATTTTTTTAATGAAAATTGGGGTAAAGTTCTTAGACCTAATTATGAGGATTGAGGGGGCATTTGACCTCCGATTTAGGAGATTTTTATATGGTTAGACTCATGTGAGTACGAGGGTTATGAAAAAAGTAAAAATATTTTGATTCCGAGCCAATGGCTTGAGCGGTATTTTGGTCATTTTACCTATTTTCACGCCTTACCTTTAATTTTAACAATGGAATCAGGTGTTTGTAATATTATTTATGATTTGTAATTGAATTGAATAGATTTGGGCCATTTGGAATCGGATACTCGTGGAAAGGGCATCGTTCCCTAATTAATTTTGTACCGGTTCGAGGTAAGTGGATTATCTAACCTTGTGTGTGAGACCTCTCCCCTTAGGACATGGTATGTGCTTATTTAAATGCCTTGTACGCGAGGTGACGAGCATGTACTTGAGCTAATTGTCGCAAAATCCACTTTACTTGAATTGTTTAAACTATGTTTTCTCCGTTAGTTGATTGGTTTCAATGCAATATTTAATATGTGTTAATTAGAGGACCATGACTAGTTAGAATTAATTGCTTAATTACTTAATTGCCTTAATTGAAATTTCGTGAAGCATGTTAGGCCAGGATTAATTTGTTACTTTGTATTTGTATACTTCATTCTCTAAATATTTCCCTGATTTGGTTGCGCATTTACATTGGGACCACGGATACGGGTTTCGGTAGTTTCTCCCCCTTCTTGTTTAAATATTTTACTGCGGGTTGAATTTCTGACAGTCCCCCCTACATGGTTAGTTGCACTGCGGGTTCAATTTTGGACAGATGCCCCTGCACGGTTATATAGATTGCGGGTTCAATTCTCGATAGATCTCCCTGCATAGTTATATGGACTGCATGTTCAATTCCTGATAGATCCCCTTGCACGGTTATATGGAATGTGGGTTCAATTCGCGACAGATCCCACTGCACAGTAATATGGACTGCAGGTTCAATTCCTGACAGACCCCTATGCACGGTTATATGGACGACGAATTCAATATCCGACAGATCCCCCTACACGGCTATATGTACTACGGGTTCGATTCCCAGGAGATCCTTGCTATTGATATGATGGTCTACATGTTCAATTCCCGGGAGATCCTTTGTTGTTGGTATGATGGACTACGGGTTCAATTCCCGGGAGATCCTTTGCTATTGATAAGGTGGACTACGAGTTCAATTATCAGGAGATCCTAGATATTTAAATGTGATGGTCCACGGGTTCAATTCCCGGGAGATGCACTTGGACAATTGAGGAATACTTAGTTGTGTTATTTTCCTTACTTAGCTTAATATTCTTTAACTTGTAGCTTCTATCCTTTTTTATCACTATTTAAGATTATTCCCTGATTTGCACTGTTCATTATTGTTATTATGTTTATTCTCAGTAGGGCCTTGACCTTCCTCGTCACTACTCAACCGATGTTAGGCTTGACACTTACTAAGTACCGCTATGGTGTACTCATGCCTCTTCTGCTCATGTTTTTCATGTGCTGATCTAGGTACTTCTGGTCGAGCATACTATCAGTTATCCAGGTGTTACATTCGGAGACTTGATTATATTCTACTGCGTTCACAGACCGAACAGACTCCTTCCAGTCTCTCTTGTAGTTAGCAGTTCCATTTCATGTATTCAGTTGTTGCAGACATTCCGGATATTAGAGTCGTAACTTATGTTTCTCTTAGCCTGTGTTGCCCGTGGGTTTTCGGGTCTTTGGGATAGTTTTAGAATGCTAAGTGTTAAAGTGTATGTGCCAGACGGCAATTATATACATTGTTCATGTTATTTAGTCTTGATTATCAATTTCCGCAAATTGCTATTTCTTCCGTAATGTGTTAGGATTACCTGGTTGCTATGATTAGGTGTCGTCATGACGTGTTCACAAATGGTGAACTAGGCTCGTGACAGGGACCCAATTATAAAATTTTAATAATTATGTTTGTATTTAAAAAAATTATAAAATATAATTCAAAATTAGCGAACAAAGTTGGTTGGTTACGAAAGGGGAAGCAGATAGAGACCAACTTTGGTTGCTAATCTGGGACCCAGTTCTAACGTTTAACAATTATATTATTATTTTAAAAATTATATAAAATATAAATAAATTTGATTTATATTTAGTGACCATCTTTGGTCGCTAATTTTAATTTCTGGATAATTAGCGACCAAAGTTGGTCTCTTTTCAGGTCAATATTGGTCAAGATTAAAAATCACTTTTGTATTTACTGGCTAAATAATATAAATTTAATTTGTAACAACCCAACCAGTTGTTTTGAGTCTTAGTGCTCTGTTCAGCAGTCGGATGCCATGAACAACTTCATTCAGGTATTATGACTTGTACGCATGGTCAGAATTGAATTTCGAGAAGTCCGGAGTTGATTTGGAAAGAGAATTCTCATTTCGGAAGCTTTAAGTTGAAAGAATTAACTAGGATTTAATTTTTGAGTAAACAACCTCGGAATTGGGATCCGAAGGTTCTAGCAGGTTCGTATGATGATTTCAGACTTGGCCGTATGCCCGGTTTGCGTTTTGGATAACCCGGGAGCATTTTGGTGCCTATTGTGGAAGTTAGCATGTCGGAAGAAATTTCATAAGTTTGGCTTGAAGTGCATTTCAGTGTTATCAATGTCCGTTTGGGATTCCGAGTCTGGGAGTAGCTCTATATGGTAATTCTAGGGTTGGGAGCGCGATCGGAAGTGATTTCGGTTGTCCTTAGGTCATTTTGAAGTCATTTGGCTAAAGATAGAAATTTGAAGGTTTTTAAGGAGTTTGACCGGAAGTGAACTTTTTGATATCAGGGTTAAAATTTGATTCCGGAAGTGGGAGTGGGTCTGTAATGTCAAATATGACTTGTCTGCAAAATTGGAGGTCAATCGATCTGATCTGATAGGTTTAAGCTTCGAAAGTAGATGTTTGAAATTTTAAAGTTCATAAAGTTTGGATTAGAGGTTGATTCATGATTTTAATGTTGTATGATGAGGTTTGAGGCCTCGAGAAAGTCCGTAATATGTTTTGGACTAGTCGGTATGATTGGTTGGGATCCCGAGGGCCTCAGGTAGATTTCGGATGGTTAACGAGTCGAATTCGGGTCAAAAGTTGTCGTTGGTTGCTGGTATCTGATTTCCTTCTTCGTGAATGCGAAGAGGAAAGTGGGGGGGGGGGGGTACGGGATTTTGCCTCCGCGAAGGCGAAGAGGAAGTTGCGAATACGAAGGGGTGGGTTGAGCTACTACGCGAACGCGGTGGAGAGATCACGAACACATAGAAGGAAAAGCTAAGTCTGTGGTCATTGGCCTACACGAACGCTGGGCCTGGTATGCAAACGCTAAGGGGCTAGGTAACTGCCCTTCACGAAAGTCGCGAACGTGAAGAAAGACAAACACGAAGAAGGGAGGACTTGGGCTGGGCATAATGTTAAAAAATCGGGATTTGAGTTCATTTCACCCAATTTTCTATTGGCTTGGGTGATTTTCGGAGCTTTGGAATAGGGGGTTCTGTCATTCATCATGAGGTACGTATTTATGCTAGTTTTGAGTTAAATACAAGGTTTATATATGACATGGAAAGCATAGAAAACTTGGGGTTTGAGGGAAAACCTAGAAAATTAGTATTATTGGATTTTCACCTCGATTTTAGGAATGAAATTAAGAGAAAATTATATATTTGAGTTCGTGAAGCTTTGTCACGACCCAACCCCCGATCGTGATTGTCATGACCCCAAACCCGGTCATGATGGTGCCCAAAACTAAAGCTAGGCAAGCCCGACCATTCACTCTCTCAACCCGAGCATGAAGCTCAAAACCCAATTAATTAAATACTTAAATCAAACATCAATACTCATAGTCGAAATACGCAAATGACAACAACATGAAACTCTAACATAAACTGTAACTCGCAAAGACCTGGGGTCATGAGTCTAGAGCCTCTAAACAAATTGGATAACAATATCTAAACAAACATACAGAAGTCTGGGAATGAATGTATAAATAAAACTGAAATAGGAAGAGTAGTCAGATTTTGCTAACGTCAAGTAGCTGTCTCGACAACTTTGATAAGCTATGGTGACAAATATTGCTCAGCTAAGCCTCCGTTGCACTTGAATCTACACATAAGGTGCATGGAGTAGGGGTGAGTACTACCGACTCAGTGAGTAATATGTATATAAAATGTTTGAAGATAAGAAATCCACTAAATGCCACAAAGTAAAGCTAAAACTAATATTCTGACACCTTACTATGAACAACAGCAAAACAACTTCAAATATACCAGTCAAGTATAATGCAAGGATGTAATGCAATGCACATGAAATCGGTATGGCGTATAGCCCGATTCGTTTTTTAACATCGACGACGCTCACTAAAGGTGTGTACAGACTCCGGAGGGGCTTCTACGGCCCAAGCGCAATATATTCTTAGCATTCACTGCGGCGTGCAACCCGATCTACACTCATTCCAGAATATGCATATGAGTCACATAACAGTTTCAATTTATTTTCCTAATTTCCAATTCATTAATAAGAATATATTTTAGTTATTTACTTCAGTAAAAGTAACTTAGCATTTCATAACGGTGATTAAACACAGGACTGAGATCAATGATTATACAAATCATGCTATCACAATGCTAATCATCCTCTAAGGATGCTATAGATCGGCACAAGGCCCCAAACATGGCAATAAGCACAGATATATTCAATACATGGTGCGTATGAGTCGCCAATATAGAAACATTCTTGTTTGGGATAGACCAAGTCACAATCCCCAGTCATAAACAATCTTGCACCTGCCATGGGGATGCAAGTCATGCCCTAAATAGCGTCACAGTATGATAAGCCGGGGTTTCAAACCCTCAGGCCATCATATACACCGACAACTCACCTCAAATCGGTAGACTCGTTCGCAACGCCTTTTTCCCTTTTTATCGACCTCCTCACATGTCGAATCTATTCAAAACCACAGCGAATACATCAATATGGGTAAAGAAACATAACCCGATCAAAAATACTCGAAAAGTACTAAAATTCACGAAGTCGATAAAACCTGAGCCCCTGGCCCACATCTCAAAAAATTCTGAAAATTATTCCAACGGATTCCTCATCTCGCTAAGAGTCAGTACACTTATTTAATTAATCATTTCGAGCTTCCGAGGCCTTGAAAACCTCATTCTATGTTGCCTCGATTTACGTGCATGATCCGAGCATGTAGCCGGAAAGATTTTGTGATAGAAAATATGAATTCTATGAGAAATTTGGATAAAAATGATATTAATATTGATATGGTTGACTTCGGTCAACATTTTTGGTAAACGGATCCGGACCCGAGATTGGATGGTCCCGAGAGGTCCGTAGGAAAATATGGGACTTGGACATGCGTCCGGAGTCGAATTCGGAGGCCTAGAGCCCAAGTTATGAATTTTTATGTGAAATTGTTTTTGATGTAATTGTTAAAGGAAAATAAATTAATTGACCTTGGTATCGGGCTCGTATTTTGGTTCCGACGCCCGGTACAAGTCTTAAATATTATATATGTGATTTCTGTAAAGTTTGGTGACATTCGGATGTCGTTTGAGATGTTTTGGACCTTGAGTTCCAAGTTAGGAAGTTTTGAAAACCAAAAGTATGAAAATCATGAATTTGAGGCTTGATTTGATTAAAACGAAGTGATATTGGCGATGTGATCGCACGAACAAGTTCATAATGTGTTTTTGAGGTTATGTACATGTTTGGTTTGGAGCCCGGGGGCTCGGGTAAAGATTTGATAGGCCGTTGGATGAAATTCTGAATTTTTGCACTGCTGGTTTTTCACCCAGCTGTTGGCTTCGCAATTGCGAAGTATTTCTCGCAATTGCGAAGGGGATAGTGTAAGGCAAGGCTCGCAAATGCGAACTTGATCGCAAATGCGAAGCCCCATTGACCCAGCCTTGTTCGCAAATGCGAACAATTGTTCGCATTTGCGAAAGTCCCCAGAGCCTGCCTATGTTCGCAAATGCGAACAAATGTTCGCAAATGCGAACATTCCCCATACTGCCTTGGTTCGCAAATGCGAACCATTGTTCGCAAATGCGAACATGCCTTATACAGCCTGTGTTCGCAAATGCGAACATTAGTTCGCAAATGCGAACACCCCTTTGTCTGCCAGTGATCGCAAATGCGAACAAACGTTCGCAAATGCGAACTTCCCAGCCTTAGCTTATTTTTCAAACTCCAGAAATTGGTCGGGGTTCGCAATTGCGAACCCATGTTCGCAAATGCGAACACGGAGACCTGTAAAACACGATTTTCAGTTCATTTCTTCACTTTTTACAAAACAAAAACACCCATTTGCGATTCTTCACGGATTCCTTCTTCATCAAAACAATTGTAAGTCACTTTTTACTTAATTCTTTCAATTCTTAACATCATTAAACATGTTTTTCATAAGAAATCAAAGATTTTCATGGTAGAATTCTTGTTTTTGTTAGAAAATAGGATTTTTCATAAATTGGGGAATTGGACCTCGAATTGAGGTCCGATTTTGAAACAAATCATATATATGAACTCGTGGGGGTATGGGTAACCGGATTTTAGTCATAACCCCGAATTCCGACCATGTGGGCCCGGGGTTGAAATTCACTATTCCGGGCAGAATGTTGTAAAAGTTGTATTTGGTCTTAAGAATTAGTTTGTTGAGTAGTATTGATGATATTAAATCAATTGTGTATAGATACGATTGGATTGGAGCCAAAGTTGAAAGAAAAAGACATTTCCACGGATTGAATTGTTCATAAACATTCGAGGTAAGTGTTTGTTCTATCCTAGCTTGAGGGAATAGGATTATGTGCTATGTGTTATGTGATCGAGTGCGGTGTATGGGCTGTGGTGACGAGCATCCATACACTTGCGTCTAGTATGACCGTGAGTCGTTGAATAATGATTATTTTGAGATATATTACAGATGAATTGTTATTGTTTTCCCTTGTTGGGACTTGTTGTGAAGATAATTATTGGTTGCCCTTGATGGGACGGTTTATGAATTACTGTTTCTTTCTTTGCCCTTAACTGTGATTGTTATTTGGGTGAGGAAGAGTGATAATGCACGAAGGGTGATGTCGTGCCATGTTTATTTATTTATGCACGAAGGTTAATGCCGTGCCATGTTTATTTATTGATTATGCACGAAGGATCATGCCGTGCCTGTTATTGAACCATGTACGAAGGATCATGCCGTACTATGGATGTGAGGATGAGAGTAAAAGCACGAAGGGTGATGCCGTGTACTTTATTTGTGTATTTGGTGAGGATGAGAGTAAAAGCACGAAGGGTGATGCCGTGCAACTGCTTGCTATTTCTTGAATTGATATTACTTGTGTTTACATTATACTTTGTTTTTCCTTGTGAATTTATTAACCGTGATTAATTGTTGAATTCTTTGAGATATTCTTTATTGTGTTAATACTTGGTTATTTCTTGTTATTTTGTGGTATACACATATATATATTGAATTGCACAGGTTTATGTGGGTGTCTGGTCCTAGGCTTGTCACTACTTCGCCGGGATAGGCCAGGCACTTACCAGCACATGGGGTCGGTTGTGCTGATATTACATTTCTGTGCGTTTTTGCACAGGTCCAGGTTACGATCAGGAGCAGCAGCAGCAGTAAATCGATTTCGTGGGAGTTGATCATATTTGAGACCGAGGTAGCTTGCAGACGTCCGCAGGCCCGGCGTCTCTCTCTTTATTTATGTTATTAGCTGTAGTCTCTTTGTTCCGAGACAAACAGAATTATGTTATATTTCCTTCGGACTTTTATGTGTAGTATTCCATAGTAGTTCGTGAGTTGGTGACTCCACGTCTTGGGTAGAGGATTTCAGTATGATTTTCACTTTATAATTAGTTATTTCTATTTCGATATAATTTTGTTGATAAATTAATTATGAAATTTTTTTAAAAAATAGGATAGTATGAATACGGTAGCTTGCCTAGCTACCACGAGTAGGCGCCATCACGATCCCGATGTTGGGGGAAAATTCGGGTCGTGACAAGTTGGTATCAGAGCTCTAGGTTACATAGGTCTCACCACTCACGAACAAGCTTAGTAGAGTTTGAGAGGTAGGTACGGAGACGTCCGTACTTGTCCTCCAGAGTCTATTGAGTTAGGAAAGAGTCTCTCATTTGTTCTTTCTTGTCGTGCGACTTGTTCCTCAATTACCGATTGAATTTCTATTCTGTCCTTTCGCAGATGGTGAGGACACGCGCTTCTTCGTCCGCTGACCAGCAGCCCGAGCCCCAGGCAACTCCCGTGAGGGGCAGGGGCCAAGGCCGTATCCAGAGGCCGTGGTAGGGGTAGAGCTCAGCCCCAGGCAGCTACTCCGGAGGTGGAGCCTCATATTGAGATTGACGAGGAGGTTCCGGCCCCAGCGATTTTGGGCCCAGCTCGGGTCCCGGGAGAGGCTTTATTTACCCCGGATCCCCGGGATGCTTTGGTCGGAATAGCGGGATTCATGGACAGCATTGCCGGAGCGGGTTTATTATCGGTTGCCCCAGCCACTTCTCGAGTCGGAGGAGGGGCCCGGACTCTATTGCTCATACTCCGGAGCCGGTAGCTCCTCGGCCTCGAGCACCGGTAATCCAGCCGACCGTGGCCACTCGGTCGAGTACTACGGCGCATGCGGTGATGGAGCGGCCATGACTTCGATTCGTTATGGAGGCTTGATCGGTTCTCCAAGTTATTTACCACTACATTCGGTGGAGCCGCATCGAGAGGATCCTCGGGACTTCTTATTCGGTTGCCGTGAGATTCTCAAGCTATGGGGATCGTGGAGACAAACGAAGTTGATTTCGTACCTTCGGACTTGCGGGATCCGCCAAGACTTGGTGGAGAGATTATTGCTTGACTCGACTAGCGGGGTCCCCGGCTTTATCATGGGATCAATTTGCAGAGCTATTTCTGGAGAAGTTTCTCCCTGCTACTCAGCGGGATGCACTTCGGAGGCAGTTTGAGCGCCTCCATCAGGGCACTATGACGGTCACACAGTATGAGACGAGATTTATCGACTTGGCTCGTCATGCAGTAATGATACTTCCCACGGAGCGGGAGAGGGTCCGCAGATTTATAGATGGGCTTAATCAGCCGATTAGACTCCAGATGGCTATGGGCGTGGGGAGTGACATATCATTTCAGGAGGCAGCCAATGCAGCACGCAGAGTTGAGATGGCTCTCGCTAGAGGAGGCGGTTATTCTTCGGATAAGAGGCCTCGTCATTCGGGTAGGTTTGGTGCTTCTTCCTCTGGTAGCAGAGAATCCTTTGATAGAGGCCAGTCCTCCAGGCCTTTTCATTCCGCCCTTCAGGCTTCACAGGGTGGATCGGGTGATCGTGGTTTTCGGGGGCATTATTCAGACCAGTCTCCTATTAATGCTCGGCCTCTTCAGAGTGTTCGTGGAGGCCATTCGGGTCGTCGGGGCCAGCAACCCTATCGGTCTAAAGGTTGCTACGGTTGTGGTGACCCGGGTCATTTTATCGGGAATTGCCCTCTAGCGGCGGGCAACTCTCAGCGCACCGAGGTCCTCGTCCTATGATTCGGGCCCCAGCCGACCCTCGGCCTCGCCCAGCCAGCCAGAGGCGGGGGTAAGGATTATAGAGGTGGAGGTCGAGACCGTAGAGGTGGAGACCGTCCGGCGAGAGGTAGAGGTCGGCCGGTTGATGGTCGTCCTAGAGACGCGGCTCGGAGGGGAGGTGCGGATCCCCGATTCTATGCTTTACCGGCTAGGCCGGAGGCAGAGGCGTCGGATGCCGTGATTACGGGTACTATTCTTGTGTGTGGCGAGAGGTGCTTCGGTATTATTTGACCCTGGATCTACATATTCCTATGTGTCTTCCTACTTCGCACCGTATTTGGGTGTGCCCAGCTATGCTCTGGATATTCCAGTTTATGTGGCTACACCAGTGGGTGACTCCATTGTAGTCGATCGGGTGCATCGTTCGTGCGTAATTATATTTGGGGGTCTTGAGACCCGTGTTGATCCTGTTGCTTTTGGATATGGTAGATTTTGATGTCATATTGGGGATGGACTGGTTGTCCCCATACAATGCTATTCTTGATTGCCATGCTAAGACGGTGACCTTAGCCTTGCCAGAATCACCCCGACTAGAGTGGAAAGGTACCTCAAGCCACTCCGTTCGCACCGTTATTTCCTATGTTAAGGCTCGACGTATGGTCGAGAAGGGGTGTCTAGCTTATCTGGCTTATGTTCGTGATTCCAGCGCAGAAGTTCCTTCCATTGAGTCGGTCCCTATTGCACGGGAGTTTTCGGAGGTTTTTCCTTCAGACCTGCCGAGCATGCCACCCGACAGGGATATTGATTTCTGTATTGATTTGGCACCGGGCACTCAGCCCATCTCTATTCCACCCTATCGTATGGCCTCGCCGGAGTTAAAAGAGTTGAAAGATCAGTTGCAGGACCTTCTTGAGAAGGGCTTTATCAGGCCCAGTGTTTCTCCCTGGGGAGCACCTGTATTATTTGTAAAGAAGAAGGATGGCTCGATGCGGATGTGTATTGATTACCGGCAGTTAAACAAGGTGACTATCAAAAATAAATATCCACCGCCGAGGATTGATGATTTGTTTGACCAGCTCCAGGGAGCGAGGGTATTCTCTAAGATAGACTTGAGGTCAGGCTACCATCAGCTGAAGATCAGGGCGGCTGACATTCCTAAGACGACCTTTCGCTCCAGATATGGGCATTATGAGTTCTTGGTCATGTCCTTCGGGTTGACCAATGCCCCAGTAGCATTCATGGAGTTGATGAATCGGGTATTCAGGCCTTACTTAGATCCGTTCGTGATAGTCTTCATAGATGACATCCCGGTGTACTCCCGCAGCCAGGAAGAGCACGAGCAGCACCTCAAAGTGGTTCTTCAGACTCTGAAAGATAACCAGCTATATGCCAAATTTTCTAAATGTGAGTTCTGGCTGAGTTCGGTAGCATTTCTGGGTCACATTGTATCAGTGGAAGGTATTCGGGTAGACCCAAAGAAGATTGAGGCAGTCCAGAATTGGCCTCGACCAGCTTCAGTGACTGAGATCCGGAGTTTCTTGGGATTAGCAGGTTACTACCGTCGATTTGTAGAGGGGTTTTCTTCTATTGCAGCCCCGATGACCAGGTTGACCTAGAAGGGTGTCCAGTTTCAGTGGTCGGAGGAGTATGAGGCGAGCTTTCAGAAGCTCAAGACAGTCTTGACCACAGCACCAGTGTTGATACTACCTACAGGTACAGGGCCTTATACAGTTTATTGTGACGCATCTCGTACAGGGCTTGGAGCGGTATTGATGCAGGATGGTAAGGTTATCGTTTATGCTTCGAGGCAGTTAAAGATACATGAGAAGAATTATCCAGTTCATGATCTTGAGTTAGCAGCAGTGGTTCATGCCTTAAAGATCCGGAGGCATTATCTATATGGTGTGACATGTGAGGTGTACACTGATCACAAAAGCCTACAGTACTTGTTCAAGCAGAAGGAGTTGAATCTACGACAGCGGAGATGGTTAGAGTTGCTAAAAGACTATGATGTTACTATCGTATATCATCCAGGTAAGGCCAATGTGGTGGCCGATGCATTGAGTAGAAAGTATGCCAGCATGGGTAGTCTTGCATACATTCTGGTCAGTCAGAGACCATTAGCTCTAGATGTACAGGCCTTAGCCAACCGGTTCGTGAGATTAGACATTTCTGAGCCTAGCAGGGTGTTAGCCTGCACGGTCGCTCGTTCTTCTTTATTAGAGCGTATCCGTGAGAGGCAATTTGATGATCCTCATTTGAGTGAGTTGAGAGATACAGTACAACGGGGAGGTGCCACACAGGTAAATCTAGATGATGATGGGGTATTGAAATTGCAGGGTCGAGTTTGTGTGCCCAATGTTGAGGGGATTCGAGAGTTGATCTTAGCGAGGGCCCACAGTTCGCGGTATTCTATTCACATGGGGCACCACGAAGATGTATCAAGATTTATGACAGCACTATTGGTGGCACAGGAAGAAGAAAGACATTGTTGCGTATGTCGCTCAATGTCTGAATTGTTAGCAGGTGAAATATGAGCACCAGAGACCTGGTGGTGTATTCCAGAAGATTGAAATTCCCGAGTGGAAATGGGAGCGGATCACTATGGACTTCGTTACTCGACTTCCTTTGCCTCGGAGGAAATTTGATGCTATTTGGGTCATTGTTGATAGGCTGACCAAGTCAGCACACTTTATTCCAATATCTGTCTCCTACTCGTCGGAGAGGTTAGCGGAGGTTTACATTAGGGAGATTGTTCGTCTCCATGGGGTGCCAGTATCTATTATCTCTGATCGGGGTACGCAGTTTACCTCGCGGTTCTGGAAAGCGGTCCAGCAGGAGTTAGGCACCCAGGTTCAGTTGAGTACGGCATTTCATCCTCGGACGGATGGCCAGTCCGAGAGGACTATTCAGATTCTTGAGGACATGCTTCGAGCCTGTGTTATTGATTTCGGAGGCTTGTGGGACCAGTTTTTGCCATTAGCAGAGTTTGCCTACAATAACAGTTACCAGTCTAGCATCCAGATGGCTCCGTATGAGGCGTTGTATGGTAGGCGATGTCGATCACCGGTTGGATGGTTTGAACCGGAAGAGGCTCGGTTGTTAGGTACAGACTTAGTTCAGGAGGCCTTGGATAAGGTCAAGACAATTCAGGAGAGATTGCGTTCAGCTCAGTCCAGGCAGAAGACTTATGCGGATCGTAAGGTTCGAGATGTAGATTTCATGGTTGGTGAACGAGTATTGCTCCGAGTGTCGCCTATGAAGGGCGTGATGAGGTTCGGGAAGAAGGGCAAGCTCGGCCCTAGGTATATTGGTCCATTTGAGATTCTAGACAGAGTGGGAGGGGTGGCTTACAGATTAGCTTTGCCGCCTAGCTTATCAGCCGTGCATCCGGTTTTTCATGTATCTATGCTTCGGAGATACCACGGCGATCCCACACATGTGTTAGACTTCAGTACTGTCCAATTGGACAATGATCTATCTTACGAGGAGGAGCCGGTGGCTATTCTAGACCGGGAGGTTCGACAGTTGAGGTCGAAGAGTTATCCTTCTGTGCGTGTTCAGTGGAGAGGTCAGCCTCCTGAGGCATCGACCTGGGAGTCCGAGTCTGATATGCGGAGCCGCTACCCACACTTGTTTCCTGACTCAGGTACTTCTTTCTTTTGTCCGTTCGAGGACGAACGCTTGTTTTAGAGGTGGAGATTGTGACGACCCAAAGGGTCATCACTTATTTTATTAATCATTTCGAGCTTCTGAGGCCTTGAAAACCTCATTCTATGTTGCCTCGATTTACGTGCACGATCCGAGCATGTATCCGGAAAGATTTTGTGATAGAAAATATGAATTCTATGAGAAATTTGGATAAAAATGATATTAATATTGATATGGTTGACTTCGGTCAACATTTTTGGTAAACGGATCCGGACCCGAGATTGGATGGTCCCGAGAGGTCCGTAGGAAAATATGGGACTTGGACATGCGTCCGGAGTCGAATTCCGAGGCCTAGAGCCCAAGTTATGAATTTTTATGTGAAATTGTTTTTGATGTAATTGTTAAAGGAAAATGAATTAATTGACCTTGGTATCGGGCTCGTATTTTGGTTCCGACGCCCGGTACAAGTCTTAAATATTATATATGTGATTTCTATAAAGTTTGGTGACATTCGGATGTCGTTTGAGATGTTTTGGACCTTGAGTTCCAAGTTAGGAAGTTTTGAAAACCAAAAGTATGAAAATCATGAGTTTGAGGCTTGATTTGATTAAAACGAAGTGATATGGGCGATGTGATCGCACGAACAAGTTCATAATGTGTTTTTGAGGTTATGTACATGTTTGGTTTGGAGCCCGGGGGCTCGGGTAAAGATTTGATAGGCCGTTGGATGAAATTCTGAATTTTTGCACTGCTGGTTTTTCACCCAGCTGTTGGCTTCGCAATTGCGAAGTATTTCTCGCAATTGCGAAGGGGACGGTGTAAGGCAAGGCTCGCAAATGCGAACATTGATCGCAAATGCGAAGCCCCATTGACCCAGCCTTGTTCGCAAATGCGAACAATTGTTCGCATTTGCGAAAGTCCCCAGAACCTGCCTATGTTCGCAAATGCGAACAAATGTTCGCAAATGCGAACATTCCCCATATTGCCTTGGTTCGCAAATGCGAACCATTGTTCGCAAATGCGAACACTGCCTTATACAGCCTGTGTTCGCAAATGCGAACACTAGTTCGCAAATGCGAACACCCCTTTGTCTGCCAGTGATCGCAAATGCGAACAAATGTTCGCAAATGCGAACTTCCCAACCTTAGCTTATTTTTCAAACTCCAGAAATTGGTCGGGGTTCGCAAATGCGAACACAGAGACCTGTAAAACACGATTTTCAGTCATTTCTTCACTTTTTACAAAACAAAAACACCCATTTGCGATTATTCACGGATTTCTTCTTCATCAAAACGATTGTAAGTCACTTTTTACTTAATTATTTCAATTCCTAACATCATTAAACATGTTTTTCATAAGAAATCAAAGATTTTCATGGTAGAATTCTTGTTTTTGTTAGAAAATAGGATTTTTCATAAATTGGGGAATTGGACCTCGAATTGAGGTCCGATTTTGAAACAAATCATATATATGAACTCGTGGGGGAATG
Source organism: Nicotiana noctiflora (assembly GCA_032618575.1). Classification (NCBI taxonomy): domain Eukaryota; kingdom Viridiplantae; phylum Streptophyta; class Magnoliopsida; order Solanales; family Solanaceae; genus Nicotiana; species Nicotiana noctiflora. Next base: position 152,259 of record JASVEL010002771.1, read on the forward strand.
GGTAACCGGATTTTGGTCCTAACCCCGAGTTCCGACCATGTGGGCCCGGGGTTGAAATTCACTATTCCGGGCGGAATGTTGTAAAAGTTGTATTTGGTCTTAAGAATTAGTTTGTTGAGTAGTATTGATGATATTAAATCAATTGTGTATAGATACGATTGGATTGGAGCCAAAGTTGAAAGAAAAAGACATTTCCACGGATTGAATTGTTCATAAACATTCGAGGTAAGTGTTTGTTCTATCCTAGCTTGAGGGAATAGGATTATGTGCTATGTGTTATGTGATCGAGTGCGGTGTATGGGCTGTGGTGACGAGCATCCATACACCGGCGTCTAGTATGACCGTGAGTCGTTGAAAAATGATTATTTTGAGATATATTACAGATGAAATGTTATTGTTTTCCCTTGTTGGGACTTGTTGTGAAGATAATTATTGGTTGCCCTTGATGGGACGGTTTATGAATTACTGTTTCTTTCTTTGCCCTTAACCGTGATTGTTATTTGGGTGAGGAAGAGTGATAATGCACGAAGGGTGATGCCGTGCCATGTTTATTTATTTATGCACGAAGGTTAATGTCGTGCCATGTTTATTTATTGATTATGCACGAAGGATCATGCCGTGCCCTGTTATTGAACCATGTACGAAGGATCATGCCGTACTATGGATGTGAGGATGAGAGTAAAAGCACGAAGGGTGATGCCGTGTACTTTATTTGTTTATTTGGTAAGGATGAGAGTAAAAGCACGAAGGGTGATGCCGTGCAATTGCTTGCTATTTCTTGAATTGATATTACTTGTGTTTACATTATACTTTGTTTTTCCTTGTGAATTTATTAACCGTGATTAATTGTTGAATTCTTTGAGATATTCTTTATTGTGTTAATACTTGGTTATTTCTTGTTATTTTGTGGTATACACATATATATATTGAATTGCACAGGTTTATGTGAGTGTCTGGTCCTAGTCTTGTCACTACTTCGCCGGGATAGGCCAGGCACTTACCGACACATGGGGTCGGTTGTGCTGATACTACACTTCTGTGCGTTTTTGCACAGGTCCAGGTTACGATCAGGAGCAGCAGCAGCAGTAAATCGATTGCGTGGGAGTTGATCATATTTGAGACCGAGGTAGCTTGCGGACGTCCGCAAGCCCGGCGTCTCTCTCTTTATTTATGTTATTAGCTGTAGTCTCTTTGTTCCGAGACAAACAGAATTATGTTATATTTCCTTCATACTTTTATGTGTAGTATTCCATAGTAGTTCGTGAGTTGGTGACTCCACGTCTTGGGTAGAGGATTTCAGTATGATTTTCACCTTGTGAATTGTTATTTCCATTTTGATTAAACATTCCGCATTTATTTAATTAAAATTGTGTTAAAAACAGGATAGTATGAATACGGTGGCTTGCCTAGCTACCACGAGTAGGCGCCATCACGATCCCGATGTTGGGGAAAAATCCGGGTCGTGACATTTGATAACGGCATCACCGACTTATTTACGACGAAAAATTAATTTTGATATTCTAAGAATTCGTTTTAAAAAACCATGCCCCAATTCTTCACAATTTCTTCCCACTTTCATGAATTTGAGTGTTGATTTTTCCATAAAATGGTGTTTTCTAGTCTAGAGACTTACCTCCAATCAATACCTATTGAAAACGCTCTTCAAATCGGTCAAAAAGGTCTCTTTGCGGAGTAAAAATGGTGGAAAAATAATGTGTGTTGCAGACCAAAGGATTTTAAAATGGTGAAAAAATGGGTTTGGTTCGCGGATGAAATATTTATAAACTTTCTGTCCAGCCCCTGAAAATCCTCTTACGCGATCGCAGGACAAGCCATGCGATCGCAGAACACTGCCTTACCCTACTACGCGATTGCATGATTCCCACGTGACCGCACTGCCCAATCTCCTCAAGCTTATGCGATCGCAGACCCCTTTACGCGATCGCATAGAGAAAATCTTCACCCCCCTCAGAACCTTCTACGCGATCACAGACATAACTACGCGATCGCATAGAGAAAAATTTCTCTGCAAATTCTTTGCTGCATTTTTCAACACAAAAAATCCCCATTAGCCATCCGAAATCACCCCGAGGCCCTCGGGACCTCAACCAAATGCACAGATATGATCTATTACCTCATTCAAACTTGCTCGTAGACATCAAAATCACTAATTTCACACGGATTCAAGTCTAAGTTTCTTTAAAACTTTCGAAACTAACATTCGATCCAAAATCCGACCTAAACACCTCTGAATGACCTGAAATTTTGTATGCTTATCCAAAATCACCTAACGGAGCTACTGCAACTCTCGGAATTTCATTCCGAGCCCCGGATCAAAATCTAACCTACCGTCTAGAATTCGCCAAAATTCAACCTTAGCCAATTCAAGCATAAATCTACACCGGACCTCCGAATTCGATTCTGATTGCTCTCCTAAGTCATAAACAATCCCCCGAAACTAGTCGAATCATCATAAATCCATTTCGAGCTTTCTCACTCATCGGTCAATGTTTGGTTGACTTTTCTAAACTATCCTTCTCATAAAGAGGTTTATTGCCGCATTTCTATCTAAATTCCATCCGATTTGCTTCAAACTTTCCAAACACATATAAATCATATAGAAGCATAAAACGGGGAAAATGGGGTGGTTACCTCCTGTGACGATGGGTCGGGACCTTACAGTGATGGCGCCCAACACATTGCTAGGCAAGGCCGACCTTTCAACAATATTCTCAACATTTAATGGCTCATAAATTCAAAACACACATACTAATTGCTAGGGCATTTTATCAAAAGTCTAGAAATACTTGAGCATTTTATCAAAAGTCTAAGAAGGTACTGAAAAATAAACCCAAATAGGATCCGGTGTCACGAACATGAGCCTCTAATACAGAGTTTCATCCTACAACAATACTATCTAAGAAAAATAGAATAAGCAAAGATAGGGATAGGAGGGACGAATTAAGGCTGCGAACGGCATGCAGCTACGTTGATGCTCCCAAATACTGCTACTTGGCTAAACATGTCCTCCCTCAGCCATTGATGTACCTAGATCTACACACAAGGTACAGCGAGTAAAGTAAGTACTCCGACTCAGTGAGTAATAAACATAAATAATGGTTGAAGTTAAGAAATCACTGAAAAATACAAGGTAAACTATAACTGGCAATACCAAATTTTTAATAATAAAACTGACAGGTCAATGAAATAACAATACAGAAAGAACCATGACAGGTAAAATAGGTAAGTGCATAAATACAAAGCAATGCATATACCGTACACTCAGGTAACCATTGCAGTGTGTAGTCCAAGGCAACCATATATTTAACGATGACGATGCATACTGGGGGTGTGTACAGACTCTGGAGGGGCTCCTACAGTCCAAGCGCAATTAATCAAGCTATCTCGTGGCACCAACCAGGTCCTCAGCCTCAATATCAAGGTAATACTGTTGCAGCGTGTAGCCCAAGCCAACCATATATCCATAAATCACTATAAGCCCCTCGGGCATTTTAATCAATAAATCACAGCCCAAAATATCATTTAAGTTTTCAAATCTGAGAAAAGGTGCTGAGTTTGCTAATTAGTACTTAAAACCTTGGAATGAGGTTAAACAATATGCAAAGTATGCAAAATCAGTGATATCAATCCCTTAAGGATTCAAATAGCCAGCACGAAGCCCAAATACAACAGTCAAATCCAAGTAACGATGATTTCCAACAAGTTCTTATAGAAGAACACAGTGAAACATCACCGAGACGGACCAAGTCACAATCCTCAATAACAAACAAACCCCACACTCATGATAGAGCACGTGCCTCACCTCAATATAGCATTACGATGTGAAATACCAGAGTTTCAAACACTTAGTTCATCATTTACATCTATTACTCACCTCAAGCCGACCCAAATTCTAGCTTACTATGCCTTTCCTCTCGAATCGACCTCCTCGCGCCTCGAATCTGATCAAAACCACAAGGAATACATTACAATAGGCCAAAGAAACATAACCCATTCAAAAAGACTAGAAAACATCAAAAATCTCAAAACTAGCAAAACCCGAGCCCCAAGCGCACTTCTCAAAAAATTATAAAATTCACATCACCGGATTCCTCGTCTAGCCACGAGTCTATACATATTAAATTTATCATAATCGAAGTCCATTTGACCCCTCAAATCTCTATTTTTAAATTTCCCATTTTCAAGCCCTAGCTTTACCTCTTTTGATGAATTTAAACCTATTTCCATGTTAGATTTATCATAATCTCATGTATTTAGGCCAAGGGACTTACCTCCAATCGATTCCCAATCAGAACTCCCTTTAGTTCTCACCAAAATCTCTCAATGTCACTCAATAATTATGGAAAATATACCAAGCTCGCGGATGAAATATTCAATAAAAACCCTTTTTGATCAGTCCATTTTTCACTTTTGCGATCCCGCTCCCGCTTATGCGGGACCACTTCTACGGCCAAATCCCTACTTCTTCAAATATTGTTAAAAATCCAAAAGCTCTCTTGTGGCTTAATTTTCGCTTGCGGTTACCCGTATGCTTCTGCGGACCCGCTGATGCGATGAATGTTTCGCTTCTACGAAACAACCTTACCCAATCATAGACCGCTTCACGGTAAAATCCTCCGCTTAAGTGCCTACGCTTCTACGGTCCAAGACCTGCAGAAGCGAGAATACCAGATGCAGTAAATCTTCAATTAAACTCAAAAAACCTTACGTTTAACCACTCAAACTTACATCGAGGCCCCGTAGATCTCAACCAAAAGCACAGACATGGTCCAATACTCTATTAAAACTTGTTCCAATCTTAAAAACACATTCAACAACACAAAAATCCTCATTTTTCATCAATTTCAAGTCTAAGTTCTTCAAATTCTTCAGAAATTTACATTCGATCAAAACTCAACCTAATCACCTTCAAATCATCTGAAATTTTGTACATATATTCAAAATAACCTAATGAAGCTACTACAACTCTCGGAATTCCATTCCTACACAGGGCTCAAAATCTCACCTACCAACCGGAATTCGCCAAAATACTAACTTCGTCAATTCAAGCCTAATTCTACACCAAACCTCTAAAATCACTTCCGATCACATTCCTAAGTCACAAATCACCCCCGAAGCTTACCGAATTAACGAAAATCACATTCTAGCCTTATAACTGATAAGTCAATACCTGGTTGACTTTTCTAGAACAAGTTTTCCCTAAGGAGACTAAGTGTCTCATTTCATACCAAAACCAATCCAATTCAACTCTAACACACCAGATGCCGATAATGAAATAGGAAGAAGAAATAATCAGGGAAAACAGGGCATTAATACATGAGACAACAAGTTAGGTCATCACAAGTTATGTGTAAACTTATTCTTCGAAAACTTTGGAAATCTAGGCACATAGGGCCGAGGGCTTTTTTGTCAACTTTTCGATCGGGGTTAGGAATTGTTTTCAATTGGATTAATACGAGTATTGTATCCTATATTAATGAATTTTCATGATCATTGGCAAGTTTTTGAGTATTTAACATCGATTCAAGTCTTCGGAAAGGCGTGGAATGCCTGTTTTGGAACTTTAGAGTAATACGAGTCTCCTTTTTAACCTTGTAAGAAGGAATTGTCCCCATATGTGAGTTAATTGGTTATGTTCTTCTATTTGTGGGGGCTACATATGCACAAGGTGACGAGGGTCTATGCGTAGCTACTATTATGCTATTGTCCGGGTAGTCTAGGACCCAAAAGCATGCTACACTTAGATTAATTGTAAACTTCTTGACAGCTCGAATTGCTTGAACCACATCGAATTAGTAAATGAATTTCAAAAAGGGACTAAACCTCTTTTCTTAAATTGTTAAAAGATAAGTTGGTTTTATTTGGATAAATTCATAATTGGCTATCTGAGCATGTTTTTTCTATGTGTACCTGCGTCGCATGTATGATTTGCCAGCAGGGTGATTGTTTATTTTATGTTGACTGCGTCGCATGGATAGTTCGTAGCAGGGTAATAGAAGCATCTACGTCGTTCGACCCTCGGCAGTGCACTATTTATTTTTTGTTGGATTGTGTCGTACGCCTCTGCATGATTTTCACATGCTGGTATTGCTTGCCTTAATATTGTTAGATATCGATATTTACTCTCCCGACTTGAGATAGTTGTTAGTTAAAGGATTATGAATCCGGAGGCTTTTATAAAAAGGAACTCTTTACATGTCTAGTAACTCATTTGAATCTACTGTTGTCCTTAATAAATTCGTGAGATCACCACTTTAATAATATTATTATATGACCATTAGTAAGTGTCGAAGTTACCATCTCGGCTTAACATCTTTTAGATTAGACGGGATACATATTGAGTAAACGTTGATTACGTACTCATACTACACTTATGTGCATTTTTGTTGCACAGGAACATGTACACTTCTAGCAGCCTACAGGCGTAGCAGCATGTGTAACTCTAGGACTAGGTGAGCTGCAACTTGCGAGACGACCCGCAGCTAGTGTAGCTTCCTTCTAGTATATTTCATTTACTTTCTGTCCATTTGTATTCCGGATGGATGTTGTATTGTATCGTTTCTTAGAAATAGATCATGCACGCGTGATACCGGGTTCTGGGAATGTCTATGGGTTTATTCAAAAACTTTAAAGAAGTGGTTAAATGCTTTACTATTTTGTAATGACCCGCCCAGTCGTTTTCGAAATTTATGCCCCGAATCACAATTAACTGCATCCCCTAAGTTTATTTATGCTATTTTGGTTTGTGGGGACGTTCGGTGTTTGGGTTCGGAGTATTGTGGGACACTTAGTCCCTAAATGAGATCTTAAGTGATGAAAAATGGTTCGTAAGTGGAACTATATGAAGACGGCCTCGGAATGGAAATTCGATTGTTCCGTTAGCTCCGTTAGGTGATTTCGAGGTTAGGAGCGTGTTCAAAATATATTTTGGAAGTCTGTAGCTCATTTAGGTTAGAAATGCCAAAAATTAGTATTTTGGCAATTTCCGGTTAATAGGTGAAATTTGATTCGAGGGTCGTAACAGAATTTTGGAGTTTCGGTAGCACTGTCATATCATTTGGGACATGTGTATAAAATTTCAAGTCGTTCAGACATGATTTGGTCGGGTTTTTGATCGAATGTGTATTTTTGAAGTTTTAAAAGAACTTAGGCTTGAATTATGTATTTTGATGATTTGGGTGTTAGTCCAGGTGTTTCAATAATTGGAACACGTTTGAATAACGTTATAGGATATGTTAGAACTTTTGGTTGAGGTCCCGGGGGACCTCGGATGAGTTTCGGGGTGGTTCCGGACCATTTCCAAACTATTTTTTGCTACTGGTTTTTGGCTACAGCAATGCTCTATGCAATCGCGGGGAATTGGATGCGATCGCGGTGAGTAAAATGCTAAAAAAATTTCAGTGCTTCGTGATTGCGAAGAAGAACATTTCTATTGCATTGATCCTACTTTGTGTGCAAAAAGTTATGACCATTATACGGAAGGCTATCCGGAGGAGATGGAGTTGTTCATCGCGCGCAAAGGGTGTACCGCGATCGCGAAGAGCAAATTTTGGGCGGAGAAAAGTTGTTCTTCGCAATCGCAAAGCAATTTCCGCGATCGCGAAGAGTAAATACCTGGGCAGAAGCTTTATTTCATGGTTTCAGTCATTTTTAACATTTTTGGACCAAGGGAGCTCGGGTGAAGCGATTTTTTGAGAGATTTTCAACGAAAACATTGGGGTAAGTGTTCTTAACTCAATTTTGGTTGTATAACTCGAATCTATCGCAAATTTTGGTGTTTAATCTAAGAATTTTGTTGAAAATGGTAGAAAATCCTCTTGGATAGAATCACTAATTTGAGGGTCGAAAATATATGGAAATTTAACAAATTTGGTATGGTTAGACTCGTGAGAGTGCGAGGTTTCTGGAAATATAAAATTTACCCGGTTCCGAGACGTGGGGCCCGAGGGGTATTTTGGTCATTTTACATAATTTTGCGTATTAGCTTAGAATTTAATTGTAGAATAAATTACTTGAATTGTTATTTACAATATGTAATTTAGTTGAATAGATTTGAGCCATTTGGAGTCGGACACTCGTGGCAAGAGCGTGTTTTCAGGTTGACTTGCACTGATCGAGGTAAGTGGCTTGGCTAACCTTGTGTGGGAGACTTTGTCCCTTAAGATATGAAATTGGTAATTGAATGCCTTGTGCGTGAGGTGATGAGCGCGTAATTGAGCTAATTGTTGAAAATTGATTTTTTATTTAAATACTTTATTTGGATTTTTCTTTCATAATTGCCTTACGTTACTTGCTATTATAGCCTGTGCTAGCGTAGAAGAGCATGTTTAATTGACCCAAGTTGCCTATTTGTTAAATTGTCTTAAATGTGATTACGTGGAGCATGTTAGGCCATTATTATTTGTTGCTTTGTATTGTTGTACTTCAGTTTCTGAATATTTTTCTGATGTTGGTTGCGCATTTACTTTGGGACTACGGGTTCAATTTTCGAGAGCTCCCCCTTGCTTGTTTACTTTGGGACTACGAGTTCAATTCCCGGGAGATCCCCTGCACTTTTATTTTAGGACTACGGGTTCAATTCCCGGGAGATCCTCAAGTAATTGATATGATGGACTACAGGTTCAATTCCAGGGGCTGATTATGATGGACTACGGGTTCAATTCCCAGGAGATCCTCTGTTATTGTTATGATGGACTACGGGTTCAATTCCTAGGAGATCCTCTGCTATTGTTATGATGGACTACGGGTTCGATTCCCGGGAGATCCCCTTAAACTCATTGTGTTCTGACTGATATTCTTATTGATTCTATCTTGATATTAATCTGTATTTACTCTGTGTTTACTCTGTTCTTGTAGCATTGACCTACTTTACTTCACTGCGGTACTTATTATTTCTGTCAGATTATTAAACTGTTGATCATTATTTTTGTTATAATTGTCTCGGTAGGGCCCTGACCTTTCCTCGTCACTATGCAATCGAGGTTAGGTTTGGCACTTACTGAGTACCGCTGTGGTGTACTCATGCCTCTTTTGCGCATGTTTTTTATGTGCAGATCCAGATACTTCTAGTCGGGCGTACTATTAGTGATCCAGGCACTATATTCGGAGACTTGAGGTACATCTACCGCGTCCGCAGATCAAAGAGTCTCCTTCTACTTTATCTTGTAGTTAGTAGTTTCACATGGTGACGGGCCGGGTCATCACAATATGAGAGCTGTACCTTTTGATTCTCTTAGCCTGTATTGCCCGTGAGATTCCGGGTCTTTGGGATAGTTTCAAAATGCTAGGTGTTAAAGTGTATGTGCCAGGAGGCAATTATATACATTATTCCTATTAATTAAAGTTTTGATTATAAATTCTGCAAAATTGTACATTCCGCATCGAGGTTAGGCTTACCTAGTCGCAAAGATTGGGTGCCGTTATGACAGGTTCACGATTGGTGAACTAGGGTCATGACAAGTTGGTATCGGATCTTTAGGTTCATAGGAGTCATGGGACACATACCGATTACTTAGAGTCTCGCTGATCGATACGGAGACGTCTATATTTATCTACAAGAGGCTATGTAACTCTTTAGGAAACTTTTCTTTTCTTTTGGATTCCATGTCGTGCGACATTTTTGGGTTGAAACCTATATCATATGTTCTTTTGTATCCACTCGTGTATTGAAATTGCGCACTTGGTATCAATTATGTGCCGACGGTTCGTGATGCTACAAAAGGATTTCAAGGGAGACAAGAATATACTCAACCATTATTATCCCGTGTCATCCATACCGATAATACAAAAATATTGAGAAATCATTCAATTATGCACATGGGAGTGCAATAGGTTTTGACATCGCAGTAATGGTAGAGTCACGAAGTGGATGTAGAACTAAAGATAGTTGGTGGTAATAGTGACTATGTGGTTAGTATGAGATATCTATTTAGCGAAGGGTACAACTAGCGACCGAGATACTGGAGGGAGTGAGTTTAACTATCCTAAGAATGACATAAACCAATCGAACGGCTTCAGGTGTCTTATGATGGTGACGTATGAGCGATAAATGGTAGTATTGTGGAGTATCGGGATGTATCTTATGGCTTTGTACCAAAGTGAAGAGAGTCCACTATCAACGATCAAAATTGTGGGTCATGTGTCATATCAGTTTTGCCATGCGATGTATTTAAGTGGTATTCAAAAGTTCTCTGGAACATGCATATGAGTAAGAGCTGAGATTTGTATGGGATGATGTATGGACCTTTGATGCTCCTATGTCCATAATAATTCTACATTTGTGTATCAACAGGGAATTGGAAACAATTTCAGGATACTCATAGTGCTCCAGTTAATCAGTGCACTTCCATGGGACAATCATCTTTTAATATGATCCGGAGATGTGTCCTCGAGATAGAACAATCTTCTGTTTTGCGGTCTTGCCACGCATCGGCATATGAAGGTCATTTTGGTATGAATATGATGATACTAGAAAACATCATGAGAAATTGTCCCAACCTCGGGAGAAATCTATTTCATCAGGACACACAATCAACACACTCAATTATAGTTACTAATTTACATACGCTACAAGTTAGAGATGGAGAACGAATGGGTAGAGGACGCCTAAGAGGTGGATGCCCGACCCATTGATACAACCACTATAGTGTGGCTGAGGCCACTACACCATATGGTGTCATTACATGTACAATGCTGATTGTTATAAAAAGATATTTTTGCTTAACTTGATTTGGTTTTGAAAATCGAGGCGAGTCCTTTTGATATGCTTCACTCATGAGTGAGCTTCGTAATCCTAAGATCTAATCATGTGAATACTCACGTTGGGATATTATATGGAGATAACTATCCCTATCATTATGTGTTGGTCACTAAAAATATCTATGAGGCTAAAAGTGACTTTCTATTACTTACTACAATAGGTTTTGATGTAATTTCAGGATAATTTATTTCAATTGTCAGTTATATGCCCTATCGGAATGAGGGTTCATTATATGTTGTGATTCTCTTTGATGAAAATTATTGAAAAGAGAAAGAAAGGAAATGAAAATGTTCAGTTGGCGCAATGTGCAAATACTTGTGATTCAGAGTTGAGGGTGATATTCTTGAATAATTATATGATGTGAAATGCTTTAAACCAAGCTAGAAGCTGCGGTGGATGTTATATAAGGACAAGGTCCTGGCGGTGAAAAGTTATATGTTTAAAATTTCTCATTTTATGAAATAAAAATATTGTACTATATTTTAAATGAGAGTCATGCGTGTTAGGCTTATTTGACAATTCTTGTGTATTTTTTGTTCGTATTTAGTCATTTTTTGTGTTGTAAACATTGAGTTTTATCCTACGAGATGGGAGCCCAGGTGGCGTTAAATGTCACTCGTTAATTCGGGTAAGTAATTATGAGATATTGATGCCTCATTGTGAGTAAAGCGAAGGTCTGAAATGAGATGTTTGTTAACATAAGGTTAATTGGCAAGATTGTGAATTATGAACAACTATTATGGTAGAGACGAGGTTTTGGGCATGCAGATGAAGTGTTTCATGTCTGGATATCATTTTGACAATGTGATGCTTGTAATTCAGAGATTAGTAATATTGATATATACAGTGTGGTGTTTCGTTGGGTTGGGGATGTGTTGTTAGGAGTTGTTTAGGTGTTACTTTAAAAGGTTGGTAGGCCTAATTACAGTGGAGGCTTTGCCAAAATTTTTGAAGAATTTGGGAGTTAGAAAAATTTGAGACATTTAGATATGTGATTAAAGCGATAAGTTATGTTATGTATTTGAGAATGAATAACCTTAAGTGTGGGAGAATAAATATGCTGGAGAAAATAATTTCGAAGTAATTAAGCGCTATTAAAAGTTGAAGTATGTTGAAATGAGACTAATGCAGTGTGACAATGTAATATTCAGGCTCTATAATGAATGTTAAATGTTAAGTTTGGGTATTTTCCTAAGGTTATGGACTAAGGATGAGGTAAAACCTTCAGTTAAGTTGAAGGATCAGTTATAGGAGTTTTCTTGAGAAGGGTTTTATTCTGCCTAGTGTATTACTTGGGTTGCTCCTGTGTTATTTGTGAAAAAAAAATCACGACATCTTTGACTGCATTCCTAGTTTTTGTATTGCCTACAGGTTCAAGGTCTTATACTGTATATTGCGATGCCTCGAGGATTGGCCTTGGAGCGGTGTTGATGCATGACAGTAGGGTGATTGCCTCTGCATCCAGATAGTTGAAGGCACATGAGAAAAATTATCCTATCCACGATCTTGAGTTAGCTGCTTTTATTCACGCCTTGAAAATCTAGCATCATCATTTGTACGGTATGCCTTTTGAGATTTATACCAACCAACGGAGTTTACAGCAACTTTTCAAGCAAAAGGATATAATTTTGCATCAGAGAAGGTGGTTAGAGTTGTTGAAAGATTAGGATATTACTATTTTATATCACCCGGGAAAGGCCAATGTGGTAGCTAATGCCTTGAGTCACCAGGCAGAGAGTTTGGGAAGTTTGGCTTACCTACCAACATCAAGAGGCCTATGGAAATAGATGTTCAGGCCTTTTCCAGCTAGTTGTGAGGTTGGATCTTTCAGAGCCTAGTCGAAATTGTAGCTCAGTGCCCCAACTGTGAGCGTGTTAATTATGAGAACCAGAGACACGGTGGGTTGGTTATAGTCCGGTGAGGTTAGATAATTGGGAACAAACTTGGTTTACAATACTTTGGAAAAGTTTAAAATGATTCAGGATAGACTTTGTATAACCTCGTCTAGACGGAAGAGTTATGCAAACACGAAAGTTCGTGATGGTTCCGATATGGTGGAAGACAAGGTCATGATTCATGTTACACCTATAAAGGGCATTATGATATTTTGGGAACAAAAGGAAGTTGAGTCTAGGGTTTATTGGCCCTTTTGAGATATTGAAGCGTGTTGGAGAAGTTTCGTATGAACTTGCAGTACCTCCCAACTTGATAGGAGTTCATCCAGTATTTAACGTCTCGATGCTCCGGAGATATCATGGTGACCCGTCGCAGGTGTTGGATTTCAGGTCAGTACAATTGGACAATGATATATCCTATGTTGAGGAGCCAGTGGAAATATTGGACAGGCAAGTCCGAAAGCTCATGTCCAAGGATTTCAGTGTTAGTCGAGGTGTTTTGATAATTGGAACAAGTTTGAATAATGTTTTAGGATTGGTTGACATGTTGGGTTGAGGTCCTGGGGGACCTCGGATGATTTTCATTGTGGTTCCGGACCATTTCTAAGCTATTTTTAGCTGCTGGTTTTTTGCTACAGTAGTGATCTATGCAATCATGGGGAATTGGATGCGATCGCGATGAGTAAAATGCTAATAAAATTTCAGTGCTTAGCGATCGCATGCAGTGCTTCGCAATCGCGAAGAAGGAAATTTATGTTGCATTGATCCTACTTCGAAAGATCATATATTTTTATCTACAAGAAACTTTAAGGTGATTCTAAAAATGGAAGTTGTAGCCCTTCGTGTCTCGTTTCTAGTAAGCTAGAGAAATGATAATGTGGACATTTGTAGAAAACGTTATGAAAGTTACACTATAGGTTGTTCGAGAAGGATCTCTAATACACATGAATGAATTTGGAAGATTATATCTTGAAATGTATAAGGATTCAGGAAATGAGAAACATATAAAAGTTATAGCCCTATGTGTTTAGTTTCCAGAACATAAAACCATTTGTCATTCGAAGTTGTGTGCAAAACGTTATGACCATTATACTGAAGCGTGTCCGGAGGAGCTGGAATTGTTCATCGCGATTGCGGATAGCAAATTTTGAGTGGAGAAAAGTTTTTCATCACGATCGCGAAGAGTAAATACCCGGGAAAAAGCTTTATTTAATGGTTTCAGCCATTTTTAACACTTTTGGACCAATGGAGCTCGGGTGAAGTAATTTTTCGAGAGATTTTCAAGGAAACCATTGGGCTAAGTGTTCTTAACTCAATTTTGGTTTTATAACTCGAATCTATTTCAAATTTTGGTGTTTAATCTGATAATTTTGTTGAAATGGTAGAAAATCATCTTCGATAGAATCACTAATTTAAGGGTTGAAATGATATGGGAATTTATACCAATTTGGTATGGTTAGACTCGTGAGAGTGCGAGGTTTCTGGAAATATAAAATTTACCCGGTTCCGAGATGTGGGGCACGAGGGGTATTTTGGTCATTTTACATAATTCCGCGTATTAGCTTAGAATTTAATTGTAGAATAAATTACTTGAATTATTATTTACAAATGCAATTTAATTGAATAGATTTGAGCCATTGTGAGTCGGATACTCGTGGCAAGAGCGTGTTTTCAAGTTGACGTGCACTTGATCGAGGTAAGTGGCTTATCTAAGCTTGTGAGGGGGACTTTGTCCTTTAGGATGTGATATTTGGTAATTGAATGCCTTGTGCGTGAGGTGACGAGCGCGTACTTGAGCTAATTGTTGAAAACCTGAATTTTTACTTTAACACTTGATTTAGATTTTTCTTTCATAATTGACTTACTTTACTTGCTATTATAGCATGTGCTAGCGTAGAAGAGCATGTTTAATTGATCCAAATTGCCTATTTGTTAAATTGTCTTAAATGTGATTACGTGGATCATGTTAGGCCATTATTATTTGTTGCTTTGTATTTCTGTACTTCAATATCTGAGTATTTAACTGATGTTGGTTGCGCATTTAATTTGGGACAACAGGTTTAATTCCTGGGAGCCCCCCCTTGCTTGTTTACTTTGGAACTATGGGTTCAATTCCCGGGAGATCCCCTGCACTTTTATTTTGGGACGACGGGTTCAATTCTCTGGAGATACCTATGCACTTTTATTTTGGGACTACGGGTTCAATTCCCGGGAGATCCTCCAATAATTGATATGATGAACTACGGGTTCAATTCTTTGGAGATCCTCCAGCAATGGATACGATGGACTACGAGTTTGATTCCCGGAAGATCCACTAGACAGTTGAGGAAAAAGGGCAACAGGACGGTATCCTGGGAGACCCTCATTGTTATCTTGATATTAATATGTATTTACTCTGTGTTTACTCTGTTCTTGTAGTTGTCATTTCTGCATTGACCTACTTTACTTCACTGCGGTACTTATTATTTCTGTCAGATTATTAAACTGTTGATCATTATTTTTGTTATAATTGTCTCGGTAGGGCCCTGACCTTTCCTCGTCACTATGCAATCGAGGTTAGGTTTGGCACTTACTGAGTACCGTCGTGGTATACTCATGCCCTTCCTGCGTATGCTTTTTCTGATCGAGCGCACTATCGATGATTTCAGAGCTACACTTGGAGGCTTGAGGTTAGAATCTGCCGCGTCCGCAGATCCGAAAAGTCTCCTTCTACTCTACCTTGTAGTTAGCAGTTTCCTTCCATGTTTGCAGTTGTTGTAGACATTTTCGGATATTAGAGCAGCATATTATGTTTAACTCTTAGTCTGTGTTACCTGTGGGTTTCCCAGTATTGGAGGTTGTTATAGTATTTTGAGTCGAAGTGTGTGTACCAGGCGGCACTCTATGCATTATTCCTGTTATTTAAGTTCTGATTATATATTCCACAAATGTTATTACTTCCGCAAGGTGTTAGGCTTACCTGGTCACGAAGACTAGGTGTCATCATGACGTATTTACAATTAGTGAACTAGGGTCGTGACATATTTATTCAATGAAATTTATTATGTATTGTTTAAATGTCTAAAAGGAGTGGTTCGGAATATTTAAACAAGAATTTCATTAAGTATTATTGGTTTGCTTGCCTGACAACGGTGTCAGGCGCCATC
The DNA here is from genome assembly GCA_032618575.1 of Nicotiana noctiflora. Taxonomy (NCBI): domain Eukaryota; kingdom Viridiplantae; phylum Streptophyta; class Magnoliopsida; order Solanales; family Solanaceae; genus Nicotiana; species Nicotiana noctiflora. The sequence goes on from JASVEL010002771.1 coordinate 168,080, forward strand.
ACGACCCCTTAGTGGATTGTGGGTCGTGACATAATCTGTTAACACTTTGGTTATTAAATTAATACTAACATGATATATATATATATATATATATATATATATATATATATATATATATATATATATATATATATATATATATATATATATATATTTGAATTCATCGACTTATAATATAGTGATGAATGAATGCAATTCATTAACTCTGTTACAATACAAATAATGAATACAGTATCATGTACTATAACATGCTATATATGTAGTTAAAGTAGCACGAAATATATATTATATATATATACACACACACTAACATATACTATAGTATTATAGTAAAGTGTGTGTGTATACACACACACACACTCTCTCTCTCTCTTTGATAGTCGTATATATATAAGAACATGAAGCGCTAGGAACACAGGGCCGGGTTCTTTTAGGTATTGATACACTTGTAAATTGATTCATCGACTTATAACCTATTAAGATGCATCTTTGAATATAAAAAACAAACGTCTCGACGTATATCAATTAATCAGTTTTAATTGATTCATCGGCTTATAACCTAGTGATGAATGAATGTAATTCATTAACTCTTTACAATACAAATGATGAATACAGTATCATGTACTATAACATGCTATATATGTAGTTAAAGTAGTACGAAGTGTGTGTTATATACATACACACACTAACATATTCTATAATAAGTTATATATACGTTATAGTATTACAGTGAAGTGTCTGTCGCTAATTATATTTTTATGGTATGCAATTTTGTGAATTTTTGTGGTATTTTCTGTCGTTGTTTGCGCTTTGTGTGTGCATGTTTATTTGTGTTAAATTAATGAAAATACAAACATATGTCGTCACATTATTTGGATTTAATTGTACAACTATAAGTAATTAAGTTCGGCTTACAAATATAAAGTAATGTGATGTACATATTAGCATTTAATTGTGTGATTTTATTTCTTTGTATGTAATTTTTTGTGTTAATTATTATTAAGGGTTAATTAGTATTATTTTAAGGTTTTGTAATTTGTTTTTAGAATTTGTTGTAATTAGGAATTATAAAGAAGTTAAATTAGGCAAGAGTAAATTGGAACTAGGCCAATCTTTAAAATAAAATTTAGGCCCAAAATAACCCCTTACCCGTCCAAAACCTTCCCCATATCCCATAATCAACCCCGTTACTACCTAAACAACCCGTTTCACTTGGTAACATGATCACATCCATTGTATTTTTGTAATCCAATGGCTTAGACTAATTAATTCATCAAAGACCCCCAAAACCCCATCTTAACCCTCTCATTTCAAACCCCACCCTCTTCATCTCTGATCTTTAGAGACCAGACCCCCCAATCTAAACCCTAGCGCAGCCATCCACTCCCACCACCTGAAACCCGGTGGCCCTTTCTCCGATGATCGTGAAAATAACACCATTTAACCGCTTTTTCCCCCCTCCCCAAATCCACACCCATTTTGCTTCAAATCACCCCTGAGCCCTTCGAATACTAGATAAAAAAACCGGTCGGAACCCTAGTTCATTCAATGAACCCCAAACTAATGCCTGAACCACCAGACCAACTTTGTTTAGAATCTTAGGTTTATTTCACACAAATCAAACTAGAACTTGTCAAATCTTAAAATCGATGAACCCTAACGGAACCAAAGCCTAAAACCAAGTCAAAATTTTGATTAGAATGGGTAAGAGTTGGGTCTTAATTTCCAAAAGGTATTTCCTCTTGTTTTATTTTTCTTTTTGTTGATTGTTTTATTTTGCCTAATTGATTCCTCATTTTATCAGTTAGTTCTTTCTCTTCTTTAGGACTTTTTTCTTGGTCCAATTTTTTTAGTGTTAATTAGTATATGTTATAAACTGTCGAGTCGAGTCAATAAGTTTCATCCACTAATCCGTTCTTGTTAGCTAATTCATGTTTGTGTTAAGTCTAAATGTTAGTGTGTATGTTTGTTTTCTCTGGTTTTTATTTGATCTCTTGAACATTTCGGATTAGTTGATTGTCCATCGGTCGCTTGTGTGTGTAAATTCATGACGATTGCCCAGTTTGTTCCCTAGTATTATTAAGCTAATTATGTTCCGTTTGATGTTTGACCTCTTTAAAAGCCAATGTTGAACTTGAGTCGGTCAATAATTGGTGTGCCCTTAAGCTCTTAATTCATTGTCCTGTTCTGGTTGTTTCTACAAATATTTCAGATTGTGAGGAATAGCTTTGTCCCTCTTTGATTGAGCCTAGTCTTTGATTAATCAAAGTAGGGAATTCCAGGCATCTTAGGGGGTAGTTTTGGAATGTCAAATTTGGACAAATGGTGTAGTTGAGTAGACTGCCAATAAGTGCTGATGTACCATTAAACTAATGCTAGTTGTTTAATAATAGTAAGGCTGTAAATCAGAAATAACATGGGGTTTTAATAAAGAATTGAAGAGATGACACCATTTGAAATACCTTTAGAGGTGAAAATCAGAATATCATGCGCTGAATGATAAAAGGGTTAAGGGGTGCACACGGGAAGAAATAATACAGGTTGAAAAGTGAGGTATTAGAACGAAAAATGAACTAACTATATTCTTTAAATAGATAGAGATTAGTTTGAAAAAGGATAACACTGAACACATTTGAGATTGAGATAGAGAGAGGAAGTGGAAGAGATATGACCCAATAAAGAACAATCTGAAAGTCTAAAGTTGAACACATATTGATAGGAGAAACTTTAGAGTTTAAGAGTTTAAGGGTATAGAATCAGAAGAAAAGAGCTGGAGAGATCCATTGAAAAGATATAACTGAACTACTGTTTCATTGGTCTTAATTTCATCCTTAAGGTTTGCTGTTTTGCTGAAGTCATATGTGATTCAATTGGGTTAAAAATTGTTTAGCTTGGTCTTTTAAAATTGAGCTTGAGTTGAATTTGTGGTTGGATTCTTATTTCAATTCGAATTGGGGTTATAAATCAGATTTGTTTTTTTTCTTACAAATCTATTCCGAGCCTATCTTGAGTTTACTTGCTGGGTTGAAGTTGAATTCAACCATTGAATTGCTGCTGATATTGCATTGCTTTGCTGACTTATCCTCTCTGTTCAATTTACTCCAGGTACTCACCGAAAACTCAGTACTATGTGGATCGTTTGTTGAGAAATGAAATGAAAATTGAAGCTTCTATTATAGACCTTTAATTTGTGAATCTCATTACATTTCTAGCAACACTATGTGATTTGATTTAATCAATTAGACTTTGTAATTGAACTAGTAGAACTGTGTTATATAGGTTGTTGGACTGTTGATTTGTAATTACTTAGAGTTAGTTGGTTTATCTTAACAATATTCTGTTTAAGCATTCACAGTCATGAATAGTTTAAGTTAGTAGTGAAGTTGGAGCTAATGTGTTTTCCCTGAACAATTTCATAAAGCAATAACACCAACTAGTTCGTAACTTCATATAATTGCAAACATGAGTAGTTTTATTAGATGTTGGGTCATTTTCAAAGTCAGGATAACACCATTTGAATGATTTAATAAACAATGATAAATCAATTTAGGTAAATTCATATTCATGTCCATTTATCACAAGAGTGGAGCCCAGTTATTGGAGTATGAGATATATGGGAATAACTCAAATATAGGGTGAAAATCACGTGTTCACAATCCCTAGACCTCCGCATCCTCTACTACTGTGGGATGTCCTTAGCCCAACATCTGAAGTTACAAGAGTTTCGATACAAAGCGTATTGGGGCTCTTTAGGGCCCAAGATTGGGCTGCCTTACTATTTAGTTAAAAATCTTTGGGGTCTTGGCGTGAATTTGAAGTCGAGTTCAAACATTAATCAATGTCAGGATAACACCATTTGAATGATTTAATAATCAATGCTACATCGATTTAGGTAAATTCATATTCATGTCCATTTATCACAAGAGTGGAGCCCAGTAATGGGAGTTTGAGATAAAGTGAGTAAACAAGCTTTTAATCAATTCGTTAAATTGGCACTCCTAGGATTCGAACCCTAGACCTCTGCACCCTCTCCTGCTTTGGGCTGTCCTTAGCCCAATATCTAAAGTTACCAGAGTTCCACTATAAAGTGTATTAGGGCTCTTTAACGCCCAAGATTGGGCTGCCTTCCCATTTTGTTAAAAATCTTTGGGGTCCTTATGTGAATTTGAAGCCGAGTTCAAACATTAATCCAATAGGAACGTGTATATATATTTTTAGAGATGAGAAAATGAGTAGAGAATTATAGTTACTTTAGGCTTCACCTTATAAAATGGGACGAGCTTCACCCAATAATAAAAATATTGCGGGGTACACAATAAAGATTTAAAATTACTTAAAAAATTGGGTAGGGCCGTTTAGCAAACTTCACGGCTTCCCAAAAGTAATACTATGTTACAATCTGTAGGCACAATTGAATTAAATTACTTTCTTATAAATACTGGTGCACGTTTATGTTATCCAAATCTAAATCTCAACGAAGTCGAAATGTGTCAAAAGCCACGGGCGCACTGGTGCGACGTGGTTCGAGCTACATTTTCACAACGTTGCAATTCTTATAAAAAATAAATATATAAAAAGCGGATTACTAATAAAAGACACATAGGATAGAACATGTATTGAAATCAGATAAAATTATATACAACAGTTGAAAGACCGTGGTAGAACAACGGAATCCGGAAATGCCTAACAACTTCTCCCGACTAAACAGAATTCATTACTCGAATTTCTGGTTTTCGGACTGTTAACAGAGTCATAATTGCCTCGGTTCGGGATTCAACCGATGACTTGGGACACAATTAATCTCCAAAGTGGTGACTCTGATTTTTAATAATAAATCCCGTTCCGATTTTCCTTTAATTGGAAAAACTCCTTTGTATCCCCTGCGGGTGTAGTAGATGTAAAAATGAGGTGTGACAGCTCTGGCGACTCTTCTAGGGATCTTGTAAACCCAGAACTTCGGTTTAGGGTTTAAGAATTTGAGCTTAGAATCATTGTTATGTTTGGCTTTGTCTGATTTTCCTACATGTTCTCCTGCTAAATGTGCTACATGCTTTACCGCTTTGATATTATTTGAACTGTATATATAAACTATGCCGAAACCCTTCTCTTCTCACCTCCAGGGATGTGCTCAGTGGTTGAGACTCCCTATTCTGTTAGTGTCATACCTTGAAATAAGAAAGAGGCCGGACAAGTTACAAAGCCAGATGATCTCGTGGGTCCTAGTACGTTACCCCCTCCTCGACTCGAGTTGTCCGCTCGGGTACACTATTTAGAACTCATGCCCAGGTTTTGATCCAAGAATAACATAGCCTCATGCCGGATCCCTAGTAGGAATGCTTATTTGCATCATGTTGCATTTGACTTAGGGGACTCAACATAGGGGTTGGGCCCATCTATGACAGGTAACCTGAAATAAAAAAGAACATCCTGCTGCATCATGTTTGTTTTACGCATTTATTTGCTTCAGACTTGCATGCTGACCGGCATTTGAAAACAGGAATATTGGAAATTTGTGAAAATAGAAAAGGATAAAACAACAGTTTAGAGCAGTAACTACTCATTTTAAAAAACCAATGCCCAAGAAGTGTCAAAACTCTATCGAAATTTTGAGAAAATGAAGAGAAAGAAAAGTGTGTTTTTAGTTTAATTTATTTGAAAAAAAAAAGAAAAGAGTCTTGTTTTCAAATTTAGTTTATTTTCCTTGCCCGAACTACGTTGGTTTTATTCTCACCGGATGTGAGATATGTAGGAAACCCTAATCGGGTCCAACTTCCCCTGTTGCAAAAATTGCAAAATAATGTCAAATTCTTGTCATAAATAAGTTAGGTGGTGCCTCCTTTCTCAATTATAGCCGAATGGTCCCGAAATGGACGCCGAAAGGCTGACTTTGCATAAACGGCCACCTTTTGTCATATTTTTTTAGAGTTTTTGTCGATTGACCCACGCATCCTTAAAATCTTCGCCCCCGAGGCGCTGAAAGGTCGTGTTTGCAATATTGGATTTTCTATTTTTAAAAAATAAGAAAAATAGTCATAAATCAGTCGGTGATGCTGTTTCTGCCAGAAATAGCCGAATGTTCCCGAAAGGGACGCCGAAGGGCTAACTTTGCATAAATGGCCACCTTTGGTCATTCTTAGGATTTTGGTCGGTTAGCTAACACAGCCTTAAAATATTCGCCCCTGAGGTGCTGAAAGGTCGTGTTTGCAAAATTAGGTCTTTTGATTCCCACGCGTTACCCCCGTGTTGATTGTTTTTCATTAACCAAATATCTTACTAACCATGAATGATTTCACATTAAACAAATAAAACCATACGAGTGATTCATTAATAAGTTTGCAGTTTTTACAACGCCCGACATAACATAATGTATACATAAGACTGGAGTCCCACAGTTTACATGTCTACAGAGCCTCTAGGATACAAAAAGGGAAATACAATACTTGCTGGTAACAAGGCTCCGGCTATACCTTACAAAACCAAAATGAAATCTAAACAAAAGTGGCATGAATCACACAGGGCCCCAAGGAAGAAAGGGGCTCACCAAAACGGGCAATGGAAGGAGAAGGATACTACTGCCGATGAGCTGAAGTGCCTGCTACCGATCCACCTACAATCATAACATGAATGTAGCGTCCCCGGCAAAAGGGACGTCAGTACACTTGAATTGTACTGGTATGTATGGACAAACTTTGTCCCAAGTAAACTCAAGCCATTGAATTACATCAACAATTAAGTAAGCCAGCAAACCATGTTTCCACATTTTCCTCATTTCAAATAATTCTCAACACAAATCACTTTCTACGATCAACCAATTTAACAATAACCAATCAATCACGTAAAGCACAAGTAGTCAAACAAAGGGGCAATCAGTGCCCCACAGGTTGCAAACTCTCCTGTTGTCTCCTTTCACAATTTCACATTTATTGATTTTTGTATCAATTTTCAATAGCGATTTCGATCGCTTTCCATCCTTATTGCCCCCGACCACCCTTATTACCTCGGCCACCCTTATCACCCCAACCCACACCTTATTTCCTCACGTTGCGGCGCGCAACACGACCCCGCCTTACAGTTTAAAACACAACAATTTCAAACAGCAGATAAGGTACTACACACAATTTCAACAAGTTCAAATAAGCAACTTGCACATTGTTTCATGTTCTCAATTACTTATCAAGCCAATATCACAACCACGTTACAATATTTACACAATTCAGGTGTTTCATCCCTTTCAACAATAAACAAATTCTCAAGCGTTTCGTTTGTTTTCCACAAGGTGCCATATAGGCCATCATAACCATTATTCATTATTCTTTACCCAATTCAACTCTCATTTACCTTTCGGTTCATATTCCACAACAAACTTTGAATATCCAACAACAACATCAAGAATTTCACACAATTTGTCAATTTAACACGAAACAAACAAACTTCACACATATAGGCGATTTCACAAGAATCAAAATTAGCCATACATACCTGGTGATGATTTTCCTTCCTACTTTATGCTTACCCAAGATATCCTACTCTTGCCAACCTTGTTCTTGAAGACTCTTACTTCTACTCACTTCTTTTTACTAGAAATCAAGTTCAATAATCATGCATGAGTGTAAAATTCTATTTCCAAAAGCTATTATATGCAAACCTCTCTTTACCCAATTTAAAACCTGAAAATCAAAGAAAATAGTTAGGGTTTTTACCTTGAAAAGATTGGGGAAGTTGAATCCTTGCCCTAGGATCCCTTGGAATTAAGATGATTGGAACAATCTTTGAAGATGAAAGATTTCTCTCTCTAAAACCCTCTCTTCTCTCTCTAATTTTGGTAAGATGATATGAGAAAATGAGGGTGAAAGGTGTTATATTAAAGAAGAGATCGGGTCGAAATGTTACAAAAATCTGGACCGGATCAATTCTGCGGTGCACTTTGCGACCGCAGAATCAACATGCGGTCCGCAGAGTGACCGCAAAATGGCCTCAAAATTACACAGGTTCTGTTACAGAATGCGGCCATTATGCGGTCCGCATTCCTGATCTGCGGTCGCAAAGTGGACCGCAGATTCACTATGCGATCGCAAATTCGACCGCATTATTGACACGATTTTGGGAAACTCTCTGGAACGTTTTGCGGCAAGAATGCGGTCCGCATATCAGGTTTGCGGTCGCATTCTTGACCGCATATTTGACACTTTTCGGAAAAATTAATTCTCTACATTTTTGAAACTTAAATCACTACCAATGGTCCGAACCGCGGCGAGCTTGCGAGCCGCGAAGAATTCTACGCATTCCTAACACATTATTCGGACCATGACACCATAGCTACTAGGTTTTATGCACAAATATTTTACGGGGCCTTACATCCTCCCCCTCTTAAGATCATTCGTCCTCGAATGAGGATTTTGAAATAAATGAGTTGGGTTTGAAAGACATGATATGCAACCATCAAAATTTTGACTAACTCTTATATTTTAGAAAAATTTCGCCAGAGTTTCCTTTGTATTATGGACATATCCACCTGTCAGAGGGCCCCCGAAACACATTACCAAACAACAATACACAAATACAACATTTCCCACAACTGGTATACACTTCCTTACCTCAATGAATGCACATATTCTATCATATTGTTACAATTTCACAGAAACTAGTCACTTCAATGAATTCTTACCTTATTAAACCAATTTAACACCATGTACACTCAACAAACTATTACCAATCTACACTTACTATTAGTTGTTTATTTAACACGCGAATATTTATAAGGATTTCATTTATCAAGAAAGGTTCAAGTGACCCAAGGCAACAACACATTTAACTCATTACAAAATGAAGGGAACTTTACTAATACTAAGAGGGAAACAACTTAGACAAGATGACAGTTACTAAGAGTAGGAGGGTCACCTAATTTCTTCTAGGCTTGATCGAACAAATGGGGGTACTTTTCCTTCATCTCTTTTTCCGCTTCCCATGTGGCCTCCTTAACTTGTTGACTTCGCCACAATACTTTAACAGAGGCAACTTCCTTATTTCTCAACTTACGGACTTGCCTATCAAGAATGGTAACTGGAACTTCTTCATATGACAAATCTTCATTAACCTCTATAGCTTCGACTGGCATGATGGTGGATGGATCTCCAATCACTTTCTTCAACATGGACACATGGAATACCGGGTGCACTGATGACATCTCAAGAGGCAACTCTAGCCTATAAGCAACTTGACCAATCCTTTGAACGATCCGATATGGCCCGACATACCTAGGACTCAATTTCCCTTTCTTTCCAAATCGCATGACTCCCTTCATAGGAGATACCCTCAAGAACACCCAATCATCGACTTGAAACTCCAAATCCATTCGGCGAACGTCTGCATAGGATTTTTGACGACTCTGTGCTGTTTTCATTCTCTCCTGAATAACTTTGACCTTTTCCATAGCTTCGTACACCATATCTGGCCCTAGCAATTCCGCTTCACCTACCTCAAACCACCCGATTGGTGACCTACATCTTCTCCCGTACAATGCCTCAAACGGGGCCATCTGAATGCTAGCATGATAGCTGTTATTGTAAGCAAATTCTATCAGTGGCAAGTGTTCATCCCAATTACCTTTAAAATCTAAGACGCAAGCCCGCAACATATCTTCAAGCGTCTGGATGGTCCGCTCGGCCTGACCGTCGGTCTGTGGATGGAAAGCTGTGCTGAGATTCACCCGAGTTCCCAAACCTTGCTGAAACTTCTTCCAAAAGTTAGCTGTGAACTGAGCCCCGCGATCTGAGATGATAGAAAGTGGAGTGCCATGAAGCCTTACTATCTCCTTGATGTACAATCTTGCATATTGCTCCGCGGTATCAGTGGACTTGACAGGCAGGAAGTGAGCTGATTTGGTGAGTCGATCTACTATCACCCATATTGAATCGAACTTACGCTGAGTGCGAGGTAACCCTACCACGAAATCCATATTGATCATCTCCCATTTCCACCTTGGTATTTCTATAAGCTGAGTTAATCCACCGGGCCGTTGATGCTCGGCCTTCACTTGTTGACAGTTCAGACATTTAGCTACAAAGCTTGCTACATCCCTTTTCATACCGTTCCACCAATAAATCTTCTTAAGGTCATGATACATTTTCGTGGAACCTGGGTGTACCGAATACCTGGAAATATGAGCCTCTGCCATTACCCTTTCCCCGAAGCTCGTCCACATCCGGAACACATAGCCTATCTTGACACCGCAATACACTATCTTCGCTGCTGAGTACAAATGATGAGGTCTTGTTATTCATGACTGCTTCCTTTACCCGAACCAATGCTGGATCCATGAACTGTTTTTCCTTGATTTCCGTGACCAATGATGATTCTGCTCCATTATGCACCAAAATATCCCCCTCGGCTGACGCCGAGATACGAACCCCCAAACTGGCTAATTGGTAAACCTCTCGAGCCAGGGGTCTCTGATCCACACCCAAATGAGCCAAACTACCCATAGATTTTCGACTAAGAGCGTCGGCTACCACATTTGCCTTCCCTGGATGGTACAATATGTCCATATCATAGTCCTTGAGTAATTCTAACCACCGCCGCTGTCTCAGATTCAGCTCTTTCTGCTTGAACAAATACTGGAGGCTCTTGTGGTCTGAAAACACATCTACATGAACCCCATAAAGATAGTGTCGCCATATTTTCAAGGCAAACACAACAGCTGCAAGTTCCAAATCATGCGTCGGGTAATTCTTCTTGTGATTCTTGAGTTTCCTGGAAGCATAAGCTATGACCTTTCCGTGCTGCATCAATACACATCCCAAACCAACTCTGGAGGCATCATAATAGACTACAAATCCCTCTGTGCCTTCTGGCAAGGCCAATACCGGTGCCGAGGTCAATCTTGACTTCAATTCTTGGAAACTTTTCTCACAAGCATCGGACCACTGGAACTTCACTGCCTTCTGCGTCAGTTTTGTCAATGGGGAAGCGAGGGTTGAGAATCCCTCTACAAACCTCCGATAGTACCCTGCCAAACCCAAGAAGCTACCAACCTGTGTCGGGGTCATGGGTCTAGGCCAATCTTTCACTGCCGCAATCTTCTGAGGATCCACCTGAATTCCCTCACCGGAAATAACATGCCCTAGAAAGGCTACGGACTCCAACCAAAACTCACATTTTGAGAACTTGGCATACAGTTGATGCTGAAGAAGGGTCTGCAATGCTGCTCTGAGGTGAACGGCATGATCTTCCTTGCTCCGAGAGTAGATGAGGATGTCGTCAATGAATACAATTACAAAGGAATCTAGGAATGGCTTGAAAACCCGATTCATAAGGTCCATGAAAGCCGCTGGGGCATTGGTTAGCCCAAAAGACATGACCAAAAACTCGAAGTGACCATAACGAGTTCTGAAGGCGGTCTTAGGAATATCCTGCTCCCTGATTTTCAACTTGTGGTACCCAGACCGTAAATCAATCTTTGAGAAGAACTTTGCTCCCTGCAATTGGTCAAACGGATCATCCACTCGAGGCAAAGGATATTTATTCTTGATGGTGACTTTGTTGAGCTGCCAATAATCAATACACATTCGAAGTGACCCATCCTTCTTTATGACAAAGAGAACCGGAACACCCCACGGCGACACACTCGGTCGCATGAACCCTTTCTCTAATAAATCCCTCAGCTGCTCCTTCAACTCTCTTAACTCTACTGGCGCCATTCTGTAAGGTGGAATGGATATTGGCTGAGTATCCGGCAATACATCAATCCCGAAATCAATCTCCCTATCCGGCGGGATGCCTGGAAGTTCATCTGGAAACACTTCAGGAAATTCATTCACAATTGGCACGGACTCGAGGGTAGGCACCTCTGAGGTGGTGTCCGTTACCCGAACCAGGTGATAGATACACCCTTTCTTAATCATCTTCGAAGCCTTAAGGTAGGAAATAAACCTACCCCTTGGCACTACACCATTTCCTCTCCATTCAATAACCGGCTCGTTAGGGAACTCGAGCCTCATAACTCTCGTTCGACAGTCAAGTTTGGCAAAGCACGAATAGAGCCAATCCATCCCCATAATTACATCAAAATCTACCATCCCAAGCTCAATAAGATCGGCTGTGGTATCACGACCACTCACCGTGACAACACAATCTCTATGGACTCGTGAGGCTGAAATAGAATCACCAACCGGAGTCGACACAGAGAACGGCTCATGAAGTTGTTCGGGTTCTATCCCAAAACTTGAAGCAATGAATGGAGTAACATAAGACAAGGAGGACCCCGGATCAATAAGGGCATAGCAATCAATAGTCTGAACAGACATGATACCTGTAACAACATCTGGAGAAGCCTCGGCATTTTGGCGGCCACTCAATGCATAGAATCGGCTAGGTCCACCCCTACCCCGAGCTCCACCCCTAGCTGCACCACGCCCTGCTGCTGCTGGAGTACGCGCTGATGATGTAGCAGCTGAAGAACCGGATGACTGAGCAGATCCCCTACCTATACCCTGACGGGGTGCACGACAGTCCCGCCGAATGTGACCTCTCACCCCGCACCCGAAGCACACTGGAAGGTCAAGGTAGCAAGTTTCTGTATGAAATCTCCCACACTTGGGGCATGTAGGTCTCCCCCGCTGCTGGGATCTCACCCCAGGACGACCAGACTGACGAGACCTCCTGCTGTCTGAACCAGGTCTCGAGTAACTGCCCTGCTGATGACTGTGCACGGATGGCGGTGCACTCGCGGAGGACTGAGCATATGACCTGGGATGGCCCTGATGACCCTTTCCCTGGAAGTGATCTCCCCGAATGACCCATTGACCGGGCCCTGCTGCTATTTTCTCTTTCTGCACGAATCTTCAATTTCCTGGCCTCTGTGGCTTGAGCAAACCCCACGATCCTCCCATAGTTCATATCTGAGTGCAAAGCTGCTGTGGCGGCCTCATTCACTACCAAAGGGCTAAGGCCCCTGAACAAACCGTCGAACCCGGGCATCCATGGTCGACACTAAATGAGGAGCGTACTTGGACAACCTTACGAACTCCATGTGATACTCCCAAACACTCATACCGCCCTGTTTGAGAACCTCGAACTCAGTGGCACGGGCTGCCATTGCCTCAGCAGGTAAGAAGTGGTCCATAAATGCATCCACGAACTCATCCCATCTGGCCGGAGGGCTCCCTTCCTCACGGGAATCCTCCCACATTTTGAACCATGAACGTGCCGCTCCCTTCAGCCTGTAAGAGGCCAACTCTACCCCCTCTATATCTGTAGCCTTCATCACTCCTGAGGGTCTTGTATATCTCATCAAGGAATTCCTGTGGGTCAGCCTCTGGATCGGTGCCTGAAAATTCTGGAGGGGCCAACCGCAAGAATTGATGGACTCTAGAGCCAAAGGAATCTCCCTGTCCGCTGGAGGATGCAGGGGCATCATGGGATCTCTGGGCCTGGGCGGCCACTAACTGTGTTAACATATGAATGGCTCCCCTAAGATCTTCATTAGAGATACCAAAGCCCGAAGCGGGAACTGTATTTGAGTCAGGAACACTGGCAGGAGGAATGGTGGCATCCTCTGCCGCAGCTGGGATAGGGACACTTGGGTTTTGAACGGATGGGTCAGGCAAATTCGGGACTGGTGGGTCATTTTCTCCCACGGCATCGGGTAGATGATTAACAGTTGCACTTGGGTCGGCATTGGCCCTAAGGCCGAGTCTAGCCTTCTTCTTAGGTGCCATATTCTGAAAATTTGGGAACAAGGTGCGAATTAGACACGGATATTTCCACATTGCACTTTACCGCACGATATAGATTAACAAAGAAATAGGTAAATTCCTAAATGCCCGTGTAGCCCCCTACTTATATGATGTGGTCGACAACACACCGATAAGAAGGGCACTACTAGACACGGCTCCGAGACATCCTAGGACACTTTAAAAACCATAGGCTCTGATACCAAGTTTGTCACGCCCCAAATCGGGGAACATGACCGGCGCCTGACCGGGTTGCCCCAGTCAAGCGGACCTGGGTGCCTTTCATTCCCACGCGTTACCCCCGTGTTGATTGTTTCTCATTAACCAAATATCTTACTAACCATGAATGATTTCACATTAAACAAATAAAACCATACGAGTGATTCATTAATAAGTTTGCAGTTTTTACAACGCCCGACATAACATAATATATACATAAGACTGGAGTCCCACAGTTTACATGTCTACAGAGCCTCTAGGATACAAAAAGGGGAATACAATACTTGCCGGTAACAAGGCTCCGGCTATACCTTACAAAACCAAAATGAAATCTAAACAAAGGTGGCATGAACCACACAGGGCCCCAAGGAAGAAAGGGGCTCACCAAAACGGGCAGTGGAAGGAGAAGGATACTACTGCCGATGAGCTGAAGTGCCTGCTACTGATCCACCTACAATCATAACATGAATGTAGCGTCCCCGGCAAAAGGGACGTCGGTACACTTGAATTGTACTGGCATGTATGGACAAACTTTGTCCCAAGTAAACTCAAGCCATTGAATTACATCAACAATTAATTAAGCCAGCCAACCATGTTTCCACATTTTCCTCATTTCAAATAATTCTCAACACAAAGCACTTTCTACGATCAACCAATTTAACAATAATCAATCAATCACGTAAAGCACAAGTAGTCAAACAAAGGGGCAATCAGTGCCCCATAGGTTGCAAACTCTCCTGCTGTCTCCTTTCACAATTTCACATTTATTGATTTTTGTATCAATTTTCAATAGCGATTTCGATCGCTTTCCATCCTTATTGCCCCTGACCACCCTTATTACCTCGGCCACCCTTATCACCCCAACCCACACCTTATTTCCTCACGTTGCGGCGCGCAACACGACCCCGCCTTACAGTTTAAAACACAACAATTTCAAACAGCAGATAAGGCACTACACACAATTTCAACAAGTTCAAATAAGCAACTTGCACATTGTTTCATGTTCTCAATTACTTATCAAGTCAATATCACAACCAAGTTACAATATTTCCATAATCAAAAATATTCACACAAGTATGTTCAACAAATTCTCAAGTGTTTCGTTTGTTTTCCACAAGGTGCCATATAGGCCATCATAGTCATTATTCACAATTCTTTTGCCAAATTAAACTCTCATTTTACATCACTCATAGCTCAACAACAAACTTTGAATATCCAACAACAACATCAAGAATTTCACACAATTTGTCAATTTAACACGAAACAAACAAACTTCACACATATAGGCGATTTCACAAGAATCAAAATTAGCCATACATACCCTGGTGATGATTTTCCTTCCTACTTTATGCTTACCCAAGATATCCTACTCTTGCCAACCTTGTTCTTGAAGACTCTTACTTCTACTCACTTCTTTTTACTAGAAATCAAGTTCAATAATCATGCATGAGTGTAAAATTCTATTTCCAAAAGCTATTATATGCAAACCTCTCTTTACCCAATTTAAAACTGAAAATCAAAGAAAATAGTTAGGGTTTTTACCTTGAAAAGATTGGGGAAGTTGAATCCTTGCCCTAGGATCCCTTGGAATTAAGATGATTGGAACAATCTTTGAAGATGAAAGATTTCTCTCTCTAAAAACCCTCTCTTCTCTCTCTAATTTTGGTAAGATAATATGATAAAATGAAGAAGAAAGGTGTTATATTAAAGAAGAGATCGGGTCAAAATGTTACAAAAATCTGGACCGGGTCAATTATGCGGTGCACTTTGCGACCGCAGAATCAACATGCGGTCCGCAGAGTGACCGCAAAATGGCCTCAAAATTACACAGGTTCTGTTACAGAATGCGGCCATTATGCGGTCCGCATTCCTGATCTGCGGTCGCAAAGTGGACCGCAGATTCACTATGCGATCGCAAATTCGACCGCATTATTGACACGATTTTGGGAAACTCTCTGGAACGTTTTGCGGCAAGAATGCGGTCCGCATATCAGGTTTGCGGTCGCATTCTTGACCGCATATTTGACACTTTTCGGAAAAATTAATTCTCTACATTTTTGAAACTTAAATCACTACCAAGGGTCCGAACCGCGGCGAGCTTGCGAGCCGCGAAGAATTCTACGCATTCCTAACACATTATTCGGACCATGACACCATAGCTACTAGGTTTTATGCACAAATATTTTACGGGGCCTTACACACACAACCTTAAAATCTTCGTCCCTGATGTGATGAAAGGCCGTGTTTGCAAAAACCAAGTCTTTTATTTTAATTTGTAAAAAAAGGATTCATTAGGTAACTGAATGCCGTTTGAATTTTTGGTCAAAATAAGCCAAACCAGCTTCGGCGGTGTTTTGAACCGTTCTTGCAGGGACAACCTTAGAGTATCTTTAAGTTGTAAAAAGGCTATATTCGTAAAAGAATAGATAAGTTTGCGAAGTGTCATAAAATAATCCTCCCCGGCCTCAAAATTCATGAGAAATTGGGAAAGGGCCACATTTACAAAAATAACTATATGTTTAAAATTGGCAAACGGGGAAAGGAAGCTGGCCGTTTAATTTTGAGTTTATAATTCTTTTGATTAGAATACGTGGGTTGTTTGATTTTTGAGTTTGTAGGTCATCTTTAAACCTTCGAAACCCAGTCTGTTTTATTATGAAAATTGAAAATTCAAATAAAATGGTTCACTACGCATGGCCTAATTCATGCATGGTCATGATACATAGGCAACATACATAGTGTTCGATCGAATCATTAAAAGAACAGAAAAAATGGTGGAAAATCAAGGGAAATAAAAGAGAAAAAAATGAGAAAATTGGGGAGGCAGTTCAAAGGGGGTATGATTATAAGAAGCCAAAATGACGCGCGTAACTGAAACAAATGCATAATAGAAAGGTTTAACTGCCTAGGTGCATTGCATCCCTGATATATGTTTACCTATCTATCAAATGCCCTAACGCTAATGTGATGGCTTCACTTTGTTGGGTCCAAAACCAGATGGGTGGTTGGTTGTGGTTCTAAAATAACTCTTCCTTGCAACACAAAGGCAAAGAACAATGTCGGAGAGCATCAGAACTGAGTGGGATGGTACCGATACTCGACAACAACTGGTTGAACAAAACCATGGTTTGACAAAAGAGGTAAAAATGTTGAGGCAACACGCGACAAACGTGTATCAGGTGGATGGTTGGGAAGGCACCCATAGCGCCACCGCCTAGTTTCCCCGATGATGTCCTTACCCAAATTTGTCATCTCCCGATCACCCTAGTAGTTCCGTCACTCTTCCTCAAAGTTCTGAGAGGATGGGTGCACTCCCTGACGTCCGCCCGCTCGCATAGGTTAAAGTACATAAGTTCGAGGAATGCAAAGATCATGTCGTCCATCCGAGGGAGTACTGCAAGGAAATGGGGAATATTGGCAAGAAAGGCGATTTGTTACGAGCATACTTCCACAAAAGCTTGACTATGGCAGCTTTGGAATGGTATGATTGTCAAGATGTCAGTAAGTGGAATACATGCGATGACATGGCACAAGATTTTGTTCGACAATTCTAGAACAACACATACATTGTCTCAGACCATTCCTCAATATCTCGAATAGAGGAGAAGCCTAAAGAAGATTTTGGGAAGTTCTGGCTCAAATGGAGTGAGCAAATTGTTTGGAATAATCTTCCCTTGGAAAGAAACGATATTGTTGAACTTTCCCAACTACAAGGTCCAGTGGTCGTCCTGGCTAAACGCCTGCAATATCTATATCAACCTCGTAGATATCCTTGTGTGCCACGTGACCGTTGACAATGCTATATCTCTCCACTGTACTCCAAAAATCATACCTCATATGCCAAATACCAAGCTCTACAAAATGACCATCCATTCCCTTGGGCATACCAAAAACCTCCCGAATCAGGTTTCCGCCCAAATCAGGCATTTAGGAATGAGAGGTTGCTAAAACGAGAAAAGGCTCTCACCCTATCAGAGAATCTTATTCAAGTTTGTTTGAAAGGCTAAAGCATGCTAGCCTAATTGAGCCGCTCCTCGGATATACTCCAGATCGACGTGCAAGAAGCTTTGATCCTACTGCATGATGCGCATACCACTCTAATGTCAGAGGGAACAACATTGGGAACTGTCGTACATTGAAAAGGGAAATAGAAAGAATGACCTAAGAAGGTTTGATTGTGATCATTGGTAGTGACAGGGAGCATGCAGATCCTCTAGGGATATTGACTAAAGCTGAAGACATTAAAGTAGATAGTAGTCTCGGCAGTATTGATGCGAGGTTCAGTGGCTAAGATGTCGTGCTTAGTGATTGGGAAGACGCTTCATTCCTTGGTTAGCCGGAGTAGAGCTTTGGTGGTTTATTCTGTTGTCATTTCTCTCGTCCGATTTATTTTAGGGTTGTGATCTGGATATTGTCTTGTGTCAAACCCTCTTAACCTTCCATATTGTAATAGCGATCTGCTTAGTTTTGTCCAGGTTTGTTTCAGGGTCGTACTCTGGTTTGTTTTGCTTGTTTTGATTATTTGAACCGTTTCAGCATTAGTATAATGCAAATTTCGGTCTTTTGTTATTTCCAGTCATATTCTTTGTTTAAGTTCTTTATAC
The DNA here is from genome assembly GCA_032618575.1 of Nicotiana noctiflora. Lineage (NCBI taxonomy): Eukaryota > Viridiplantae > Streptophyta > Magnoliopsida > Solanales > Solanaceae > Nicotiana > Nicotiana noctiflora. The sequence goes on from JASVEL010002771.1 coordinate 186,633, forward strand.
CCTTTTCTAAGACTGAATACCTGGAATGCAAGTTTAGCGCCGAGCCGAGCGAAGTAGGCAGGGACGTAATGATTGGAGCTCAGGTCATCGCTAAGAGGGACAGTTTCAGATATCTTGGGTCGGTGATTCAGGGGGACGGAGAGATTGACGGGGATGTCACTCATCATATAGGAGCGGGATGGTCGAAGTGGAGGCTTGCATCAGGAGTCCTGTGTGACAAGAAAGTGCCACTGAAACTCAAGGGAAAATTTTATAGAGCTGTGGTTAGACCTACCATGTTGTATGGGGCGGAGTGCTGGCCGGTGAAGAACTCTCATGTTCAGAGAATGAAGGTTGCAGAGATGAGGATGCTCAGGTTGATGTGTGGACTCACCAGGTTAGATAAGATTAAGAATGAAGTTATTCGAGAGAAGGTGGGGGTGGCCCCGGTGGATGAGAAGATGCGTGAAGCGAGGCTCAAGTAGTTCGGGCATGTGCGGAGGAGAAGTCCTGATGCCCCGGTGAGAAGTTGTGAGCGACTGGCGGTGGTCGGCGTGAGGAGAGGCAGAGGGATGCCTAAGAGGTATTGGGGAGAGGTGATTAGGCATGACATGGCTAGGATGCATATTTCCGAGGACATGGCCCTTGATAGAAAAGTCCGGAGGTCTAGTATCAGGGTTGTAGGATAGGGGCTCCTAGAATTTTTTGTACTCCTTTCCCGGGGTTGGGTGAGGCTTGTCAGGGCGACTCATAGATGATTCGTGCATTGGATTGTGTCCCCCTTATGGTAGTTATTCATGGTAGCTACCGTTTGATATTATTGCATGCCATTTTATGTATAATTCTTATGTTTAGATAACTATTTATGCGATTTCTGCCGGAATTACTAATGCTCTTTTGTTTTTGTTTTTGTTTTTGTTGTTGCTTTCCCTTTCCTTCTCTAAGCCGAGGGTCGATTGGAAACAGCCTCTCTACCCTTTTGGGTAGGGGTAAGGCTTGTCTACATATTACCCTCCCCAAACCCCACCTTGTGGGACTATACTGAGTAGTATTGTTTTTATTATTTCCAGTCATCTTCTTTGTTTAAGTTCTTTTTATCCTTTTGTTGTTGTGTCTTTTGTTCGAATGTCAATTCTAGTGACGTGACATACGCACACAGTTTGGGCCTAACCTTAAAAGTTAATCGCAAAACCAATGGGAGGTGATCTGGACACTTAAAGAAAATAAGAACGATTTGAGATAATTTGGAGCCCGAGTCATGTGAAACTAGGCAAAGTAAAAAGAAAATCGTTAAAAGCAAGTTGGCCGTGTTGAGGGCCGTTCAAAGTAATGAAAATGAGAGTGTTGCCCCACAGTGCTTTAAAGTTATGGCGAATGTCAATCGTGTTGTTTGCACTTGGTATGTTTTGAAGATTGGAATGACGAAGGCATTTTGTACTGCTATCTAAACACTTAATCTTTCGTTACCCCTTTTGAGCCTTATTTGTTTTCTTTCATATCACTCATTCGGAATCAGTAGCAAAGATTAGAAACACAAATATGGAAGATAAAGAAAAATAAAAAGAAAAGAAAACAACAAAAACAACAAAACATAAAGAATAAAAAGAGAAAATAATAAATGAAAAATGAAAAAGAAAATGGGGAATTGGGAACTACGTTTGACCTGATTCCTTAAAAAGGATACATAGGCGCTTCGCAACTCGGTCATAGTGTAAATAAAGTAATAAAACTTCCCCAAGCAAGAAACTGAGGCAAACATTGTGTTTATTATAGATAAATCTAGTTCCGAAGGTTGTAATTTTGAACCAAAATTAATGTGTTTTTCAGCCTTCAAGTACCCTTTCTTTCTTGCCTTATCCAAATCCCACATTACGGTCCAAAGAAAAATCTTCTCATCAGTCTTCAAAAGATACCAAGTCAGACGAATAAGAGAGTCTTATCGGTGAACATGACACTCTGATCCCCACCAGAAAAGACTATGATCCTCTGTAGAAAAGACTCTAATCCCTATCAGAGAAGAAATATGAGAGAGTATTAGCAGTAACACCCTAATCCCCAGATGAAAAGTAATACATATGAGAGAGTCTTATCGATGAAAACCTTCACAGGCACCATAAGGTGATTGTAAGCTGAGAGAAATCGAAATGAGAGGGGCTTGATAATGAAGACATTCGGGCACTACAAGCCAAATAAAGATTGAGAATTAGATGGGAAATCACCAAACGAATAATATGAAAGACAATTAACGATGGATGATAGGCCATGTGTGCATGTCATGGCCATTAGAGTCAGTATCCACGTTTGATAGGTTTTTATTATTAGTTTCTCTTGTGAGAGAATCGTCTCTTTCCTTTTTCTTTAATTCTGCTCCTTTTTATCTTTCTCCTTTCATCGAATAACTAGAATAGATATTTATGGAACAAGTGAGAATGACTTCAAAATTTTCCACCAACCTTCCCATTTTGCAAAACAGGATCTGATTAGAACGTCCAAGTGGTATAAGCCAGGAGGAACAAGCGCAAGGGCAGTACCCAAAGGAATATTCCCCATCAAGAGGAGATTGACAAAAGGATGGACCAATACCAAGAAGGATATCACTCACATAGGTTAAATGTTATGGACCTCAAGGCCAAGTCCTATGGACAAATCAAGAAAGAACAGCATGGAGAGCAATTTGGGAAATTCATATGAGACACATAGGGCGGGTAATTGCTAGTTCCCGAACTATGCCACAAAAGGAAGGGGGATAACCCCAACAAAAAAGGTATTTTCAGAGGCACTAATGAACGAAGAAAATGGGTCATCAGTAAAGCATGTGAGATCCTCAAGAAAAGTCAGCTATCATAGAACTTGGAGGTCAGGATACAAGTGGAAAACAACGGTGAGAGGTTTATGAATAAAGAGGTACAAAAAAGGTAGGGAGTTATCAGCTCAGTTTTGAGCCAAATGACACAAAGCAAGGCAAGTCGTTCTAAGACCAGCAGGAATATCATCCTCAGCAGATGATATCATCACCAACAAGCTTTGACAATATAATGGAACACAGAATAGGGAAGGAGGAAAGGAGAACCATCTCCAGCAGAAACATCACAACCCACCGCATTTTAAACTAATAGAATTTTCTTTGATTTTAAATAGGAACGGGGAAAGTCATTGAGGGCAGAGAGGCATGACACCATGAAGATTATCAAACTGGGGCAGAAAATTTTCTTTTCATTTTTGAAAATTTTCTGGAAATCAGGAATCCACTTTGGGGAATAAGGAAGATAAAACAAGTTTTGAAGGAAATGGAATCACCAGCAGTTTACAAAAAAAGGCAATACAAGTTTTAGAGAAGGCAAACTTGAGAGAAGCAAGATAAGCCGAGTATCAAGAATAGTGGTCTTTGAGCCAAGTGTTATCTCCAGCAGCGCTGAAGGAAGGAAAACAACAAGTTTTAATGAATCAAGTTGTGTCCCGATGGGCAGAACAAAAGGATACAATGAGGGACGAAAAAGGGCAAAAGGCCAGTGTCATCCCCAACAATTTTCGGATGAATGAAGCACCAGTTTGAAGGAATGAAAATTCCTCGGCAGTGTTATCTCCAACGGCTTTCAGAAGAACGAAATGCATGTTTTGAAGGGAGTTTTGAAAGAGGAAAGAAGAAAATGGATTCCCTAGCAGTGTTATCCTCAACAGGCTAATCCGCATCTGATAACAAATTATCTGCAAGAGTGTTGATAGAAAATAAATGTTTTGAAGAAAGTAGAAAATGAGGGGAAGAAATGAGATTCCCCCAGTGGTATTATCCCTAGAAGGTATGTAATTAATTCCAGCAGTGTTATTCCTAGCAGTTAAGAGGGAAGACAATACGAGTTTTTGAAGGAAGCAATTCTGAAAGGAGGTAATTCAGGAAGAAAGAAATGGTTTAGGAGGCAAAGAGAGACGACGATAATAGAATGCAGATGAACCATCAATGGTTTGAATTTCCACAGCGCCTGAATCTAATGCCGCAATTACCCGAAAAGGGCCAGACCACCTTGATTTTAATTTGCCTGGGAACAAATGTAATCTTGAGTTATATAAAAGTACCTTTTCCCCGATTTTGAAGTTCGCTTTATGATGTTCTGGTCGTGAATCCGCTTCATCCGTTCTTCGTATAGTCTTGAAAGGCATTATCTTTTTAAGTGAAAGTTCTAAGTTATTGTTGAGGTCAAGACCCCGCCTGAATAGAGGAATGACAATTTATTTTTAAAGATGTTTTTGAAGTTAGGAGCCCGCCTGAAGAGAGGAATGGAGTTTTATTTTTTGATGTTTGTTGTCGAAGTCAGGAGCCCACCTGAAGAGAGGAATGTCGTCAAATTTTCAAAACATGTTTTTGAAGTCAGGAGCCCACCTAAAGATAGGAATGACGATTTATTTTCAAAGTTGTTGTTGAAGTCAGTAGCCCGCCTGAAGAGAGGAATGGTGATTTATTTTTAGAATTATTGTTGATGTCAAGAGCCCGCCTGAAGAGAGGAATGGCAATTTATTTTTAAAGTTGATGTTGAAGTCAGGAGCCCGCCTGAAGAGAGGAATGTCATTTATATTCAAAGTTATTATTGAAGTCAGGAGCCTACCCGTATAATACATGAATACATTTCAGTCTTTACATTTCAAGTCAAAGAGTCAACAAAGTGGAGGATTACTACAAAAATCCCCAGCATAAATCCAAATGCAGGAATCAGAAAGAAGACAACAATGGTCGGAAGAAAGCAATTCAAGCTTCAAATGCAAAATAATCCAAAGCTCGCAAGAAGGAAATAAATAGTTTGAGTTCGGCAATCAAGAGAGACCTATGAGGCAATGCCAGAAGAGAAGAAACATAAGAGCAAGCAAGGCAACAAGAGACACAGGAAGAGCAAGTTGAAGGTCTTGATAAGATTTTACAATTTATTGATTACTTTAGTCTAACTTCTTATTTTCATTTAGTACAGTGTAATAAGGAGGTCAGTGAGCAGCAACAACAACATCAACAGTAGTAACAGCAAAGTCGCAGTTCCACGTTAGTCCCAGCTACCAAAACTTCTGGAACTACATTGACCTGATTCCCTTTTAGCTAGGGATATGTAGGAGACCTTTTGAAGCAAAGGTGCACTCAATCCACCTACGCTTTCCTCAAATTAAGATCCCTCTGCTTGAACAAATGTTGTAGGTTGCGATGATCTATATAAATCTTGCGAGCACGTGATTTTTGCCTTACATTAATTACTCCCACAAAATCAAAACAAAAATTATTTGTTTTATGGTGTGCAATTTTATGAATTTTCGTGGTATTTTCTGTCATTTTTTGCATTTGTTTGTGCATGTTTATTTGTGTTAATTTAATGAAAATACAAAAATATGTCGTATTCATATTCTTTGGATTTAATTGTACAATTAGAAGTAATTATGTTCGGCATACAAAAATAGAATAATGTGCTATACATTTTAGCATTTAATTATGTGATTTTATTTCTTTGTATGTAATTTTGTGTGTTAATTATTATTAAGGGTTAATTAGTATTATTTTAAGGTTTTATAAATTATTTTTAGAATTTGTTGTAATTAGGAATTAAAAATAAGTTAAATTGGGCAAGAATAAATTGGAATTGGGCCAGTCTTCAAAACAAAACCCAGGCCCAAAATAACCCCTTAATCGTCCAAAACCTTCCTATAACCCGTACCCGACCCCGTTTCACTTTGTAACTTGATCACAATCGTTGGATTTTTGTAATCCAACGACTTAGATTAATTGTTTCATTTTAATTCATCAAAGACCCCCAAAACCCCATCTTAACCCTCTCATTTCAAACCCCACCCTCTTCATCTCTGATCTTTCAGAGACCAGACCTCCCAAGACAAACCCTAGCGTCGCCCTCCACTCCCACCACTTGAAACCCGGCGGCCCCTTCTCCGATGGCCGTCAAAATAACACCCCTTGACCACCTAACCATCCTCTCTACAAATCCACAAACGGATTCCCTCAAATCCCCCACGAGCCCTTCTAATATTAGATCGAAAAACTGGTCCGGAACCCTAGTTTGTTCATTGAACCCCAAACTTACGCCTGAACCACCAGACCACCCTTGTTACGATTCTATGGTTTATTTCACTCAAATCAAGCTTGAACTTGTCAAATCCTAAAATTGATGGACCCTAAGAGAACCAAAGCCTGAAACCAAGTCAAATTTTTGATTAGAATGGGCAAGAGCTCGGTCTGAATTTCCAAAAGGTATTTCCTTTTATTTTCTTTTTCTTTTTGTTGATTGTTCTATTTTTCCTAATTTATTCGCCATTTTATCAGTTAGTTCTTCCTCTTCTTTAGGACCTTTTTCCTGTTCCAATTTTTCTGGTGTTAATTAGTATATATCATAATGTCACGCCCCAAATCGAGGGACTAATTCATGTTTGTGTTAAGTCAAAATGTTAGTGTGTATGTTTGTTTTATCTGGGTTTTTTTTATCTCTTGAACATTTCGGATTAGTTGATTTTCCATAGGTCGCTTGTGTGTGTAAATTCATGATGATTACCCAGTTTTATCCCTAGTATTATTAAGCTAATTACGTTTTGTTTGATGTTTGACCCTTATAAAAGCCAATGTTGAACTTGAGTTAGTGAATAACTGGTATGTCCCTAAGCTCTTAATTCATTTTCCTCTTCTGGTTGTTTCGACGGGGTAGGATAGAAATACACAAGGGTTTTAGGGGGTAGTTTTGGGATGTCAAATTTGGATAAATGGTGTAGTCGAGTAGACTGTCAGTAAGTACAAATGTACCATTAAACTAATACTAGTTGTTTAATAATAGTAAGGTTGTAAATCATAAATAGCACGGAGTTTTAATAAAGAACTAAAGAGATGACACCATTTTAAATATCTTTAGAGGTGGAAATCAGAATATCATGGGCTAAATGATAAAAGGGTTAAGGGGTGCACATGGGAAGAAATAATACATGTTAAAAAGTGAAGAATTTGGAATAAAAAATGAACCAACTCTATTCTTTAAATAGACAGAGACTAGTCTGAAATAGGAGAACACTGAACACAATTGATATTGAGATAGAGAGAGAAAATAGAAGAGGGAGAGATATAGAACAAAATAAAGAAAATTCTGAAAGTCTAAAGTTCAACACACATTGATAGGAGAAACTTTAAAGTTTAAGAGTTTAAGGGTATAGAATCAGAAGAAGAGAGCTGGAGAGATCCATTGAAAAGATATAACTGAACAAAATCCTACTGTTGCATTGGTCTTGATTTCATCCTTAAGGTTTACTGTTTTACTGAAGTCATCTGTGATTCAATTGGGTTAAAAATTGTTTAGCTTGTTCTTTCAAAATTGAGCTTCAGTTGAATTTGTGGTTGGATTCTTGTTTCAGTTCGAATTGGGGTTATAAATTATATTTGGGTCTGTTTGTTAAGTCAATTCAAGCTCAGTTGTTTCTATTTGGGGTGTTTGAGTTGCCATTAGTTTTTTTTCTTACAAATCTATTCCGAGCCTATCTTGAGTTTACTTGCTGGGTTGAAGTTGAATTCAACCATTGATTTGCTGTTGATATTGCATTGCTTTGTTGACTTCTCCTCTCTATTCAATATACTCCAGGTACTCACCGAAAACTCAGTACTATGTGGATCGTTTGTTGAGAAATGAAATGAAAATTGAAGCTTCTATTATAGACCTTTAATTTGTGAATCTCATTACATTTCTAGCAACACTATGTGATTTGATTTAATCAATTAGACTTTGTAATTGAACTAGTAGAACTGTGTTATATAGGTTGTTGGACTGTTGATTTGTAATTACTTAGAGTTAGTTGGTTTATCTTAACAATATTCTGTTTAAGCATTCACAATCATGAATAGTTCAAGTTTGTAGTAAAGTTGGAGCTAATATGTTTGTCCTGAACAATTTCATAAAGCAGTAACACCAACTAGTTTGTAACTTTGTTAAAACGTTTAATGATTAGGAAAGTATAGCATCTGTCATATAATTGCAAAGATGGGTAGTTTTATTAGATGTTGGGTAATTTTCAAAGTCAGGATAACACGTTTTGAATGATTTAAGAATCAATGCAAAATCAACTTAGGTAAATACATATTCATGTCCATTTATCACAAGAGTGGAGCCTAGCCATGGGAGTTTGAGATAAAGTGAGTAAACAAGCTTTTAATAAATTATTGGCACTCATGTGATTCGATCCCTGTCACACCTCCTTTTTCTACCGCACACAACGAAATGTAATATGTGACTATAAAGTGTATTAGGGCTCTTTAACGCCCAAGATTGGGCTGCCTTCCCATTTTGTTAAAAATCTTTGGGGTCCTTATGTGAATTTGAAGCCGAGTTCAAACATTAATCCAATAGGAACGTGTATATATATTTTTAGAGATGAGAAAATGAGTAGAGAATTATAGTTACTTTAGGCTTCACCTTATAAAATGGGACGAGCTTCACCCAATAATAAAAATATTGCGGGGCCCTCAATAAAGATTTAAAATTACTTAAAAAATCGGGAAGGGCCGTTTAGCAAACTTCACGGCTTCCCGAAAGTACTACTACGTTAGAATATTTATGCACGGTTTAATTAAACTACTTTCTTAAAAATACGCATTTATGTGATCCAAATACAAATCTTAACGGAGTTGAAATATATCAATAACCACAGATACATTGATGTGACGTGGTTTGAGATATATTTTTACGATGTTGCAATTCTCATTAAAATAATATTAAAAGCAGTTAAAGGCTAAAATTTGCACATAGGATTGAGCATGTTTAAAAATTAGATAAATAAGCTGAATATGATAGTTAAGCGACCGTGCTAGAGCTTGGAATCCGGTACTCCCTAACACCTTCTCATGGGTTAACAGAATTTCTTACCCAGATTTTTGGTTCGCGGACTGTTAACAGAGTCATAATTTCCTCGATTCGGGATTTAACCGGTGACGTGGGACACCATTAATCTCCCAGGTGGCGACTCTGATTTTTAATAATAAATCATGTTCTAATTGTTCTTTAATTGAAAAAACTCCTTTATATCCCCCGCGGGTGTAGTAGATGTAAAAAGAAGGCATAACAACATATATTATAACAAGTTCTATATATGTTATAGTATTACACTGAAGTGTAGGTGTGTGTGTGTGTGTATAAGAACATGAAGTGCGAGGAACACATGGCCGATTCTTTTAGGTATTGATACATTTGTAAATTGATTCATCGACTTATAACCTAGTGATTGTTTAACCATAATATGGAATTTCGATTAAAACTAGAAAATAATAGAAAAATCGGGTTTCTGATAATCAATAAACCAAAGAATGTAATAAGCTTTCAATAATTAGAATGAACAGTAAAGAAAAATTATATTTCAGTATGCTTTCAATAGTTGATCGTGTCCTACAAATGGTATAACTTCTTCCTTTTATAGCTGATCCTAGGTAGAAGAATGAAACCTCGGCTTTAATGACATAATTATGAGTAATAAATGACAGCGAGTGAATCATTACACAATCATTCCTATTAAATGTCAATTCTTCAACGTATCAGGTATTTAATGTTTGAATTTGGACCTCTTCTTGTCTTCAGATCCATGCCTTAAATATTTTTTTGATCCGGTGCCCTTGAATGTCTTGACTTGATACGGAACTCGTCCCTTTTCCCGTGTCTCTTATCATTAACTTCGTATCTTTCTTGAATATTCAATAGTCCACAGTCTTAAATGCCTTATTTAGATACGTGATACGTATCTAAACTACTCATTGCGTCCTCTTTGAACTCCTCTTCTTAATTAAATATTATTTTGTGGACCTTTTGACCAATTCACGTGTCATGCCACGTCACTTTTAATAAAAAATCAGTTTTTTCCCAATACAGATAGTCCCCCCACTTCCCAATGCTCCCGCAAGACATAGATTAGGTAGAGGAGGTGCCCCTCGTGGTGCAGGATCGACGCGTGGTGGTGCATCTGGTTCTACCGTCCCTTCTGTTTCTAGCATATCCTCTAGAGGGGCTTTGTCCAACAAATCCTCTTCTAAAGGAAAAGAACCTTCCGAACCCCTTCAAGAACCAACGGTAGACAAAATCGTACCGTCGGATCTGTCTTTTGAGCATGACAAAGAATCTCTTTGTGAGCAAATGCTTAAATTAGAAAAAGTTGATAAATACCCTTCTTTAATTACTGAACCGCTGATCCCAATCGTTCGAAAAGATTGGCGTTGGAAAGATAGTACTCCCATAGTTATACTCAATCCTAACCAGAGAATATCTTCTTATAGAGCCGTTTTTTCATGCGTTTGCACTTATTGTATTGGGAAAAAACTGAATTTTTATTAAGAGTGGTGTGGCATGACACGTGGATTGGTCAAAAGGTCAACAAAATAAATTTAATTGAGAAGAGGAGTTCAAAGAGGACGCGAGGAATAGTTTAGATATGTATCACATATCTAAATAAGGCATTTAAGACTGTGGACTCTTGAATATTCAAAAAAAATATGAAGTTAATGATAAGAGACACAGGAAAAGGGAAAAGTAAGTAGACACGAGTTTCGTATTAATTCAAGAACAACGGATCAAAAAGCATTTAAAACATGGATCTGAAGACAGGAAGAGGTCCAAATTCAAACATTAAGTACCTGATACGTTGAAGAATTTGCATTTAATAGGAATGCTTGTGTAACGACCTATTCAATGTCATTTATTACTCATAATTATGTCATTAAAGCCTAGGTTTCATTCTTCTACCTAGGATCAGCTATAAAAGGAAGAAGTTATACCATTTGTAGAGGGGATCAACTATTGAAAGCATACTGAAATACAATTTTTCTTTACTGTTCATTATAATTATTGAAAACCTATTACATTCTTTGGTCTCTTGATTATTAGTAACCTGATTTTTCTCTTATCTTCTAGTTTTAATCGAAATTCCTTATTTTGGTTAAACAAATTGGTTCCGTTACCGGGAATCTGATAATCTATTGTTTCTAAGCTTACATACTTTACTTGTTGAAACATCATGTCAAACACCACCACCAACAACAACAACAATGTTGTTGAAAACCAGACCCCTCACGCTCAAGGGGACTTGAACAATGTTAACATAGTTCCTTCCCCTCAAGCCTCTCCACGCCAGTCTCGTGAAGGTACTCTTGTACATGTATCACATGCTGACGAACAAGAGCAGTCAGAATACTTTCGAAGGGCCAGAACAAGCTCTTTAGAGAATAATTGACGCACAAGTTAACCAAGCTCTCTAGGCCTTAGTTAGCCGGTTGCCTTCTTCGACACTCACTCCTTCCCCCAATAACAATACATTGGAGAATCCTCGTTCTGGTCTCGATAACACAAATGAAGGATCCCCTAGTGGACCACGAGAAATGGATACAGGTAATGCAAATAACTCTTATTTACAAAATATGATACTAACCTTACAGGCACAACTCAAGGAGCAGAGCGAACAGATTGAGCAAATATCGGGAGTTCCTCCAATAATCAAAGGGATTGATGCGGATAAATATTCTCAACAGCCTTGGAAACCAAGTGCAGCTCCTCTTCCTATTCCCAAGAAGTTTAAAATACCAGATATTTCAAAATATAACGGTACAACCGACCCTCGAGATCATGTGACGACATTTACTTCGGGTGTTAAAGGGAATGATTTAACCAAGAAGGAAATTGAGTCTGTATTGGTAAAAAAATTTGGAGAAACACTCACAAAGGGAGCACTAACCTAGTATTCTCTCTAACCTGAAAATTTTATTAATTCTTTTGATGTGCTTGCAGATTCTTTTATAAAAGCGCACTCAGGAGCACAAAAGGTTGAAAAAATAATGGCAGATATTTTCAAAAGTAAACAATTAGACACGGAGTTACCCAGAGACTTCGTTGATAGGTTTCAACGAGAACGAATGACTTTACCTCGGGTACCAGATAATTGGGTTGCAATAGCTTTTGCAAGTAATTTGAATGACAAAAGCTCTGAAGCGACAAGAAAGCTTAAAGAAAGCCTTTGTGAGTTTCCTGCAACTACATGGAATGATGTTTATAACAGGTATAGCACGAAACTCAGAATTGAAGAAGATACCGTACTCTAACATTCCCATGACAAAAGGAGCAGATCCAGAAGGTCCGAAACCGAAAAGAGATCAGGCAAGAATAGATATAATCCATATATGGGCCCTGCAGGAAAGATACAAGAATGAAACAAGAAAATCAACGATATGATCAAAAATCGAGAAGCAGAGAATCCAGTTCTTTCTCAAGATTTAGAAATGATAGAAATAGGTAGGAGCCATTTGATGATGATAGAAGTTTGAAGGCAAGATTTGATGGATACAATTTCAATGTTACCACCTCCGAGCTCGTAGCTGTTTTACAAGGCATGGGAGATAAGGTACAGTGGTCGAAGGATATGCGTTCAAATCCAAACAAACGCAATCCAGATCATTGGTGTGAATTTCATAATGATCACGGGCATAAGACCTCATAATGCCGATTTTTACAGAGTGAAGTAGATCATCTATTGAAACAGGGCTATCTTACCGAGTTATTTAGTGAGAAAGGAAAGCATGCCTACATGAAAAATAGACAAGAGCCACCAAAAACCCTGTCACCTAAGAGAACCGTGAATGTTATAAGCGGGAGAGAAGGTATTTTTGAGGTGGCATATCCAGCTTCCAACAAAGTTTCTAAACTCATAATCATGCACGGGAAACGTACACGCCAGATGTTAGAAGATGAAGTTATCGCTTATGATGACGCAGACATGGAAGGAGTGATCACCCCCCATAATGATGCGATGGTAATATATTTACTCGTACATGATATTAAAATAAAAAGAGTTTTGATTGATCCAGGAAGTTCAGAAAATATCATCCTACTAAGGGTGTTACGGGAGATGCAAATGGAAGATAAGATGATTCCAAAGGCGCACACTTTATCAGGATTCAATAACTCCAGTATAGTAACTAAAGGAGAGGTAAACCTAACAACTTTTGCAGAAGGTATTGATAAAGATACCAATCAGGTAGTAGATGTGTAAATGGCATATAATATAATCATGGGAAGACCGTGGATTCGTGATATGGACGATGTCCCGTCAACCCTTCATCAAGTCATGAAATTCCCATCACCATGGGGAATCCGCCAAATTCATGGGGAACAACATATATCTAGCAGTGTTAATGTTGTATTAGATACAAGTAATGTATACAACATTGAAGGAAATTCGGATCAACATCCGGGTAATGAAGAAAAGTCGGGTTTTAACTCAAAATCTAATATAATCCAAAATCCAGAAGAGGGAGAAGGTATCAAAACACCAGCTAAGGAGTTCGACCCTATGATACTATTTGAACAGTGGCCTGGATGAAGAGTTCACGTGGGAGCCGGCTTGAGTTCAGGAACGAGAGGTAAGTTAATTGAATTATTAAAAACTAACGTAGATTGTTTTGTTTGGTCAAATGTTGAAGTAATAGGGACACCAACCGATGTGGAAATTCACAAATAAAGATCCATCTTGCGTGATCATAAAAAGGAAGGGAGGAGAAAAAATATCCATTTATTTTTATCAGAAGTTGTGGTAAGCATTCTCTAAATTCGGAAAGATTAAGGTAAAATTATAATAAAATCTTGAGAGTTCATTGGTTCCATAGCGGGTTTCAATCAAAATGTCACATTCAGAAGAAGGGTGAGAAAGTCATAAATGATCCAAACCCCTAAAATTATAATAAAATCTTAAGAGTTCATTGGTTCCATAGTGGGCTTCAGTCAAAATATCACATTCAGAAGAAGGGTGAGAAAGTCATAAATGATCCAAACCCATCAACATGAATCTCATTTGGTAATGATTCATATAATATAAAAAGCGCAGGACTAGAGATATTTCACATACCTCTTTTGGAACTTTTAGACTCATCATAAAATGTCATTTTTCGACTAACAATGAAGTAGAGTGTGAGGCTACGATTGCAGGTTTGAAAAATTGATACGGGAACTAGGCATAAACCAGATTATGGCCAAGAACAACTCCGAAACTTGTCATTTAATCAAATACTAGGGACTGTAATAGCCAGGAAAGATCGAAAGAAAGAAATTAAAAGACATTGCAATCCCAGGTTCTTCATGAAGTTGATACGTCCTGTTCATTAAGTGTCGATATATAAAAGGGACCTCTTTTTGTAAACCTCATGTTCATATTCCATGAGATGGATCTTAAAGAATTTTCAAAAAATAAATATGCTAAATTATTCTATAAGTCCTAAATAAGAATATAGGCAAGAATAAAATTCAAACGAGTACTTATAAAACTTCTTGACTTAAAAAAGATTCAATAGAAAGTCTTTACGAACCCCCCATTAATGTAAACCCCCCATTAATGTAAATTGGAGACTAATTCCATAAAATCCCTCAAAATTCAAGGGAAAAACTAAAATTTTCAACTTGCTACTGAAGGAGTTGGTTTTTCTGAAGTTGCGTTGTTAACTTCCTTATCAGAAGCAATTATAGGCACAGAATCAACTTCTAGGAAAGTAGCAACAGTTGGGATGTTGGGATTGTTAAGAGAAGCAAGAGTCACGGGAGCTTCAACTTCCGCGGGCTGATCCTCAGGGACTGGGATTTCAATATTGTCAACTTCAGTAGAAACAGCTCCATCATTGAAGGGTTCATCAGCCACGGTGGTATCATCTGTGGGAGAAGGAAAGTCGTGTCAGCTTCACGAGCTTTCTTCCCTAAAAGGAAAACTCTTCCCATGAGTTTCGTGCCTATAAGATTAGCCTGCAAAAATGGTATATATAAGTGAAAATTAAAGGGAGAATTTCCTTCTAAAAAAAGAGGGAAAGGAAAATACCTTCAAAGTACAATAAAATATATCATTCATTAAAGTCAAACAACTATGACTGTCCATTTTTCTTTTCTCTACTTCCCCAATTAAAGGATTCGAGCCAAACATCCGCCCCACCTGATTTCCTCAAAAGACTTCTGTTAGCCGGAATCTCAAGTGTCACGCTCCTCATAGCCATGCATCTGTTGCTGGAATTTTCTTCCATATAACTAACAGAAGAAGAAGGAACTGTAGAGGAAGGTACGGTACAGGAGGTGAAAAAAGCATAATTTGAAAAGGTTGGAACAGGTACGGGGGAAGAAGTTGGTAAAGAAGTAGGAATGGACAAGGTAGCAGGTGTAATATTTGAAGTGATAGGAGAAACATGAGGGACCGAAACAAAAGTTGAAATAGGGGTTTCCTCCAAAACCGGTCCAAATTCGCCACTCTCAAAACCTTCAATGAAGAGGCGTTGAGTAGATTCGGGAGTGTCATTTGGAGCAGTTTCTTCATCAGATATAATAGTAACGGGCTCGGAGGTACGAGCAGGAGAAGCTTCAATATCATCCTCAAAAACCACCACACGCCTTCTAGTCCTAGGACGAGCTGTCCAAGAGGTATCTTCATCTTCATCGACATTAGAATCTTGTTCAATTGATTTCCTCTTTGCTAGTATGTCATGTGTCCTCTCCAGAGCTAACCGGCTCAAGACTCATGAGGCCTAGTAAACCTAGGCTCTGATACCAACTTGTCACGACCCCAAATCCGGTCGTGATGGCGCCCAGCACATTGCTAGGCCAGCCTGACCAATCAATAACAACGACGGAGCTAGAAGCTCGCTTTATCCCATTTAAGCATATCAAAACATGAAGCAATAGTGATACATATATCGAAAATAGGGAACCAAGTCCCAAAATACATCAACTCTCATAGACCGAAGGGTCAAGAGTCATGAGCCTCTAATGAACATAGTGTAATAATGGTTTACAAGATACCAAGTGCGGAAAGAAAAGTCAATACAAAATCAAGAGGCAGTAAGAAGGAATATCGGGTCATGCGGACTCTGCAGCTACCTCGAATATCCACAGACGTCGCCTCGCACAGCTACTGGATCACTGCTGAGAGGTACCTGGATCTGCACACAAGGTGCAGGGAGTAAAATGAGTACTGCCAGACTCAGTGGTAATAAACAAGGGTAAGACAACGCAGATAAGAAATCCGCAATAAAGCACTATGTAAAGCTGTAATCAAATACCCTGTCACAAAATCAATATCAACTGTACCTGTACCAACAAGTACCAGCAAAACAGTATAACAGCTAGCAGATGTAGCTAAATGCAATGCAATGCATGATATGACCGCTATGGTGCGTAGCCCGATCCAATTTGGGTACCCGTGCTCACTGTGAGGGTCAGACTCCGGAGGGGCTCCTACAGCCCAAGCACAATATTACTGCGGCGTGCAGTCCGATCCAACATATATACCGCTGCGGCGCGCAGCACGATCCACTACCAGTCAGCTAATATGCAAATACAGCCTCGCAGGCTCAAAAGTAGTTTTGAAAACCCTTTTATCATTTTTCAGTTGGAAAACAGTAATATCAAGTTCCAGGGATTGGAAATAGCATGATAACAGAAATAGCTACGGACTGGTAGTAAACTAGCATGTCAATATCACCAAACAATGATAACGATCCTCGCGGGATCCAATAACTGGCTCACAGCCCACAAGTATACTCAACCATCCAAGAAGGAGGTTCAACGGCTCAAGAGTAGCCAATATCACAATATAGTATGCAACCATCCGAGAAGGAGGTTCGACGGCTCAAGAATAGCATAATATCATAATACAGTATCAACAAGTCGGACTAAGCCATAGTCCCCAATCACAGTCGACCCCGCACTCACAAGAGAGTACGTGTCTCGCCGCTATACAGCGTCACAAAGTGGTATACCGGGGTTTCGAACCCGCTGGTCATCACCCACATCTATTACTCACCTCAATACAGCGCGACGACTACTCCGCAATGCCCTTGCCACGAGAATCAAGCACCGCACGCGTAGAATCTGATCAAATACAGTAGAAATACAAAAAATTAGGCCAATGGGACGACACCCAATCAATACAATTCGATTTACACCAAAAATGGCAAAGTTGCCAAAACCCAACTTTCGGTACGCTTCTCGAAAAATTACAAAAGTCACATATTCGGAATCCTCATCTCGATACAAGTCTAGGCATATAAAATTTACCAAAATCGGACTCCATTTGCCCACTCAAATCAGTGTTTTTCTTCAATTTAGGCCTAGGGCTCAAACCCACCTTTAATCTTCTATTTACAGAAAATTAACCAAGGATTTCATGTTAAAATGATGTAATTAAGCCACAAAACTTACCTCCGATGAAACCCCGATGATTTCCCAACAATCTCCCGTCAATACCTTCTCTTGGATCTCAAAAATGGTGGTTTGGGGTGTGAAACCCGCGACTGGTTATGTTCTGGTTTTAACTTCACTGCCAGAGCAATTTCTTCATCGCGTTCGCGACGCCTCTCACGCATCCGCGACGCTCTGACCAAAATACCCTTCGCGAACGCGATATGCCACATGCGTTCGCGATGCACATTTCTTCAGCCATCTGGAGATCTTTCTACGCGAACGCGGCCTCCATCCACGCGAACGCGATGCCTTATGAATTCCCTCTACGCGAACGCGACCTTCACCCACGTGTTCGCGATGCTTCACAGTCCTCCCTATACGTGAACGCGAACCCATCCTCGCGAACGCGATGCATAACTAAACCTGGCCTACGCGAACGCGGGCCTTGCCCTCGCGAACGCGAAGGCTAAATTCCTGCCCAATGAATCTGCAATTTACAGCAGACTTCTCATGTTCCAAAAATGCCAGATGATGGTCCGGATTCACCCCGAGGCCCCCGGGGCCCCAACGAAAACCACCAACATACTCCAAAAACACGATACGAACTTGTTCCAAGCATAAAAACACCATCCTAAACATCAAAATCACCAATTACACACGGATTCAAGCCTAAGTTTCTTCAAAACTTCCGAAACTAACATTCGATCAAAAACCCGACCAAACGACGTCCGAATGACCTAAAATTTTGCGGACATATCCAAAATCACATAACGAAGCTACAGGAATTGTCGGAATTCCATTCCGACCCCCGGATCAAAATCTCACCTACCGTTCGGATTTCGCCAAAATTCAACCTTAGCCAATTCAAGCCTATTTCTACACCGGACCTCCAAATTCAATTCCGATTGCTCCCCTAAGTCACAAATAACCTCCCGGAACTAACCGAACCATCAGAATCCGATTCCGAGCCCTCTAACCAAATAGTCAACTCCGGGTTGACTTTCCTTATTCAAGTTTCCTTCAAAAAGGCTATATGCCTCATTTTCAATCAAATTCACTCCTAACTCACCCGATAGACTCTAACACTGATATAAAATCATGAAATATGAAATTACAACATAACGGGGTGGTAATTCCCATGACAACGGGCCGGGTCGTCACATTCTCCCCAACTTAAACAAACGCTCGTCCTCGAGCGGACCCAAAGTTGTACTAGAAGCAACCCAATAGCTGAATGACCTTACCAAGCATATATTCGGGGTGATCATACGTTACCCTATCTCACATAAGTCCGAAAACACCATATAGTCAAAATTTCACAGACCATCTGAACCATAAATCACATTGCACTTTCCGAAATCATATGCTAAATGCTAATCCCATGCCTATACTCAGGATACACTCGAATCCACTGCAATAACCCTATACTCACTACTCCGGGTGGGATCATATGATGTATCAACAACCCCATCACTCGAGACAATAGTCTCTAATCACAACAACTGGCCACAATAACCAATTACTAGCAGAAAGAACCTTCCTCATTAGCTAAAGTCTTAGTCCAACACCTTCATATAATACACACGGCAACCGAACACGCGATATATCGAATCCATCTCTCAGGTCACCCATTCATGAATCCATTTCCCTTTTAACTGATACCACAATAGATTTCGGAGCCGAACCTCGATATTACCTTTCTAACTAGCTGAAATCACATATACTCACACTCATTATTGGCTCCAACGATCATTTCAATTATATCATACCGCACTGGTGATATGACACCTCAACACCGGCCTAAGCCACGACGAGCACAACACATGCTCCAATAAAAACGTCCGAACATACTCAAATCATGACAACTGACTCAAACAAAAGAGTTGTAATACAATTCCTCTGTACCATCATAACATAGAACTGAGATCGCATCTCACATTATAGAAATAAAGTACCAGTCAAGCGGACCTGGGTGCCTTTCATTCCCACGCGTTACCCCTGTGTTGATTGTTTCTCATTAACCAAATATATTACTAATCATAATTGATTTCACATTAAACAAATAAAACCATACGAGTGATTCATTAACAAGTTTGTAATTTTTACAACGCCCGACATAACATAATATATACATAATACTGGAGTCCCACAGTTTACATGTCTACAGAGCCTCTAGGATACAAAAGGGAAATACAATACTTGCCGGTAACAAGGCTCCGGCTATACCTTACAAAACCAAAATGAAATCTAAACCGAGTGGCATGAACCACACAAGGCCCCGAGGGAGAAAGGGGCTCACCAAAAACGGGCAGTGGAGGATGAAAGATACTACCTGCCGATGAGCTGAAGTGCCTGCTACTGATCCACCTACAATCATGACACGAATGTAGCGCCCCGGCAAAAGGGACGTCAGTACACTTGAATTGTACTGGTATGTATGGACAAACTTTGTCCCAAGTAAACTCAAGCCATTAAATTACATCAACAATTAATTAAGCCAACCAACCATGTTTCCACATTTTCCTCATTTCAAATAATTCTCACACAAAGCACTTTCTACGATCAACCAATTTAACAATAACCAATCAATCACGTAAATCACAAGTAGTCAAACAAAGGGGCAATCAGTGCCCCACAGGTTGCAAACTCTCCTGTTGTCTCCTTTCACAATTTCACATTATTGATTTTTGTATCAATTTTCAATGGCGATTTCGATCGCTTTCCATCCTTATTGCCCCTGACCACCCTTATTACCTCGGCCACCCTTATCACCCCAACCCAAACCTTATTTCACCATGTTGCGGCGCGCAACACGACCCCGCCTTACAGTTGAAAACACAACAATTTCAAACAGCAGATAAGGTACTACACACAATTTCAACAAGTTCAAATAAGCAACTTACACATTGGTTCATGTTCTCAATTTCTTCTCAATGCAATATCACAACCATGTTACAATATTTCCACAATTCAAGTGTTTCATCTCTTTCCACAATAAACCAATTCTCAAGTGTTTCGTTTGTTTTCCACAAGGTGCCATATAGGCCATCATAGTCATTATTCACAATTCTTTTGCCAAATTAAACTCTCATTTTACATCACTCATAGCTCAACAACAAACTTTGAATATCCAACAACAACATCAAGAATTTCACACAATTTGTCAATTTAACACGAAACAAACGACTTCACACACATAGGCGATTTCACAAGAATCAAAATTAGCCATACATACCTGGTGATGATTTTTCCTCCTACTTTATGCTTACACAAGATATCCTACTCTTGCCAACCTTGTTCTTGAAGACTCTTACTTCTACTCACTTCTTTTTACTAGAAATCAAGTTAAATAATCATGCATGAGTGTGAAAATTCTATTTTTAAAAGCTATTATATGCAAACCTCTCTTTACCCAATTAAAACTGAAAATCAAAGAAAATAGTTAGGGTTTTTACCTTGAAAAGATTGGGGATGTTGAATCTTTGCCCTAGAATCCTTGGAATTAAGTAGTTGGAACAATCTTTGAAGATGAAGAACTTCTCTCTCTAAAAACCCTCTCTTCTCTCTCTAATTTTGGTGAGATGATATGATAAAATGAAGAAAAAAGGTGTTATATTAAAGAAGAGATCGGGTCAAAATGTTACAAAAATCTGGGCCGGGGTCAATTATGCGGTCACTATGCGACCGCAGAATCCACATGCGGTCCGCAAAGTGACCGCAAAAATGGCCTCAAAGTTATGCAGGTTCTGTTAAGGAATGCGGTCACTATGCGGACCGCATGTTGATTCCGCGGTCGCAAAAGTGCACCGCAGATTTGACATGCGATCGCATATCGACCGCACTTTTGACACGATTTTGGGCAACTCTCTGGAACGATTTGCGGCAAGAATGCGGTCCGCATGTCAGGTTTGCGGTCGCATTCTTGACCGCAGATTTGACATTTTTCTGGAAAATTTTATTCTCAACATTTTTGACTCTTAAATCACTACCAAGGGTCGAACCGCGGCGAGCAAGCTCGCCGCGAAGAATTCTACGCATTCCTAACACATTATTCGGACCATGACACCACAGCTACTAGGTTTTATGCACAAAAATTTTACGGGGCCTTACATCCTCCCCCCTTAAGATCATTCGTCCTCGAATGAGGATTTTGAAACAAATGAGTTTTGAAAGACATGGTATGCAAGCTATCAAGATTTTGACTAACTCTTATATTTTAGAAAAATTTCGCCAGAGTTTCCTTTGTATTATGGACATATCCACCTGTCATAGGGCCCCCGAAACACATTACCAAACAACAATATACAACTACAACACTTTTCACAACTGGTATACACTTTCTTACCTCAACGAATGCACATATTCTATCACATTGTTACAATTGCACATAAACTAGTCACTTCAATGAATTTTCACCTTATTAAACCAATTTAACACGCGAATATTTATAAGGATTTCATTTATCAAGAAAGGTTCAAGTGACCCAAGGTAACAACACATTAAATTCATTACAAAATGAAGGAGACTTTACTAACACTAAGAGAGAAACGACTTGGACAAAATGACAATTACTAGGAGTAGAAGGGTCACCTAATTTCTTCTAGGCTTGATCAAACAAATGGGGGTACTTTTCTTTCATCTCTTTTTCCGCTTCCCATGTGGCCTCCTCAACTTGTTGACTTCGCCACAATACTTTAACAGAGGCAACTTCCTTATTTCTCAACTTACGGACTTGCCTATCAAGAATGGCAACTGGAACTTCTTCATATGACAAATCTTCATTAACCTCTATAGCTTCGACTGGCATGATGGTGGATGGATCTCCAATCACTTTCTTCAACATGGACACATGGAATACCGGATGCACCGATGACATCTCAGGAGGCAACTCTAGCCTATAAGCAACTTGACCAATCCTTTGAACGATCCGATATGGCCCGACATACCTAGGACTCAATTTCCCTTTCTTTCCGAATCGCATGACTCCCTTCATAGGAGATACCCTCAAGAACACCCAATCATCGACTTGAAACTCCAAATCCCTTCGACGAACGTCTGCATAGGACTTTTGACGACTCTGTGCTGTTTTCATTCTCTCCTGAATAACTTTGACCTTTTCCATAGCTTCGTACACCATATCTAGCCCTAGCAATTCCGCTTCACCTACCTCAAACCACCCGATTGGCGATCTACATCTTCTCCCGTACAATGCCTCAAACGGGGCCATTTGAATGCTAGCATGATAGCTGTTATTGTAAGCAAATTCTATCAGTGGCAAGTGTTCATCCCAATTACCTTTAAAATCTAAGACACAAGCCCGCAACATATCTTCAAGCGTCCGAATGGTCCGCTCGGCCTGTCCATCGGTCTGTGGATGGAAAGCTGTGCTGAGATTCACCTGAGTTCCCAAACCTTGCTGAAACTTCTTCCAAAAGTTAGCGGTGAACTGAGCCCCGCGATCTGAGATGATGGAAAGTGGAGTGCCATGAAGTCTTACTATCTCTTTGATGTACAATCTTGCATATTGCTCCGCAGTATCAGTGGACTTGACTGGCAGGAAGTGAGCTGATTTGGTGAGTCGATCCACTATCACCCATATTGAGTCAAACTTACGCCGAGTGCGAGGTAACCCCACCACGAAATCCATATTGATCATCTCCCATTTCCACCTTGGTATTTCTATAAGCTGAGTTAATCCACCAGGCCGTTGATGCTCGGCCTTCACTTGTTGACAGTTCGGACATTTAGCTACAAAGCTTGCTACATCTCTTTTCATACCGTTCCACCAATAAATCTCCTTAAGGTCATGATACATTTTCGTTGAACCAGGGTGCACAGAATACCTGGAAGTATGAGCCTCTTGCCATCACTCTTTCCCGAAGCTCGTCCACATCCGGAACACATAGCCTATCTTGACACCGCAATACACCATCTTCGCTGCCGAGTACAAATGCTGAGGTCTTGTCATTCATGACTGCTTCCTTCACCCGAACCAATGCTGGATCCATGAACTGTTTTTCCTTGATTTCCGCGACCAATGATGATTCTGCTCCATTATGCACCAAGATATCCCCCTCGTCCGACGCCGAAATACGAACCCCCAAGCTGGCTAATTGGTAGACCTCTCGAGCCAGGGGTCTCTGATCCACACCCAAATGAGCCAAACTACCCATAGATTTCCGACTAAGAGCGTCGGCTACCACATTTGCCTTCCCTGGATGGTACAATATGTCCATATCATAGTCCTTGAGTAGTTCTAACCACCGCCGCTGTCTCAGATTCAGCTCTTTCTGCTTGAACAAATACTGGAGGCTCTTGTGGTCCGAAAACACATCTACATGAACCCCATAAAGATAGTGTCGCCATATTTTCAAGGCAAACACAACAGCTGCAAGTTCCAAAAAATGGCCTCAAAGTTATGCAGGTTCTGTTAAGGAATGCGGTCACTATGCGGACCGCATGTTGATTCCGCGGTCGCAAAAGTGCACCGCAGATTTGACATGCGATCGCATATCGACCGCACTTTTGACACGATTTTGGGCAACTCTCTGGAACGATTTGCGGCAAGAATGCGGTCCGCATGTCAGGTTTGCGGTCGCATTCTTGACCGCATATTTGACATTTTTCTGGAAAATTTTATTCTCAACATTTTTGACTCTTAAATCACTACCAAGGGTCCGAACCGCGGCGAGCAAGCTCGCCGCGAAGAATTCTACGCATTCCTAACACATTATTCGGACCATGACACCACAGCCACTAGGTTTTATGCACAAAAATTTTTTTACGGGGCCTTACATCCTCCCCCCCTTAAGATCATTCGTCCTAGCATTATAGAAATAATATACCTGAATCCTCCTCGAGAGGTCATAACATCACGTGGCCTTGCCACAATTCATGATTCTATCCAAACACCATTACTCATGAAGCACCTCAAGTTACTAAGCTCAAACGGTCAGCCACACACATATTTAGGTCTAAACTCAATGGAATGAACTAATGTGTGTGGATATGGGTTGTAACATAAAAGGACACAACCGATGTGCTATTCGCCGAGCGATACCCAATACGGACCTTTCCTTAGAAGCCAAGAAGTATTGTATACAAGGTAACATATAATTAAGTCTATTTCACATTACACTATTGCGGCGTGCAACTCACTCCAATGACATACCCGTGGCGGCGTGCCACCCGATCCAGATATCATACCTGTGGCGGCGTACCACCCGATCCAAATAACTGTACCAGTGGTGGCGCACCACCCGATCCATATAGAACCCTCGCTAAAGAAATGCGCATCGAGTCAAGTTGCTCATTATGGTAAACATATATATATAGCCTCAAGTTCGGCCACCAGAAACGCATCCGACAAAGTTCCTCAATACCAGAACTAAATCAATGGTAGAAACCTCTGCACTGATATCCGCCACGAAGGCCCAACCGACAAAGCAATACCCACCAGCCGTCTGCTGGTCCTGAGGTACAACTACCCCGCTGGAGCATACTCTGATGCACTCTGCTACGCAATTTGTGCCATACCATCATAGTCCATATCACATTAGTCTAGACAACCTGGCCCAATGATGACCAGTCAACAATCAAGTATCATAATCCAAATTCGTCATATCAAGTTGAGAGAGAAAGCCACTAGAGCTTCCGATTTTTAATAATCACAAAACGGTGTCGATACACATGATATACGACCACTGCATAGGCGGACTAACGAGAGCTTCAAGTCTCCAACACATATATAACACATGAATCACCATGCTTGATTCCGTACTTCACCATACAAATACATAACGCACATCAAGCGTCCATTCATACCACGAAAGCCATTCATAAATTTCACTATGCCATCAACGACTCAATTATTATAGTCGATCCAACAAGAGAATACCACCATACCACTGGATATTATCAGTTTACATTACCTTGTCCTTTTGGACCATATACCCCGCCAAATTACTAGAATAGCAGTACCGTTTTCCTTAATCACCAGAAAGATCGATTCTTAAATCACCTGCAGCTGCCCGCGCTGCTAAATAATTTTAATGACTCCCCATATATTATGAACTGATCACAAATCCTTGAATATGTCATTATCAACTTTCCATAACACATCACAAACTCTTTCTCCCAATTACACTGCATAAATTAAACTGCCAGGACTGAGTCCTTATACCCATATCAAGTTGCACAACTGCCAGCGCTCAAGAGCTTTGTTGCACAATATCTACAAGACTCATTACTTCAACCACATACCAGGAATTAGTCGTATTCTTTATCATACCGCTTCGGTTTATTAACAAGTTGTTCCATTTACCCAGTTTCCTTTCCGATTCATCTTTGATTTAATATTAGCCACTACTGTAGCACCATAACACATGAACTCATTCCACACGAGACTCGTACATAAGACCACACGGTCTGAGACATATAGGCCACTGAATACTCTCTCAAATTTCCATAAGGATCACATCTTACAATACTTTATTTTGAAGAACCTCTTGCGATTTGAATTCGTTATCATTACCTTCCAATACGAATTACATAGAATCCCATCATTCACATAATATAACACAAGTCTTGACCTCTTCTAACAAAACCACCGTCTTTAGCCACATGCACAATCTTAAGACACCTGACTGTTACAAGTAAAATCTTGAACACCATAAAACAATTCTCGGGCGTCATTCACCCTTATTCAGATGTAATTCAACTGACTTATTGAACAGAACCACTCGTGCCTTGCTAGAACTCTGACACGCAGAACATGATCACATACAGCTACAATTAGCTATTTTTTTTTCTTTTCTATACACCAAACATTTTTTACCAACACAAGTTCACAACATCCTAGTATTTCTTCACATCTACGAAGCACCATAACCTTAATCAAAGTTTCCCAAAATACCTAGAGACAGAACCAACATTGCACACAATAATGCCATCAATTAATCAATAACAACCTCCCCAACTTGGCTTGGAGGCATACATCTAAGCACTTTAAGCCACTCATAGCATTCTTACTCAAATGATGCCACAATGTTCTAGTTAGATTAAACTCAAGTCATTTACAAGCTTTGGCGGAGATTCGAATCATCAGAAATATTAACTCTTTTGCAATTCTTGTATTCATTCACACACAACAGTAGAGCCCACTCTTTAGGTGACAAAAATCTTTTCTAAGTCCCAAATTTTCCAAAAATTTCGGCAGAGTTTCCTTTGTAAATTGGCCTATCCACCTGCCAGAGAATCACCAAAACCATCCTAACAATACATTCACAACTTGACAAGACATCATAAGGCATATTGACAAAATTAGTCTCAATACTACACAAATCATATTATCACAATTTATACTTGAACTTGTGCTGTACCTGCTCGAATCATAACACATATCAATACCTTTCAATTACACATGAGAATCAACCCACCTACCTCGCCTCAATTTAGCATTTCAGCACAATACCTTCCACCAGGATACACATAGCATAATCACTTTAGTCTTCCTGAGTTTGAACTCGTTCCACTACACATAAGGCACTTTACCTTCCAATTAAGAGATATGGTAACTATTCACCACGCCCATAGCTCGGGGCTACACAACAGATTAGATAAGAGTCGAACAATTAACAGCTCATCCATTAGTAAGCCTCCCAAATACAAAGATATAAACCCGGTCTCAGTCATTATACACAGTAATCTATCAATCGGGAAGGATCAAGTCCAAATCCCCAGTCACAATACCACCACGCTCGTCACATGACGCGTGTATCATCTCAGCATAGCACTGTATAGTGAAAATAAGGTTTCCAACCCTCAGTACATTATCTATTGCCACCACTCACAAAATCAGCACCTCGATGCTCAAGTCATAAACAAGGTCCAGCCTCAAGCCTTTCCGACTGGCCCAACATGAACTCACAGAGATTATGTCTCGCCCCTCGATCGGGGAAATCACAAGCCATAAGGCAATTATATTACTGAGCGCTCGATGCGTACACAGACGTGTGGAAGGAATTTCAAAAAGTATATCTCAAGCGGAATCAAGTACGCACGATAAGAATTCCAAGAAGTGTGAAGTGTTTCCTAAAGGTTCGCAGCCTCCCGAGGATAAGTACAGGCATCCCCGTACCGATCCACAAGACTCTACTAACCTCCATAACACCATAGGAACTTGTTCCAATCATACAAACATGTCACGACCCCAAATCCGGTCGTGATGGCGCCCAGCGTATTGCTAGGCCAGCCTAACCAACTAAACAACGACGGAGCTAGAAGCTCACTTTATCCCATTTAAGCATATCAAAACATGAAGCAACAATGATACATATATCGAAAACGGGGAACCAAGTCCCAAAATATACCAACTCCCATAGACCGAAGGGTCAAGAGTCATGAGCCTCTAATGAACATAGTGTAATAATGGTTTACAAGATACCAAGTGCGAAAAGAAATAGCAATACAAAATCAAAAGACCGTAAGAAGGAATATCGGGTCCTGCGGACTCTGCAGCGACCACGAATATCCTATAGATGTCGCCTCGAACAGCTACCGGATCACTACCTGAGAGGTACCTGGATCTGCACACAAGGTGCAGGGAGTAAAATGAGTACTGCCAGACTCAGTGGTAATAAACAAGGGTAAGAAAGCGCAGATAAGAAATCCGCAATAAAGCACTATGTAAAGCTGTAATCAAATACCCTGTCACAGAATTAATATCAACTGTACCTGTACCATCAAGTACCAGCAAAATAGTATAACAGCTAGCAGATGTAGCTAAAATGCAATGCAATGCATAATATGACCGCTACGGCGCGTAGCTCGATCCAATTTGGGTACCCGTGCTCACTGTGGGGGTTCAGACTCCGGAGGGGCTCCTACAGCCCAAGCACAATGTTACTGCGGCGTGCAGTCCGATCCAACATATATACCGCTGCGGCGTGCAGCCCGATCCACTACCAGTCAGCTAATATGCAAATACAGCCTTGCAGGCTCAAAAGTAGTTTTGAAAACCCTTTTATCATTTTTTTCAGTTGGAAAACAGTAATATCAAGTTCCAGAGATTGGAAATAGCATGATAACAGAAATAGCTACGGGCTGGTAGTAAACTAGCATGTCAATATCACCAGACAATGATAATGATCCTCGCGGGATCCAATAACTGGCTCACGGCCCACAAGTATACTCAACCGTCCAAGAAGGAGCTTCAACGGCTCAAGATTAGCCAATATCACAATATAGTATGCAACCATCCGAGAAGGAGGTTCGACGGCTCAAGAATAGCCAATGTCAAAACACAGTATCAACAAGTCGGACTAAGCCATAGTCCCCAATCACAATCGACCCCGCACTCACAAGAGTGTACGTGTCTCGCCGCTATACAGCGTCACAAAGTGGTATACCGGGGTTTCGAACCCGCTGGTCATCACCCACATCTATTACTCACCTCAATATAGCGCGACGACTACTCCGCAATGCCCTTGCCACGAGAATCAAGCTCCGCACGCGTAGAATCTGATCACGAATACAGTAGAAATACAACAAATTAGGCCAATGGGACGACACCCAATCAATACAATTCGATTTACACCAAAAATGGCAAAGTTGCCAAAACCCGACTTTCGGTACGCTTCTCGAAAAATTACAAAAGTCACATATTCAGAATCCTCATCTCAATACGAGTCTAGGCATATAAAATTTACCAAAATCGGACTCCATTTGCCCACTCAAATCGGTGTTTTTCTTCAATTTTAGGCCTAGGGCTCAAACCCACCTTTAATCTTTCATTTACAGAGAATTAACCAAGGATTTCATGTTAAAATGATGTAATTAAGCCACAAAACTTACCTCCGACGAAACCCCAATGATTTCCCAGCAATCTCCCATCAATACCTTCTCTTAGAACTCAAAAATGGTGTTTTGGGGTGTGAAACCCGCGACTGACCAGTTCTGGTTTTTAATTTCACTGCCAGGAGATTTAACCTTACGTGTTCGCGACGCCTTTCACGTGTCCGTGATGCTCTGACCAAAATACCCTTCGCGAACGCGACATGCCACACGCGTTCGCGATGCACATTTCTTCAGCCATCAGGAGATCCTTCTACGCGAACGCGGCCTCCATTCACGCGAACGCGATGCCTTATGAATTCCCTCTACGCGAACGCGACCTTCACCCACGCGTTCGCGATGCTTCAAAATCCTCCCTATACGCGAACGTGAACCCATCCTCGCAATGCAATGCATAACTAAACCTGGCCTACGCGAACGCGGGCCTTGCCCTCGCGAACGCGAAGGCTAAATTCCTGCCTAGTGAATCTGCAATTTACAGCAGACTTTTCATGTTCCAAAAATGCCGGATGATAGTCCGGATTCACCCCGAGGCCCCCGGGACCCCAATGAAAACCACCAACATACTCCAAAACATGATACGAACTTGTTCCAAGCATAAAAACACCCTCCTAAACATCAAAATCACCAATTACACACGGATTCAAGCCTAAGTTTCTTCAAAACTTCCGAAACTAACATTCGATCAAAAACCCGACCAAACGATGTCCGAATGACCTGAAATTTTGCGGACATATCCAAAATCACATAACGAAAGCTACAAAAATTGTCGGAATTCCATTCCGACCCCCGGATCAAAATCTTACCTACCGATCGGATTTCGCCAAAATTCAACCTTAGCCAATTCAAGCCTATTTCTACACTGGGCCTCCAAATTCAATTCCGATCGCTCCCCTAAGTCACAAATCACCTCCGGGAACTAACCAAATCATCAGAATCCAATTCCGAGCCCTCTAACCAAATAGTCAACTCCGGGTTGACTTTCCTTATTCAAGTTTCCTTCAAAAAGGCTATATGCCTCATTTTCAATCCAATTCACTCCTAACTCACCCGATAGACTCTAACACTGATATAAAAGCATAAAACATATAATTACAACATAACGGGGTGGTAATTCCCGTGACGAAAGGCCGGGTCGTCACAGCTTTCCCTCACATAACTCTCATATCATGGCACAGAATGACCTTTCGTGCAAATATAATCAACAATGGCACGGAATGTTCCTTTGTGCATGCTTGGTTGAAATTGATTTCCAAGTACGTGCCTCCATAGGCACGGCCTTCAAGATAGCATCTACCCAAGCACGGAAGCCAGGGACGAGTTCCACATCTCCCATAGTAGCTATCAAAAAGCAGAAAAAAATGGTTTAAAAATAAAAGAAGGATCAAAATATCAAAAGCAGACACGGTAAAAAGTGAAATACTTACGTGTCATGTTCCATTTTTCAGGAAAAGGAATATTTGATCCACCTACCAAATTAACTGCGGGAATACTTACAAACCGTGTGTACCAACCACGGTCATTAATAACCTCAGGGTTTATCAAAACCCTCTTACCTCTTGCAGACAAGGTAATAACTCCATTACGAAAAAGTTTGGGATGGTAAAGGTGAATCGGATGAGGAAAAGTAAAATCAACATCTGCTCTGACCGACATAAACCTTAAGCACGCTATAGCTCTATATACTAGGGGACCAACTTGAGCTAAAAATATTTTGAAGAAACGGCAAAATTCAAGAATGACTGGATCAATGGCGGGTGTAAATCCTAGAGTGAAATTTTGATTAAAACAAGAAAATAAGAGAAAAATCGGGTTACTGATAATTAAGAGACCAAAGAATGTAATAGGCTTTCAATAATTAGAATGAATAGTAAAGAAAAAGTTGTATTTCAATATGATTTCAATAGTTGATCGTCTCTACAAATGGTATAACTTCTTCCTTTTATAGATGATCCTAGGTAGAAGAATGAAACCTAGGCTTTAATGACATAATTATGAGTAATAAATGATATTGAATAGGTCGTTACACAATCATTCCTATTAAATGTCAATTCTTCAACGTATCAGGAATTTAATATTTGAATTTGGACTTGTTCATGTCTTCTGATCCATGTTTTTGATCTGGTGCCCTTGGATAACTTGAATTGATATGGAACTCGTATGCACTTACTTTTCCTTTTTTGTCGTGTCTCCCATCATTAGATTCGTATCTTTTTTTAATATTCATGAGTCCACAGCTTTAAATGACTTATTTAGATACGTGAAACGTATCTAAATTACTCCTCGTGTTCTCTTTGAACTCCTCTTCTCAATTAAATATTATTTTGTTGACCTTTTGACCAATCCACGTGTCATGCTACGTCACTTTTAATAAAAATTCAGTTTAGTCCCCCCCCCCCCTCCACTTTTCATTTATTTATCATTTAAATATTTGGGAAGTGGATTCTCATTAAAAAGGAAATTTTTGTCACAATAAATGCTATGTCAGTGTTGACGCTTCAATTGTCTCTTCCATTTAATGCATCACATACGTGTCACTTCTTCACTAGTTCTGCTGTTCTGCAACCTTTTTCTTCACTAATCACGAAGTGATGGTTACCTTTATTATAGGCATTTCATCATTATTCTTCTTAGTTTTCCAGTTCCTTTTCATATACTCTTTCGATTCATTCTTCCTCGGTTATCTTCTTCATCAAGTGAGTTCTCACTTCCTCCCTCTATTTTTCTTGTAAAAATTTGTCCAATGATGACATCTTCACATCCTATCCCAAAAAGAGTTCCCATACTTGATAGTTTTCCCAATGCTCCCGCAAGACATAGAAAAGGTAGAGGAGGTGCCCCTCGTGGTGTAGGGTCGACGCGTGGTGGTACATCTAGTTCTACCATCCCTTCTATTTCTAGCACCTCCTCTAGAGGAGATTTGTCCAATAAATCCTCTTCTAAAGGAAAAGAACATTCTGAACCCCTTCAAGAACCAATGGTAGACGAAATCGTACCGTCGGATCTATCTTTTGAGCATGACAAAGAATCTCTTTGTGAGAAAATGCTTAAATTAGAAAAAGTTGATAAATACCCTTCTTTAATTACTGAACCGCTGATCCCAATCGTTCGAAAAGATTTTCGATGGAAAGATAGTACTCCCATAGCTATACTCAACCCTAACCAGAGAATATCTTCTTATGGAGCCAGTTTTTCTTGCGTTTACACTTATCCTTTCACTCTAGGATTTATCCCCGCCATTGATCTAGTCATTCTTGAATTTTGTCGTTTCTTCAAAATATGTTTAGCTCAAGTTGGTCCCCTGCTATGGAGAGCTATAGCGTGCTTAAGGTTTATGTCGGTCAGAGCAGATGTTGATTTTACTTTTCCTCATCCGATTCACCTTTACCATCCCAAACTTTTTCGTAATGGAGTTATTACCTTGTCTGCAAGAGGTAAGAGGGTTTTGATAAACCCTGAGGATATTAATGACCATGGTTGGTACACACGGTTCGTAAGTGTTCCCACAATTGATTTGGTGGGTGGATCAAACATGCCTTTTAAAAGTGGAACATGACACGTAAGTATTTTATTTTTTACCCTGTCTATTTTTGATATTTTGATCTTTTATTTTCAAAGCATTTTTGTTTTTCTTTTTGATAGCTACCATGGGAGATGTGGAATTCGTCCCCGGCTTCCGTGCTTGGGTAGATGCTATCTTGAAGGCTGTACCTATGGAATCATGTACTTGGAAGTCAATTTCAGTCAAACATGGTTGGAGAGTTAAAACTCATGGTATACATTTAGTATTACTTTTGTGTATAGTAAACTCTTTTTTTTCATTCAATCTTATATCCTTCTTATTATTTGCAAATCGAGGGATGTCAGCTGAAGTAGTTATTGCCCTTAGAGCCTCTGCAAGTACTCCTTTAGCACCCAGCACATTGCTAAGCCAGCCTGACCAATCTGTAACATCGACGGAGCTGGAAGCTCACTTTATGCCATTTAATTATATCAAAACATGAAATGACAGTGATACACATATCGAAAACGGGGAACCAAGTCCCAAAATATACCAACTCCCATAGACCGAAGGGTCAAGAGTCATGAGCCTCTACTGAACATGAGTGTATAAAGGTTTACAAGATACCAAGTGCGGAAAGAAAAGTCAATACAAAATCAAGACAGTAAGAAGGAATATCGGGTCCTGCGGACTCTGCAGCTACCTCGAATATCCACAAACGCCGCCTCGCACAGCTACTGGATCACTGCTGAGAGGTACCTGGATCTGCACACAAGGTGCAGGGAGTAAAATGAGTACTGCCAGACTCAGTGGTAATAAACAAGGGTAAGACAGCGCAGATAAGAAATCGCAATAAAGCACTATGTAAAGCTATAATCAGCTACCCTGTCATAGAATTAATCTTCATTGTACCTGTACCAACAAGTACCAGCAAAACAGTATAACAGCTAGCAGATATAGCTAAATGCAATGCAATGCATGATATGACCGCTACGGTGCGTAGCCCGATCCAATTTGGGTACCCGTGCTCACCGTGGGGGTTCGGACTCCGGAGGGGCTCCTACGGCCCAAGCACAATATCACCGCGGCATGCGGTCCGATCCAACATATATATCGTCTGCGGCGTGTCGCCCGACCCACTACCAGTCGGCTAATATGCAAATACAACCTCGCGAGCTCAAAAGTAGTTTTTGAAAACTCTTTTATCATTTTTCGGTTGAAAACAATAATATCAAGTTCTAGAGATTGGAAATAGCATGATAACGGAAATAGCTACGGATCGGTAGTAACTAACATGTCAATATGATAAGACGATGATAACGATCCTCGCGTGATCCAATAACCGGCTCACAGCCCACAAGTATACTCAACCGCCCAAGAAGGGGGTTCCTCGGCTCAACATCGTGACAAATATATAGTATGCAACCATCCGAGAAGGAGGTTCGACGGCTCAAGAATAGCCAATGTCATAACACAAGTATCGGCAAGTCGGACTAAGCCATAGTCCCCAATCACAATCGACCCCGCACTCACATGAGAGTACGTGTCTCGCCGCTATACAGCGTCACAAAGTGGTATACCGGGGTTTCGAACCCGCTGGTCATCACCCACATCTATTACTCACCTCAATACGGTGCGACGACTACTCCGTAATGCCCTTGCCACGAGAATCAAGCTCCGCACGCGTAGAATCTGATCAAATATAGTAGAAATACAACAAATTAGGCCAATGGGACGACACCCAATCAATATAACTCAATTTACATCAAAATTCCCAAAGTTGTCAAAACCCGACTTTCGGTACGCTTGTCGAAAAATTTCAAAAGTCACATATTCGGAACCCTCATCTCGATACGAGTCTAGGCATATAAAATTTACCAAAATCGGACTCCATTTTGCCCACTCAAATCAGTGTTTTTCTTCAATTTAGGCCTAGGGCTCAAACCCACCTTTAATCTTCCATTTACAGGGATTTAACCAAGGATTTCATGTTAAAATGATGTAATTAAGCCACAAAACTTACCTCCAACGAAACCCCGATGATTTCCCAGCAATCTCCCGTCAATTTCTTCTCTTGGAACTCAAAAATGGAGGTTTTGGGTATGGGGTTCGCGACTGGACTGTTCTGTTATATTAATTCACTGACTGCGAGGCGACCTTCTGCGATCGCAGCCCTAGGCTCGCGATCGTGATGAACAAATTTACCAGGCTTCAAAATTACTCTACGCGATCGCGACATTCCCTACGCGATCGCACTGCCTCATGCCTCAACACTACGCGATCGCGTGAAACCACCCGCGATCGCACTGCTCTAAATCCCAGACCTACGCGATCGCACACTACACATCGCGATCGCGATGCACAACCAGTCGACCTTACGCGATCGCATCACTCCTCCCGCGATCGCGAAGAACAAATTTTCCGGCCTCATTCCAATACACTACGCGATCGCAGTCTCCCCCTTGCGATCGCAGAGCTTCCCAGCTTAACCCTACGCGATCGCAGACATAGCTTCGCGATCGCGAAGCACAAAAATTCCCTGCATTAATTGCAGCAGAAACAGGAGTGCATTTGGCACAAAATGGTCCGTTTGGACCCCCGAATTCATCCCGAGGCCCCCGGGACCCCAACGA
This sequence comes from Nicotiana noctiflora, assembly GCA_032618575.1. Lineage (NCBI taxonomy): Eukaryota > Viridiplantae > Streptophyta > Magnoliopsida > Solanales > Solanaceae > Nicotiana > Nicotiana noctiflora. The sequence goes on from JASVEL010002771.1 coordinate 221,792, forward strand.
AAACCACCAACATACTCCAAAACACGATACGAACTTGTTCCAATCATAAAAATACCATACTAAACATCAAAATCACCAATTACACACGGATTCAAGCCTAAATTCCTTAAAACATTCCGAATAACCTGAAGATTTGCGGACATATCCAAAATCACATAACGAAGCTACAGGAATTGTCGGAATTCCATTCCGACCCCGGATCAAAATTTCACCTACCGTTCGGATTTCGCCAAAATTCAACCTTAGCCAATTCAAGCCTATTTCTACACCGGGCCTCCAAATTCAATTCCGATCACTCCCCTAAGTCATAAATGACCTCCCGGAACTAACCGAATCATCAGAATTCAATTCCGAGCCCTCTAACCAAATAGTCAACTCCGGGTTGACTTTCCTCATTCAAGTTTCCTTCTAAAAAGGCTATATGCCTCATTTTCAATCCAAATCACTCCTAACTCACCAGATAGACTCTAACACTGATATAAAAGCATAAAACATGTAATTGCAACATGATGGGGTGGTAAATTCCCGTAACGACGGGCCGGGTCATTACATTCTCCCCAACTTAAACAATCGCTCGTCCTCGAGCGGACTCAGAGTTGTACTAGAAGCAACTCAATAGCTGAATGACCTTACCAAGCATATACTCGGGCGATCATACGTCACCCTATCTCACATAAGTCCGAAAACACCATATAGTCAAAATTTCACAGACCATCCGAACCATAAATCACATTGTACTTTCTGAAATCATATGCCAATTGCAAATCCCATGCCTATACTCAGGATACACTCGAATCCACTGCAATAACCCATATTCACTACTCCGGGTGAGATCATATGATGTATCAAACAACCCAATCACTCGAGACAATAGTCTCTAATCACACAATTTCCCATGATAACCAAATACCAACTAAAAACCCCTTCATTAGATAGAGTCTTATTCCAACACCTCCATATCCTGCCCACGGCAGCTGAAGCACGCGATATACCGAACCCATCTCTCGGGTTAACCATTCATGAATCTATTTCCCTTTTTAAAACTCATACCACGATAGGTTTCGGAGCCAAACCTCGGTTTCTACCTTTCTAACAAGCTAAGATCCAATATGCTCGTATTCATTAATGACTCCAACGGTCATTTCGATTATAACACACCACACTGGTGATAAACACCTCAACACCGGCTCCAATAGAAACGTCTGAACACACTCGAATCATGACAGCTCAAATCATGATAACTGTCTCCAGCAAAAGAGCTGCAATTCAATTCCTCTGTGTCATCATAACATAGAACCGAGATCGCGTCTCGCATTATAGAAATAGAGTACCTGAATCCTCCTCGAGAGGTCATAACATCACGTGGCCTTGCCACGATTCTTGATTCTATCCAAACACTATTACTCATGAAGCACCTCAATTTACCAAGCTCAAAACGGTTAGCCACGCACAGATCTAGGTCTTGAACCCAAGCAATCAACCTCACCCACGGTGAAACAATTAACGTATGCTATTAAATCCTGAAAGGACATAATCGATGTGCCATTCGCTAAGCGATACTCAAAACGGTCTTTTCCTCAGAAGCGAGGAAGTATTGTATACCCAGTAGCATATAACTAACTATATTTTCACAATATTCTGTTGCCGCGTGCAACCCACTCCAATGACATACCCGTGGCGGCGTGCCACCCGATCCACGCATAAATCTCACAAAAAGGAAATGCATATCGAGTCGAATTTTCTCATTACAGCAAACATATATATATAGCCTCAAGCTCGGCCACATGAAACGCATCTGACAACGTTTCTCAATACTGGAACTGAATCAATGGATAGAAACCTCTACACTGATATCCGCCACGAAGGCCCAACCGACAAAGCAATACCCACCAGCCGTCTGCTGGTCCTGAGGTACAACTACCCCGCTGGAGCATACTCCGATGCACTTTGCTACGCAATTTGTGCCATACCATCATAGTCCATATCACATCAGTCTAGACAACCTGGCCAAATGATGACCAGTCAGCAATCAAGTATCATAATCCAAATTCGTCATATCAAGTTGAGAGAGAAAGCCACTAGAGCCTCCGATTTTTTTTTAATCACAAAACAGTGTCGATACACATGATATACAACCACCGCATAGGCGGACTAACGAGAGCTTCAAGTCTCCAACACATATATAACACATGAATCACAATGCCCGATCCCGTACTCCACTGTACATATACATAACGCACATCAAGCGTCCATTCATACCACGACAGCCATTCAGAAATTTCACTATGCCATCAATTACTCAGTTATTATAGTCGATCCAACAAGAGAATACCACCATACCACCGGATATCATCGGTTTACATTGCCTTGTCCTTTTTGGATCATATTCCCTGCCAAGTTAATAGAATAGCAGTACCATTTTCTTAAATTATCAGAAAGATCGATTCTTAATTCACCTGCAGCTGTCCGCGCCGCTCAATAATTTTATTGACTTCCCATATATTATGAACTGATCTCAAAACCTAGAATATACCATTATCAACTTTCCATAACACATCGTGTATACCATATTACACTAAGACAACATGAAAATTCATATCCCTTTCCTCCGCCTCAACATCGGCGCACTCCACTAGTCAAGGACTTTCGTGATCCCATATAGAAGAAAACTCATTACACATTCCACGCTTCGCATACCGACAGGAGTATACTCATTTTCAAACCATGATAAAACACATCACAAACTATTTCTTCCCATTCGTTGCATAAGTTTAACTGCAGGACTGAGTCCTTATACCCATATCAAGTTACACAACTGCCAGCACTCAAGAGCTTTGCTGCAATGTCCTGCAAGACTCATTACTTCAACCACACACCAGGAATCAATCGTATTCCTTTTTATACTATTCTGGTTTATTAACAAGTCGTTCCATTTACCCAGTTTCCTTTCTGATTCATCTCTAATTTCATATCAGTCTTTACTATAGTACCATAATACATCAACTCATGTTACCACACGAGACTCGTACACAAGACCACACGGTCTAAGACCCATAGGCCACTGAATACTCTCTCAATGTTTCCCAAAAGTACCACATTCTACCATACTTTATTTTGATGAACTTCCCGCAATTGTTTTAAATTGTTATCATTACTTCCCAATACGGATACCTAGAATCCCATCATTCACATGATATAACACAAGCCTTGATCTTCTCTAACGAAACCACCATCTTTAGCCACATACACAAATCTTAAGGCACCTGACTGTTACAAGCAAAATCTTGAACACTGCAAAACCATTCTCGGGCATCATTCACCCTTATTCAGTTGTAATTCAACTGTCCTATTGAGTAGAACCACTCGTGTTTTGTTAGAACTCTGACATCGCAGAACATGATTACTTACAGATACAATCAGCTATCTTTCTTTTCTATACGGTGAATATTCTTTACCAATAGCAGTTCAAAACACCCTAGTACTTCATCAGATCTACGAAGCACCATAACCTTTACCAGAATTTCCCAACATACTTAGAGACAGAATCAACATAGCACACAATAGTGCAATCGGTTAATCAATAGCAACCTCCCCAACTTAGCTCGAAGCCATTCATCAAAGCACTTTCAACCACTCATATCATTATAACTCAAGTGATGCCGAAATGTTAATATGAGATTAAACTCAAGTCATTTACAAGCCTTGACAGAGACTCGAATCATCAGAGACCTTAGCTCTTCTGCAATTCTTGCAGATATACATGCACCACCAATAAGCCCACTCTCTTTAGGTGACGGAAATCTTTCTAAGTCCCAAATTTTCCAAAAATTTCGGCAGAGTTTCCTTTGTAAATTGGCCTATCCACCTGCCAGAGAATCACAAAACCATTCTAACAATACATCCACAACTCAACAAGATATCACAATGTATTTCAACAACATTAAATCTCAATACTACACGAATCATATTATCACAATTTATACTTGAACCTGCGCTGTATCCGCTCGAATCATAACACATATCAAATACCTTTCAATTACACATGAGGATCAACCCTCCTACTTCTTCTCAATTTAGCATTTCAGCACAATACCTTCCACCAGGATACACATAGCATAATCACTTTAGTCTTCCTGAGTTTGAACTCGTTCCGCTACACATAAGGCACTTTACCTTCCAATTAAGAGATATGGTAAATATTCACCACGCCCATAGGTCGGAGCTACGCAACAGATTAGACAAGAGTCGAAAATTTAACAGCTCATCCATTAGTTAGCCTCCCTAATGCTCTACAGATCGGCACAAGGCCCCAAACATGGCTACTAGCCCAATTACATAGATATAAGCCCAGTCTCAGTCACTTTACACAGTAATTTATCAATTGGGAAGGATCAAGTCCAAATCCCCGGTCACAATACCACCACACTCGTCACATGACGCGTGTTCCATCTCAGCACAGCACTATATAGTGTAAATGTGGGGTTTCAAACCCTCAATACATTATCTATTGCCACCACTCACAAAATCAGCACCTCGATGCTCAAGTCATAAACAAGGTCCAGCCTCAAGTCATCCTGACTGGCCCAACATGAACTCACAGAGATTATATCTCGCCCCTCATTCGAGGAAATCACAAGCCATAAGGCAATTACATTACTGAGCGCTCGATGCGTACACGGACGTGTGGAAGGAATTTCAAAATTATATCTCAAGCTGAATCAAGTACGCACGATAAGAATTCCAAGAAATGTGAAGTGTTTCCTAAAGGTTCGCAACCTCCCGAGGATAAGTACAGGCGTCCCCGTACCGATCCACAAGACTCTACTAACCGGCTCAAGACTCATGAGGCCTAGTAAACCTATGCTCTGATACCAACTTGTCACGACCCCAAATCCGGTTGTGATGGCGCCCAACACATTGCTAAGCCAGCCTGACCAATCCATAACATCGACGGAGCTGGAAGCTCACTTTATGCCATTTAATTATATCAAAACATGAAATGACAGTGTTACACATATCGAAAATGGGGAACCTAGTCCCAAAATATACCAACTCCCATAAACCGAAGGGTCAAGAGTCATGAGCCTCTACTGAACATAAGTGTATAATGGTTTACAAGATACCAAATACGGAAAGAATCATCAATACAGAATCAAAAGACACTAAGAAGGAATATCCTACAGATGTCGCCTCGAACAGCTACCGGATCACTGCTGAGAGGTACCTGGATCTGCACACAAGGTGCAGGGAGTAAAATGGGTACTGCCAGACTCAGTGGTAATAAACAGGGGTAAGACAGCACAGATAAGAAATCCGCAATAAAGCACTATGTAAAGCTGTAATCAAATACCCTGTCACAAGAATCAATATCGACTGTACATGTACCGGCAAGTACCAGCAAAACAGTATAACAACTAGCGGATGTAGCTAAATGCAATGCAATGCATGATATGACCGCTACGGCGCGTAGCCCAATCCAATTTGGGTACCCGTGCTCACTCGTGGGGGTTCGGACTCCGGAGGGGCTCCTACGGCCCAAGCACGATATCACTGCGGCGTGCGGTCCGATCCAACATATATACTCTTGCGGCGTGCAGCCCGATCCAATATATATACTGCTGATATGCAGATACAGCCTCGAGGCTCAAAAGTAGTTTTTGAAAACTCTTTTATCATTTTTCGGTTGAAAACAGTAATATCAAGTTCCGGAGATTGGAAATAGCATGATAACAGAGAAATAGCTACGGTCTGGTAGTAACTAGCATGTCAATATGATAAGACAATGATAACGATCCTCACGGGATCCAATAACCGGCTCACGGCCCACAAGTATACTCGACCACCCAAGAAGGGGGTTCAACGGCTCAAGAGTAGCCAATATCACACAATATAGTATGCAACCATCCGAGAAGGAGGTTCGACGGCGCAAGAATAGCCTAATATCATAACATAGTATCAGCAAGTCGGACTAAGCCATAGTCCCCAATCACAATCGACCCCGCACTCACATGAGAGTACGTGTCTCGCTGCTATACAGCATCACAAAGTGGTATACCGGGGTTTCGAACCCGCTGGTCATCACCCACATCTATTACTCACCTCAATACGGCGCGACGACTACTCGCAATGCCCTTGCCACGAGAATCAAGCTCCGCACGCGTAGAATCTGATCAAATACAGTAGAAACACAACAAATTAGGCCAATGGAATGACACCCAATCAATACAACTCGATTTACATCAAAATTCCCAAAGTTGTCAAAACCCGACTTTCGGTACGCTTGCCGAAAAATTACGAAAGTTGCATCTACATATTCCTCGTCTCGCCACGAGTCCGTACATATAAAATTTACCAAAATCGAAGCTCAAATTTGCCCACTCAAATCGGTGTTTTTCTTCAATTTAGGCCTAGGGCTCAAACCCACCTTTAATCTTCCATTTACAGGGATTTAACCAAAGATTTCATGTTAAAATGATGTAATTAAGCCACAAAACTTACCTCCAACGAAACCCCGATGATTTCCCAGCAATCTCCCGTCAATTTCTTCTCTTGGAACTCAAAAATGGAGGTTTTGGGTATGGGGTTCGCGACTGGACTGTTCTGTTATATTAATTCACTGACAGCCAGGCGACCTTCTGCGATCGCAGCCCCAGGCTCGCGATCGCGATGAACAAATTTACCAGGCTTCAAAATTACTCTACGCGATCGCGACATTCCCTACACGATCGCACTGCCTCATGCCTCAACACTACGCGATCGCGTGAAACCACCCGCGATCACACTGCTCTAAATCCCAGACTTACGCGATCGCACACTACACATCGCGATCGCGATGCACAACCAGTCGACCTTACGCGATCGCATCACTCCTTCCGCGATCGCGAAGAACAATTTTCCAGCCTCATTCCAATACACTACGCGATCGCAGTCTCCCCCTTGCGATCGCAGAGCTTCCCAGCTTTACCCTACGCGATCGCAGACCTAGCTTCGCGATCGCGAAGCACAAAAATCTTCTGCACTAATTGCAGCAGAAACAGCAGTGCACTTAGCACAAAATGGTCCGTTTGGACCCCCGAATTCATCACGAGGCCCCCGGGACCCCAACGAAAACCACCAACATACTCCAAAACACGATACGAACTTGTTCCAATCATAAAAACACCATACTAAACATCAAAATCACCAATTACACACGGATTCAAGCCTAAATTCCTTAAAACATTCCGAATTACACAATCAATCAAAAACCCGACCAAACGACGTCCGAATGACCTGAAATTTTGCGGACATATCCAAAATCACATAACGAAGCTACAGAAATTGTCGGAATTCCATTCGGAACTCCCGGATCAAAATCTCACCTACCGTTCGGTTTTCGCCAAAATTCAACCTTAGCCAATTCAAGCCTATTTCTACACCGGGCCTCCAAATTCAATTCCGATTGCTCTCCTAAGTCATAAATGATCCCCCAAAACTAGTCGAATCATCAGAATCCGATTCTGAGTACTCTAACTCGATAATCAACTCTAGGTTGACTTTCCATATTCAAACTTCCTTCAAACATGCTATTTGCTTTATTTTCAATTCAATTCACTCGTAACTCACCTGATAGGCTCTAACACTGATATAAAAGCATAAAACATGTAATTGCAACATGACGGGGTGGTAAATTCCCATAACGATGGGCCGGGTCGTTACATGTACTTATAGACTCAGAATTATCAGGCACCACACTTTACCTCTTGAATTCACTAAGTTGAAGAAGATTCTGACGTTGATGAAGACGAAGATGCCTCTTTGACAGATCGTCCTAGAACTAGGAGGCGTGTGGTGGTTTCCGAGGATGAAACTGAAGTTTCTCATGCTCGCACCTCTGAGCCCGTTACTATTATATCCGATGAAGAAACCGCTCCAAGGGACACTCTTGATCTACTCAACGCCTTTTCATTGAAGGTTTTGAGAGTGGTGAATTTGGCCCAGTTTTGGAGGAAACCCCTCTTTCATCTTTTGTTTCTGTCCCTCATGTTTCTCTTATCACTTCGAGTATTACACCTGCTACCTTGTCCATTCCTACTTTTTTACCAATTTTTGCCCCCGTACCTGTTCCAACCTTTTCAAATTCTGCTATTTTCACCTCCTCTACCGTACCTCCTTCTACAGTTCCCTCTTCTTCCGTTAGTCATGTAGAAGAAAGTTCCAGCAACAGAAACATGGCTATGAGGAGCGTGACACTTGAGGTTCCTGCTAATAGCAGTCTTTTGAGGAAATCAGGTGGGGCAGACGTTTGGCTCGAACCCTTAATTGGGGAAGTAGAGAAAAGAAAAATGGATAGTCATAGTTGTTTGACTTTAATGAACGATATAGTTCATAGTACTTTGAAGGTATTTTACTTTCCACCCCTCCCCCCCCCCCTTTTTAGAAGGAAATCTCCCTTTAATTTTTACTTATATATACCTCGTTTTTACAGGCTAATCTTATAGGCACGTAACTCACGGGAAGAGATTCCCTTTTAGAGAAGAAAGCTCGTGAAACTGACCGAGCTATTCTTGAGGCTGAAATGAAAGGTAGGGAAGCTGATCTTAAAGCAACTAGTTGGCAAGAGCAACTGAAAAGTGCTCAGAAAAAGATAAAGGATTTGCAAGAGAACAATCGCAATTTGGAGCAACAAAAACAATCTTTAACTTTTGAATTAGACGGGGTCAAGGCTTCTTTTAGCAAGGTGGAAAAGGAAAAAGAGTGCCATGAATGTTCTTTTTCCGAGAAACTATCAAAGTCATGTGAGGAGATTAGAGAACTTAAATTTTGGTTGAGTAAGAAAGAAGAATACGCGGGAGAGCTAGTACAAAACTTATCTCAAGCTCAGGCTGATCTACAAGCTTCCTCTGATAAGGCTCGTGCCTTAGAAGATTCTCGTGCCTCTCTTGAAGCTACCCTTAATGCCACTTTAAATGAAAATCAAACATTGAAAAATGATATTACCTCGTGGCAAAGGGATTATGCTCTTCTTGAGGAGAGTTTTGATTCAGAGGTGAGCTGGGCTTTCTGAAACTCCCGCTGTGATGCTTTAATGGAGGCTAGCCAAGAGAATTTTGATTTGCAATCAGAATTAGCCAAGGTCTTAAAGACCATTGAAATGACTCAACAACCACTTGATTTTCCTTCTCCCTCAGATGATACCACTGTGGCTGATGAACCCTCCATTGATGGAGCTATTTTTACTGAAGTTGACAATATTTCAATCCCAGCCCCTGAGGATCAGCCCGCAGAAGTTGAAACTCTCCTGACTCTTGCTTCTCTTTACAATCCCAACATCCCAACTGTTGCTACTTCTCTAGAAGTTGATTCTATACCTATAATTGCTTCTGACAAGGAAGTTAACACAACAACTTCAGAAAAACCAACTCCTTCAGGAGCAAGTTGAAAATTTTAGTTTTTCCGTTGAATTTTGAGGAATTTTATGGAATTAGTCTCCGGTTTACATTAATGGGGGTTTTGTAAAGATTTTTTATTTTGTAAAAACTTTCTATTGAATCTTTTTTAAGTCAAGAAGTTTTATAAGTACTCCTTTGAATTTTATTCTTGCCTATTTTCTTATTTAGGACTTATAGAATAATTTAGCATTTTTATTTTTTGAAAATGCTTTATGATCCATCTCATGGAATATCAACATGAGGTTTACAAAAAAAGGGGCCCTTTTTATATATCGACACTTAATGAAGACGTCTCAACTTCATAATGGTGTTATAATACGATGAAAGAAATAGGAAACACATGTTTTTTGTATGAAATAACTTTGACAAGTTTTTATTCATGAACTCGAGCAAGTTTTTCGAATGGTACATGCGTTGTAGTACGTCTATAACTTCCTCGCAACTATTTTTCGTGTAACAGATTTCTTTATATAAAATATACAAGGTTTTTTTTTATTGTAACATATTTTAGCACATAACCATAGCCCTATCTTTATATATTTAGAAAGGGTTTGAAAAGTGTTTACAACATTTGAATAATGTTTTATGTAAATCAACATTGAATAATGTTGTATACGTAGCTATTCACAACTGAATCTTGATACGTGGCAATTTGTAGCTGAATTTGGTCAACTTTTGCTTGATGCTCGTATCCCATTTTCTCCTTGCAACATTGCTTGACACCCGTATCTGGTTTTTCACTGCACGAAGCTATGTATACTATATAATCCCCCAAGTGTTTGAGCGTTGAAGAATGAAGCCTTGAACACTTGTTTAGTACTTACATGTTGGTCCTTTTCCTGAAACAGAAAATATACGGGACTCGGGGGTACAATTTTAGATAAAGACTACCTACCGTATGTATTTCCATCAGATTGATATAACCCTAGGCTTAGAATTTAAGAATATTCTATTTTGCCATGCAGGTTGTGGCTAATCATTTGGCACGTGTTAGGGATTTTGCCTAGCATCTAAAATTGTTAGTAAAATCTTAATAATTTAAAAGAAAAAGAATTTAGCCTGAAGATACCTGACCATGTCCACTTCCTTAAAAGCAATATCTTTTTAGCACAAAGTCCCCAGTTTTGAAGAACCTGGGATTGCGGTGTCTTTTAATTTCTTGCTTTCGATCTTTCCTGGCTATTACAGTCCCCAGTATTTGATTAAATGACAAGTTTGAGAGTTGTTCTTGGCCATAATCTGGTTTATGCCTAGTTTCCATACCAAATTTTCAAACCTACAATCGTAGCCTCATACTCTACTTCATTGTTAGTCGAAAAAAATGACATTTTATGATGAGTCTGAAAGTTCCAAAAGAGGTATGTGAAATATCTTTAGTCGTGCGCTTTTTATATTATATGAACCATTACCAAATGAGATTCATGTTGATGGGTTTGGATCATTTATGACTTTCTCACCCTTCTTCTGAATGTGATATTTTGACTGAAACCCGCTATGGAACCAATGCACTCTCAAGATTTTATTATAATTTTAGGGATTAAAAATTGAGTCTCAATTTCCTAGATGCCATGATTAAAACTAAAGCTAATTTTTCTAGTTGTGGGTATCATGTTCCAGCATTTAACAAAATACTTACTTATGTAACAGATAGGAGATTGTTTACCTTAATCTTTCCGAATTTAGACAATGCTTACCGCAACTTCTGATAATAATAAATGGATAGCTTTTCTCCTACCTTCCTCTTTATGATCACGCAGGGTGGTAATTCCCGTGACGACGGGCCGGGTCGTCACAGTATCCCTATTATTTCAACATGGAGCCAAGCAAAACAATCTATGTTAGTTTTTAATAATTCAATTAACTTACCTCTCGTGTCTAAACTCAAGCCGGCTCCCACGTGAATTCTTAGTTCAGGACAATGCTCAAATAGTATCATAAGCTTGAACTCCTTAGTTGATGTTTTGATACCTTCTCCCTCTTTAGGTTTTTGGATTATATCAGATTTTGAGTTTAAACATAACTTTTCTTGATTACCCGGATATTGATTTGAATTTATTTCGATGTTGTATACATTACTTGTATCTGATACATCATTAACACTACTAGATATATGTTGTTCCCCATGAATTTGGCGTATCCCCTATAGTGATGGGAATTTCATGACTTGATGAAGGATTGACGGGACAGCGCCTTCATGGTCTTCCCTCTTCCCATGATTATATTATATGCCATTTCCATATCTACTACCTGAAATTTGGTATCTTTCTCAATGCATTCTGCAAAAGTTGTTAGGTTTACCTCTCCTTTAGTTACTATACTAGAATTATTGAATCTTGATAAAGTATGCGCCTTTGGAATCATCTTATCCTCCATTTGCATCTCCCGCAACACCCTTAGTAGGATGATATTTGCTGAACTTCCTGGATCAATCAAAACTCTTTTTATTTTAATATCATGTATGAGTAAAGATATTACTAGTGCATCATTATGGGGGTGATCACTCCTTCCATGTCTGCGTCGTCATAAGCGATAACTTCATCTTCTAATGTCTGGCGCGTACGTTTCCCGTGCATGATTGTGAGTTTGGAAACTTTGTTTGAAGCTGGATATGTCACCTCATAAATACCTTCTCCCCCGCTTATAACATTCACGGTTCTCTTAGGTGACAGGGGTTTTGGTGGCTCTTGTCTATTTTTCATATAGGCCTGCTTTCCTTTCTCACTAAATAACTCAGTGAGATAGCCCTGTTTCAATAGATGAACTAATTCACTCTGTAAAAATCGGCATTCTGAGGTATTATTCCTGTGATCATTATGAAATTCACACCAATGATCTGGATTGCGTTTGTTTGGATTTGAACGCATCTCCTTCGGCCACCGTACCTTATCTCCCATGCTTCGCAAAACAGCTACGAGCTCGGAGGTGGTTACATTGAAATTGTATCCACCAAATCTTGCATTCAAACTTCCATCGTCATCAAATGGCTCCTACCCGTTTCTATCATTTCTAAATCTTGAAAAAGAACTGGATTCCCCGCTTCTCGATTTTTGATCATATCGTGGATTTTCCTGTTTCGTTCTTGAATCTTTTCCTGCAGGACCCAGATATGGATCGTATCTATTCTTACCTGATCTCTTCTCGGTTTCGGACCTTCTGGATCTGCTCCTTTCATCATGGGAGTGTTGGAGTACGGTATCTTCTTCAATTCTGAGTTTTGTGCTATACCTGTTATAAACATCATTCCACGTAGTTGCAGGAAATTCACGAAGGCTTTCTTTAAGCTTTCTTGTGGCTTGAGCTTTTATCGTTCAAATTACTTGCAAAAGCTATTGCAGCCCAATTATCTGGTACCCGAGGTAAAGTAATTCGTTCACATTGAAACTTATCAACGAAATCTCTGAGTAAGTCCGTGTTTGATTCTTTTTAAAACTTTTGTGCTCCTGAGTGCGCTTTTATAAAAGAATCTGCAAGCTCAGCAAAAAAAAATTAATAGAATTTCCAGGTAAGAGAAAATACCATATTGGTGCTCCCTTTTTGGGTGTTTCTCCAAATTTTTCGACCAATACGGACTCAATTTCCTGCTTGGTTAAATCATTCCCTTAACGCCCGTAGTAAATGCCGTCACATGGTCTCGAGGGTCGGTTGTACCGTCATATTTTGAAATATCAGGCATTTTAAACTTCTTAGAAATAGGAAGAGGAGCTGCACTTGGTTTCCAAAGTTATTGAGAATATTTATCCGTATCAATCCCTTTGATTATTGGAGGAACTCCCGGTATTTGCTCAATCCGTTCGCTTTGTTCCTTGAGTTGTGACTGCAAGGTTAGTACCATATTTTGTAAATAAGAGTTATTTGCATTACATATATCCATTTCTCGTAGTCCACTGGGGGAACCTTCGTTTATTATTATTGGGGGAAGGAGTGAGTGGCGAAGAAGGCAACCAGCTAACTAAAGCCCGAAGAGCTTGGTTAACTCGTGCATCAATTATTCTCTAAAGAGCTTGTTCTGGCCCTTCGAAATGTTCTGACTGCTCTTGTTCATCAGCGTGTGATACAGGTACATGAGTACCCTCACAAGACTGGCGTGGAGAGGCTTGAGGAGAAGGAGCTATGTTAACATTGTTCAAGTCCCCTTGAGCACGAGGGATCTGGTTTTCAACAATATTAATTTTTTAAAAATTTATACTCATTAAGACAGGATTCACGTGCATTGGGCGTACCCTAAGATTAGTAGAGTAGAAAATATTTAACCAAAATATGGAATTTCGATTAAAACTAGAAAATAAGAGAAAAATCGAGTTATTGATAATCAAGAGACCAAAAAATATGATAAGCTTTCTCTGAATAAAAATAAGCAATAAAGAAATTTGTATTCCAATATGATATCAATGATTTTCCGTCCCTACATATGATGTGACTTCTTCCTTTTATAGTTTACCCTAGATAGAAGAATGAAACCTAAACTTTAATGACATAATTATGAGTAATAAATGATATTGAGTAGGTCGTTACACAATCGTTCCTATTAAATGCCAATTCTTCAACGTATCAGGTATAATGATTGAATTTGGACTTCTTCCTGTCTTCAGATTCATGTTTTAAATGCTTTTTGATCTGTTGCCCTTGAATGTCTTGAATTGATACGGAACTCGTATCTACTTGTTCTTTATATCCTTTGTCTTTAGAATTACATCCCAATCCGTTTCTAAACAAGTTCAATAGTCCACAGTCTTAAATGCCTTATTTAGATACGTGATACGTATCTAAACTACTCATTGCGTCCTCTTTGAACTCCTCTTCTCAATTATATATTATTTTATTGACCTTTTGACCAATCCACGTGTCATGCCACATCACTCTTAATAAAAATTCAGTTTTTTTCCAATAGAGTGATGAATGAATGTAATTCATTAACTCTGTTATAATACAAATAATGAATACTATTATATAAATTAGTAGAATAATATTATATTAATTTATCAATTCATTAATTATTCGTACGTAGTAATGTATAAGGTTGATCATCAAGTACAATATAGTTTATGAGTGTGTATGAAATTATCCATATACTTAAATATAACTTAAAAAATTCCTTTAAATGCATGCTATTATAATATATTAAAAGTAACTACCTAGTTAATATAATCTATTTTAAAGATTATGCTAATAGTTTATAATTATTTATAATAATTGCATTTAAATAAAACAAATATTTATAGCTAATAAGATTTTTTTATAGCTTATAATATTTAAAAATAAAAATAGAAAAAAATTTATTTAATTTTTTTTCTTGTAGAAATAGCAGTCAAAAGCTGGCGACTAACTTTGGTCCTAATAGTCAATACTTATTTGCTACCAAAAATAGCGACCAAAGTTGGTCGCTATATTTAAATCCAGAATCAAAATTGGGTTTTCCATCCCAATCTCTTATTTTCTTTCCAAAAGTTTTCTAAACTCTCTCTCAACATATTCTCCTCCCCTCCTCTATTTGCCTCACACAAATCAAACCCCCCCACCCTGCACCACCACTGTGACCGCATGTGTTATCGCTGCCACTGCCCCTTTCTCTCCATCTCCACCTAAACAAACCTTGGGTTTGAATTATAACCTTGGATCTTTGCTATTTCTAGTTTTTGTTTCAATTATTTCAATATTTTAGTTTGAGGATATGAATTAGTATTTAAATTCTTTGAACATTGTATTTTATTGAGGATTTGGGTTTAGGTCTTGTTTTAGTTAGCTTTGTTAATTAATTTTATAAACTAATTAGTTTAACTAGTGTTGAATTTGGTTTAGTCAGATTTGAATTATACTTTGTATTGTCTAGATAGTTTATAAATCGAAATTTTGGATATGAATTGGACTTTTAAGATATGAATTGGACTTTTAGTTTATGAATTGAATTTTTTGTTTATGATTTGAACGTTTAATCTATGAATTGAACATTTTAGATATGAATTGGACTTTTAGTTTATGTATGGAATTTTAGTTTGTGATTTGAACTTTTAATTTATGAATTGAACTTTTTAATATGAAATGGACTTTTTTTTTGTAATGAAATTTTTGTTTATGATTTGAACATTTTAATTTATTATTTGAACTTTTAGTTTATAAATTGAAATTTTAGTATATGAATTGAAATTTTAGTTTATAAATTGAGTATTTTAGGATACGAATAGGACTTTTAGTTTATGAATTGAACCTTTTGAATATGAATTGAACTTTTAGTTTATAAATTAAACCAAAAATATATAAATTGAATTTTTAGGATAAGAATTGAACTTTTAGGATATGAGTTGAACCTTTAGGATATGAAATTAATTAACTAAATAAAGATTAGGATATGAATTAACTAAATTAATTTGTTCTTATTTTATTTGTATAGATAGAACACCGTACTTGGATGTACAATATGAATTATTCTAATCGGCAGGGATTGCGGAAGGATTTTGTAGAAGGAGTGGATGACTTTATTAGACATGCAATGTCACTTCCACCATACCTAAGTGAAGGAGTAATTAGGTGACCTTGTGTTAAGTGCGACTGTATGAATTTTGGAAAACCGGTGGAAGTTAAGCATCATCGTTATAGGAAGGGGTTTGTCGTTTTAGAAAATTACGCCCCAATCCCCAATTTAACTGTTTCCCTAAGTTCATTTCTGCTATTGTGGTTTGGCGGGAGAGTCGGTTCTGAAATTTAGAGCATTTTGGGACACTTAGTCCCTAAATGAGAGCTTTAAAGTTGGAAAATGGTCCGTAGCCGGAACAGTGTTAAGACGACCTCGGAACGGAAATTCGAGGTTGGGAGCGCGTTCGAAATGTATTTTGGAGGTCCGTAGCTCAATTAGGCTTGAAATGCCGAAGTTTAAAATTTTGGCGAATCCGAACGATAGGTGAGATTTTGATCCGAGGGTCGGAATGGAATTCCGACAATTCCTGTAGCTTCGTTATGTGATTTTGGATATGTCCGCAAATTTTCAGGTCATTCGGACGTCGTTTGGTTGGGTTTTAGATCGGATGTGCAATTCGGAAAGTTTTAAGAAATTTAGGCTTGAATTCGATGTGAATTATGGGTTTTGATGTTGTTAGACGTGTTTTTATGATTAGAATAAGTTCGTATCATGTTTTGGAGTAGGTTGGTGGTTTTCATTGGGGTCCCGAGGGCCTCGGGATGAATTCGGGGGTCCAAACGGACCATTTTGGTGCCAATTGCACTGCTGGTTCTGCTGCAATATTGCAGAGAATTTTTGTGCTTCGCGATCGCGAAGCTGCTCATGCGATCGCATAAGAGGAAATTATTGGGCCCTGCGATCGCGAGGGGGAGTCTGCGATCGCGTAGGGTGAATTTGGGAAGCTCTGCGATCGCGAGGTTGAGTCTGCGATCGCGAAGGGTAGCGGAGTGAGAACTGGGAGTTGTTCTTCGCGAACGCGACGCGAGGGATGCGATCACGTAGGGTGTTAATCGAAAACAGTGCGATCGCGGTCGAGGTGATGCGATCGCGTTGAATGGCCAGGTTGATCACTGCGATCGCGTCCAGGACCACGCGATCGCGTAGAGGAAAAATAGGCCGCCCATATTTTGTGCATCGCGATCGCAAGCCCAGTGCTGCGATCGCGTAGAGTAAATTGGCCTGGTAGTGACTTTAAGTCCAGAACATTTCAGTCGCGGCCTAACACACCAAAACCGCCATTATTGAGCTCCAAGAGAGGGAATTGGAAGGGGAAACGCTGGGATATCATCGGGAAATCATCGGGGGTAAGTTTCTTGACCTTAATTCGTTGTTTTATCATGAAATCCGTGATTATTTCACTGAAAATGGAAGATTAAAGGTGGGTTTGAGCCCTAGGCCTAAATTTTAGAAAACCTTTGATTTTGAATGGGCAAATGGAGTCCGATTTCGATAAATTATATATGCACGGACTCGTGTCGAGATAAGGAACCCGAATATATAACTTTCATAATTTTTCGAGAAGCGTACCGAAAGTTGGGTTTTGGCAACTTGTGGGTTTTGGTGTATTTTGAGTTATTTTGATTGGGAATGCCCAATTGGCCTATTTTGATGTGATTCTATTGATTTTTATCAGATACTATACCTGTGTAGGCCAACATTCGCGGCAAGAGAATTGTCTCTTAGCGGTTTTGCACCGGAGTCGAGGTAAGTGGCTTGTCTAACCTCGTGTGGGGGAACCTTTACCCCTAGGATATTATGTGATAGTTTAAATGCATTGTACGCGAGGTGACGGGCGTGTACATGCGCTGGTTGTTGTAACTCACTTTACTTGAATTGTTCAATTCGTGATATTCCTGTTCTTAATTTATTTAAATTGTGACATTTACCTGGTATTCGTTAGGGAAGCATGATTTGGTAGATTTATCTGTCTAATTGCCTAATTGTCCTACTTGAACTTCTTGATAATTGTTGGCACTAGTCCTCGGTGAAGTTGTAGTTAAGCATATTATGTTTTCTGTGAGCATTTTCTTTATTTGTTGTGTTTGTGGACTGCGGGTTCAATTCCCGGAGATCCAAGGGCTGCGGGTTCGATTCCCGGAGACCCGGAGTTTATTGATATATTATTGGTAGGGACTGCGGGTTCGATTCCCGAGATCCCGAGTTATTGGTAGGGACTGCGGGTTCGATTCCCGAGATCCTGAGTTATTTGTAGGGACTCGGGTTCGATTCCCGAGATCCCGAGTTATTGGTAGGGACTGCGGGTTCGATTCCCGAGATCCTGAGTTATTTGTAGGGACTGCGGGTTCGATTCCCGGAGATCTTGAGTTATTGATATATTATTGAGACATGGGCTGCGGGTTCGATTCTCGGAGACCCAGGGGTACTGTTTATGGGATTGTGGGTTCAATTCCCACAGGTCCTAGACTTGTTAATTGAGTTGTTACTTGTTGTTAGTTTACTTGTAGATGGTTGCAGTAATCACCTTATTGTTGTTATTTAAAGATTATTGTCATTTAAACTGCTCATTATTGTTATTGTCACTATATTATTGCTTCTCAGTAGGGCCCTGACCTTCCTCGTCACTACTCTATCGAGGTTAGGCTTGGCACTTACCGAGTACCGCCGTGGTATACTCATGCTACTCTTCTGCACACTTTTGTTGTGCAGATCCAGGTACATCAGGACAGGCTCATACTAAGTGATATCAGCAACACATTTGGAGACCTCGAGGTACGATCTGCTACGTCTGCGGATCCGGAGGCTCTCCTTCTATTCTGATAGTTTTGGTAGATGTTTCTCCTTCCTTTCGTTGTTTAGATACTCTTTACACATAGAGCCACAGTTGTATTTCTCTTTTAGTCTGTGTTATCCGTGGGATTTCGGGTCTTGGTGGTGTTATATACAGTGTGTTCTTGACGGGTGTATGTGCCAAGCGGCACGGATTACACTTTATTTATATTATTCCGCTGTTATCTTATCTTTAACATTCATAACTTGTATATTCCGCAACGTGTTAGGCTTACCTAGTCGTGGGGACTGGGTGCCATCACGACATGTTCACGATTGGTGAACTAGGGTCGTGACAAGTTGGTATCAGAGCTCTAGGTTCGTAGGAGTCACGGGACACAGACCGGTTACTTAGATTCTCGCTGATCGATACGGAGACGTCTGTATTTATCTACGAGGGGCTATGTAACTGTTTAGGAAACTCTTCAATTCTTTGAATTCCTTATCGTGCGCCATTTATTCAGTTGGAGCCTATGTCATATGTTCTTTTTCATCCACTCGTGTATTGAAATTTCGCGCTCGGTATTAAGTATGCGCCGACGGTTCGTGACGCTGCAGAAGGATTTCAAGGGAGTCAAGAATTTGCTCAACCATTATTACCGCGTGTCATCCATATCGATAATGCAAGAGAATTGAGAGATCTTCAATTGTGCACATGGGGGTGCACTAGGTTCTGACATTCGATTGATAAGTACGGTCTTGAGAAGGTTTACTTAACTTCCTAATCGTCACGATAATGGTAGAGTCACAAAGTGGATGTAGATCTAAAGATAGTTGGTGGTAATAAAGACTATATGGTTCATATGAGATATCTATTTAGCGAAGGATTCAGCCAGCAAAGATACTGGGGGGATATGAGTTTAACTGTCTTAAGAAGGACATGTGCCAAACGAATGTCTTGGGCTGTCTTATGATGAAGACGTACAAATGATAAAGGCTATTGTCATGGATTAGCAAGATGTATCTTAAGGCTTCATGCCAAGTGAAAGGATTTCACTATCAACGATCAAATTATGGGTCATGTGTCATATCAGATTTGGCCTGCGATGTATTTAGGTACTATTCAAAAAGTTCTTGAAAACTTGCGGATGGGCAAGAGTTGAGGCTCGTATGGCATGATGCTGGGACTTTAGATGTTCTTGTGTCCCTAATAAACTCTGCATTTTATTATCAGCAGGGAAATATTTGACAAAGGCTACATGGTGCTTCGTAGGCGTGTGAGAATCATAGTATGTTTTAAGATGTTGTTGGTAGAGAGTGCTCGGTGCATGGAGCGGGATGATGTTTGGTTGTATTGGGATGAGGTCATACCCTATGATGTTAGAGTGCTAATAGAGCACATGTGGTTATATTCATTGGATCAAGTGAGTTGCAGTTGAATAATAGTAAATAACTTGAGAGAATGGTTCTAATGTGTTCGAGAGTCGTGTAATAGTGGCTTTGGGCTAAGTGGGAGAGTCCCACCGCTTAAGATTGGGTTGCATGGTTAATTACCCGTGTGAATTCTTGATATTAGCATATTAATGGGTTATTGCAGCTACGGAAAAAGACCATGAGTGGTAATTTGAGTATATGAATTGTTGAATGCATGTTATGGTTAGCCTTACTGGCTCATGTTCAAACTTGAGGAAAGATTCATGATTTATGCCTCGTATAGGTGCAGGCTTCGCGGGAAGTGATTCCACTGGGTGCTTTATCGAGAGGGTATTCATATGTTATAAACATTCAGTAGAGTTGGTTGCGTACTGGGCCAAGTCAGGGCCGGATGGTTCTCAATAAGCGGTCCTAGTGAATTCAAGAGGTAAAGTGTGGTGCATGATAATTCTGAGTCTATAAGTACAGTTGAGGCTCAAGCTTTTGAAAAAAAAATGTTCTATGATGTTATGACTTGTGGCATAGCATTTGAGAGACATGAAATGGTCGTCATTTTTGAGACAGCATGGCCTCATGATTTAAGGTCACTCGGGGTGAGTGCGGTTGGAATAAGTTAGGTATTGAAGGGAGATATTAATATTTCTAAGGCAATCAAGGATAAATTGGAAGGAAGTAGATTGATTAGCCATAGTTGAGTTGGCATATTGGTGTCAGTGATCGGTTCATGCAGCGTGATCGAGTTATGCATGTGATTTGTGGCGGTGCATTTGAGGCTTGTCGGCCGCTGTGATTGGTGTTATTCTGAAGTATTCTTCTGTTAGGGTCTGTTATGAGTAGGCGGATCTTGGAAAGGGTTATGGTGGCTTGGACCACTACTTGGAGATTGGCATATTCAACGGTTATGAGAACTCGCCTGTGTGTTGCTATAGTTCCCCTGAAATGAGTTAAATGGAAAGTCTTATGTGATGGAGTATTAGCCTATCATCAGTTCTAGAGTTGTGATGGAAATTGTGTCTATCGTATATCGGCATGTGAGGTGCAGTGAGTAGTATGAAATTTGAAGTACAGACCAAGGTCACAGTTTGGTCAATGAATGTGATATAAAGAGCTCGGATGAGCGGGAAAGGAGTTTCAGTGTTTTGAGTAAGATGAGTATGAACGTCAGTATCACTTGAGATCGGTATTCTGTGAGAAAGGCTTTGCATCCCGGTTAGGGACTCCTGATCGCTTTTCAGTGTGAGTGCAGCCGGTGGGTTGACTGTGCAGGCCCGTTTAAGTATTCGGAAGATGGTGGGAGCTTGTCCCACAAGAAGATTGTATAAGTATGACATGTAGTCACTTGATTGGTTAGAAATTTAAACCAAGTATGAGGATTTTGATGATATCATCCATTGAGAACTTATGCCTGGAAGGCACTCTGCTTATTGGGTTATAGACCTGTGAAATACTATTGACTTAGCTTGGCACGACCAGGATAGACTTAAGGTCGGTGGATAGATTTAAATGTGAAAGTGAGCCTTGCATCAGGCCGGTTACGTTTCTTCCAGCAATGCGCCCTTTATGGAGGGATAGTCGCGGTCTTATTTTCGCGGTTAGTTAATTCATGTAAAGATATATTGCACTGTATGAGTGTGCGACGGCTTGGTAAGTTCCTTATGTGTTGAGGTTCCGCTCGGCGGTGATGTTATATGAGCATGATGGCTCTTGAGGCTCATATCTTATGTCGCACCTCAATTGTGCTTGAGTTCATAGCCTATAGCGCTATATGTTTTCATTGAGTCTGATATCATGCACCTTCGTGTGCTTATGATCGAGATTCAGTATTTTGATGTGACGAGCTATTCAGCTCGACATATGACTCCTTGTGTTTGTTGGGATCGGGTGGCACGCCGCCATGGTTATATTGTTGGGATCGGGTGGCACGCCGCCATGGTTATATTGTTGGGATCGGGTGGCACGCCGCCATGGGTATACTGTTGGGATCGGGTTGCATGCCGCAACAGTGTGATGTTTATTTCGGTGTCCATAATTGCTCTTATGTGTTCTGTTTCCTATTTTTCTGAGGAAGTCCATGTTAGTGTGAGAGTTGAATAGTTCTCTCTAGTGTTCGCCTTCCTTTTGTGTCACGTACGAATTAGTGGCCTACTGACACATTGTGTCATATTGTAGGACTTTTGATTATGTCCGATGTGGCTTATCTCCTGAGCAGTTCGTACTGGGTGAGATCAGGTTATGGAATTTGGGGTCAGTGCAAACTGATTATATGAAGTATATTATAGAGAAAAAGATCATTCTCTGGTTTAGGACAAGGTAATGGATCTTGTCAGGAGTATAGACCTAATGAATTGTTGATTCAGATAGTTGGTTATGAATAGCGGCACATCTCTTCCATCGTGTCAGTATTGTAAAAGTTAGAACAAGACCTATGTAGACCATGAGGTGCAATGAGAGCATCCGATTCGTCGAATTTTTGGCTGATTTGGTCATAAAAAAAAATGTTATCGTGGTCCTATGGATTTTGTGTTGCAAGGTAAGAATCCAGCAAAGTTATGCAGTCATGTTTGAGGATGGCGTGTGAGGAATTATTGTGTGATCTCTTGATAAAAACAAGCATGACATAGAATTTCGGATGTTGGAATTAGGCTTTAAGACTTATTTATTTGAACAAAAGGGAATATCTTCAGATTATATCAGACTAATGTGCTCAGCTGAGTCCGAGATTTATTGGCCCTTTTGAGAATTGAGGCGTGTTGGGGAGGTTTCTTATGAGCTGGCCTTACCTCCCAGCCTAGTCGGGGCCATCCCGTAATTCATGTCCCTATGCTCCGGGGATACCATGGTAACCGTCGCACATGTTGGGTTTCACTTCTGTTCAGCTATACGAGGATCTGTCTTATGTTGAGGAGCTAGTGGTCATCCTGGGCAGGCAAGTCAGGAAGCCAAGGTCAAAGAACATCGCTTCAGTAAAGGTTCAGTGGCAGGGCCAGCCGGTCGAGGAGGCGACTTGGGAGACCGAGCAGGATATGCGCAGCCAGTACCCTCATCTTTTCACTACTCCAGGTATGTCTTCTATGCTCGTTCGAGGACAAACGAATCTTTAAGTGTGGGAAGATGTAACGACCCGACCGGTCATTTTAGAAAATTACGCCCCAATCCCCAATTTAACTGTTTCCCTAAGTTCATTTCTGCTATTGTGGTTTGGCGGGAGAGTCGGTTCTGAAATTTAGAGCATTTTGGGACACTTAGTCCCTAAATGAGAGCTTTAAAGTTGGAAAATGGTCCGTAGCCGGAATAGTGTTCCATTAGCTCCGTTAGGTGATTTCGGGGTTGGGAGCGCGTTCGGAATGTATTTTGGAGGTCCGTAGCTCAATTAGGCTTGAAATGCCAAAGTTTGAAATTTTGGCGAATCCGAACGATAGGTGAGATTTTGATCCGGGGGTCGGAATGGAATTCCGACAATTTCTATAGCTTCGTTATGTGATTTTGGATATGTCCGCAAATTTTCAGGTCATTCGGACGTCGTTTGGTTGGGTTTTAGATCGGATGTGCAATTCGGAAAGTTTTAAGAAATTTAGGCTTGAATTCGATGTGAATTATGGGTTTTGATGTTGTTAGACGTGTTTTTATGATTGGAATAAGTTCGTATCATGTTTTGGAGTAGGTTGGTGGTTTTCGTTGGGGTCCCGGGGGCCTCGGGATGAGGTCCAAACGGACCATTTTGGTGCCAATTGCACTGCTGGTTCTGCTGCAATATTGCAGAGAAAATTTGTGCTTCGCGATCGCGAAGCTGCTCATGCGATCGCGTAAGAGGAAATTATTGGGCTCTGCGATCGCGAGGGGGAGTCTGCGATCGCGTAGGGTGAATTTGGGAAGCTCTGCGATCGCGAGGTTGAGTCTGCGATCGCGTAGGGTAGCGGAGTGAGAACTGGGAGTTGTTCTTCGCGAACGCGACGCGAGGGATGCGATCGCGTAGGGTGTTAATCGAAAACAGTGCGATCGCGGTCGAGGTGATGCGATCGCGTTGAATGGCCAGGTTGATCACTGCGATCGCGTCCAGGACCACGCGATCGCGTAGAGGAAAATAGGCCGCCCATGATTTTGTGCATCGCGATCGCAAGCCCAGTGCTGCGATCGCGTAGAGTAAATTGGCCTGGCAGTGACTTTAAGTCCAGAACATTTCACTTGCGGCCTAACACACAAAAACCGCCATTGTTGAGCTCCAAGAGAGGAAATTGAAGGGGAAACGCTGGGATATCATCGGGAAATCATCGGGGGTAAGTTTCTTGACCTTAATTCGTTGGTTTATCATGAAATCCGTGATTATTTCACTGAAAATGAGAGATTAAAGGTGGGTTTGAGCCCTAGGCCTAAATTTTTGAAAACCTTTGATTTGAATGGGCAAACGGAGTCCGATTTCGATAAATTTTATATGCACGGACTCGTGTCGAGATAAGGAACCCGAATATATAACTTTCATAATTTTTTGAGAAGCGTACCGAAAGTCGGGTTATACACAAAAATGCCATTTTTGAGCTCCAAGAGAGGGAATTGAAGGGGAAACGCTGGGATACAAGCGGGAAATCATCGGGGATACTATACCTGTGGAGGCCGACATTCGCGGCAAGAGAATTGTCTCTTAGCGGTTTTGCACCGGAGTCGAGGTAAGTGGCTTGTCTAACCTCGTGTGGGGGAACCTTTACCCCTAGGATATTATGTGATAGTTTAAATGCCTTGTACGCGAGGTGACGGGCGTGTACATGCGCTGGTTGTTGTAACTCACTTTACTTGAATTGTTCAATTCGTGATATTCCTGTTCTTAATTTATTTAAATTGTGACATTTACCTGGTATTCGTTAGGGAAGCGTGATTTTATAGATTTATCTGTCTAATTGCCTAATTGTCCTACTTGAACTTCTTGATAATTGTTGGCACTAGTCCTCGGTGAAGTTGTAGTTAAGCATATTATGTTTTCTGTGATCGTTTTATTTATTTGTTGTGTTTGTGGACTGCAGGTTCAATTCTCGGAGATCCAAGGGTTGCGGGTTCGATTCCCGGAGACCCGGAGTTTATTTATATATTATTGGTAGGGACTACGGGTTCGATTCCCGAGATCCTGAGTTATTGGTAGGGATTGCGGGTTTGATTCTGAGTTATTGGTAGGGACTGCGGGTTCGATTCCCGAGATCCTGAGTTATTGGTAGGGACTGCGGGTTCGATTCCCGAGATCTTGAGTTATTGGTAGGGACTGCGGGTTCGATTCCCGGAGATCCTGAGTTATTGATATATTATTGAGACATGGGCTGCGGGTTCGATTCTCGGAGACCCAGGGGTACTGTTTATGGGATTGTGGGTTCAATTCCCACAGGTCCTAGACTTGTTAATTGAGTTGTTACTTGTTGTTAGTTTACTTGTAGATGGTTGCAGTAATCACCTTATTGTTGTTATTTAAAGATTATTGTCATTTAAACTGCTCATTATTGTTATTGTCACTTTATTATTGATTTCTCTCAGTAGGGCCCTGACCTTCCTCGTCACTACTCCATCGAGGTTAGGCTTGGCACTTACTGAGTACCGCCGTGGTGTACTCATGCTACTCTTCTGCACACTTTTGTTGTGCAGATCCAGGTACATCAGGACAGGCTCATACTAAGTGATATCGGCAGCACATTTGGAGACCTCGAGGTACGATCTGCTACGTCCGCGGATCCGGAGGCTCTCCTTCTATTCTGATAGTTTTGGTAGATGTTTCTCCTTCCTTTAGTTGTTTAGATACTCTTTACACATAGAGCCACAGTTGTATTTCTCTTTTAGTCTGTGTTATCCGTGGGATTCCGGGTCTTGGTGGTGTTATATACAGTGTGTTCTTGACGGGTGTATGTGCCAAGCGGCACGGATTACACTTTATTTATATTATTCTGTTGTTATCTTATCTTTAACGTTCATAACTTGTATATTCCGCAACGTGTTAGGCTTACCTAGTCGTGGGGACTGGGTGCCATCACGACATGTTCACGATTATCTTTATAGGAAGGGGTTTATAACAAATTACTTTGTGCGGACTAATCATGGAGAAATAGATTGTAGCCATGAGATATTTCATAACATGGTTGTAGGTGAAAGGAGTAAGTTGGTGGAAAATACAAATTGTGATATTAGAATTCATGTTACAGTTGCGAATGCTTTTGGGATGCACTTACGGGGTGAGCCTAATGAAAATGTTGAACAAACTACTAATGATGATGTAAAATATTTTTATGAATAATTAGAGGAAACTAATCGTCCACTACGTAATGGAAGTTCGCACTCTGAGATGTCTGTTGCAGTTAGATTACTAAGTATCAAATCTGATTGGAATATTTCTCAAGCAGTCGTGGACTCTTTCATTGACCTTATTAACTAAAATTTATAAGTTTTCAGGAAAAGAACTTGGGGCATGCCAATGAAGCAAGATGAAATATTCAATGAGACTCGTATTGTAAAGAAGAAGAAAGAGACTGATCCAGAAAAGGCAGGTCAAAGGCTGAGCCTCGACTACACATGTAAGTTTTCACTCTTCATTAAGTATTTTGATTTACTTTTATATAAATTTCTAAATACTAATTCAATGTAATTTTTCTTATAGGGTCGTTTCACAGTTGATTTGGAGGAATTCATACGTATTGTCAGCCACATAATGAGTCGGGCGAGCAAATCCAACCTTCGGATGAGGATGCCGAAAGAATGTTGACGGAGGCTGCTGGCGGTCCAAGATGGGGAAAGTTTATACGGGCTTCATATAAGTGTGAAGTGCAAGGAATACGGACTTCTTCGGAAGGCGAGCAACTTGATAGGGAGAGCCTCTCCGCTATGCTGGAGACTGTGACAAATCTCACATCTGAGCTAGAAGCGGCCAAGCAAAGAGAAAATCTTAGAGATGCTCAGTACATTGGCATGCAAGATCAGTACTAGGGCATGCAAGAGCAGCTCAAATCTCTCCTAGCTTCTGGATGTTTTCTGATTCCCCAGTCTCGTAAGTCATCGCTATAGGCTCAACTTGAACGTAAGTATTCCTTTCGTCCTCCCCCCGTGATTGTCACAACCCCAAACCTGGTCTTGATGGTGCCCAGCACATTACTAGACTAGCCTGACCAACCATTCAAGATACTGAACTACCAGCTCTCACTTTACTTTAAAAGCATTAGCAGAATAAGAGAAATACAAAATCTAGCATAAACTGTGAAAATATCGCAACATAGCACAATACTCCCCACATAATTTGGGTTCATGAGTCACGAGCCTCTACCAAGAGTGTCACAATAATACTGAATACATAAGTGTCTGACAAAAATGCAAAAAATTCGGGGTTGAGATCCCCAACAGAGTCGCCAGAGCTGTCACACCTCCCTTTTTACTACCCCCTAAGAAAAGCATATAAATACGCTTATAGGGTATACCTCGATGCTCAAATACCCAAGACGGATATAATAGCATAGAGGAAGGAGTTTTTCCACTTAAAGGACAATCGGTTCGGGATTTTTGTTTTAATGATCAGAGTCGCCACTTGAGAAGATAATGGTGTCCCAAGTCACCGGTTAATCCCGAATCCGAGGAAAATTGACTCTTTCAAAAATGTCTGCGAAACAAAGATCTGGTTAAGGAACTCTGTTAACCCGGGAGAAGGTGTTAGGCATTCCCGGGTTCCGTGGTTTTAGCACGGTCGCTCAGTTGTCGTTCTTGACTCTTGTTTGACCCATTATAGATTTTAACAATATGTATGTGCTTTTTCTTTTAATATTTTAAAGAATTGCGACATCGCGAAAACGCACCTCGAGTCACACCGCAACCAGTACGCTTGTGACTTTTAGTACGTTTCGTCTTTGCCGGGATTTGGGATATGAGTCGCACCAAGTGCACACTCGTATTTAAGGAAAGTACGTTAAATCGTGCCCTAAATAACGTCTATCGGCTTTTAAATCTTTTGGGTCAGGCTATGAAATTCGCTATTAGCCTTCCCGAGTCTAATTATGTTATATCATCTTATTACTAAATGGGGGCCCCACTATTTTGATGCACATGAGGCTCATCCCGGTTAAATTTTAAAGGTTCAATCTTAATGTATACTACATTTTCTATATTGTTTTTCCCTTAGTTATATTATCATTTCAGAATTGGGCCCATGCCATTGTTATTGCCTTGACTGGGCCTGGGCCTTTGCACCTTTATTCAAGCAAGTGCTGGGTCTGCCTAGGTCTTGAAGACCCGGGCTGTCTTCAAGCTTCTGCTTGACAGCCCAATTGGCCTTGTATCATGGTTCAGGCCCGCATTACATGTTGGGCCCAAACCAAATGGGAACATTAATGATAAGAATAAAAATGGTAAACATATAACAGAACAATCATAAATAACTGGGAAAGAATTCAATTGCATTTTTATTCATAAAAAGGATAAACACTATAAAAACTGTTAATGTTAACTATGAATTACAACTATCTACTGTACACAAGACTTGAATTAACAGACTGTCTCTAATTTCGAGCTCTACTAATGAGTTTACACTAACATCTGAGTTATTTACTAGTTGAGAAATTTAAGAAAACGGTTCGATTATATATGAGACTTGATCCATTTAAACAATTCAACTAATTAGATTATCTAAAACTAAGCCGAATTATTACTTCATTTTCTACTTGTTCCTCTTTTAACTTACACTAATCGAGCTATCGATTTCCAGATCCGATTACCTATGTGAGCTGTTCAAATTTGCTATCATCAAATCATGTTAGAGTTATCCGACCTTGTTTTATACCTATTTAACTGAGTGATTTACTACTATGACTATACTACTACTATACTACTACTATTATACTAGCTATTACATTATTATTGTTTTGTTTCCCACTGCTATGTATTACACTGATTTAAGCTACAAATCTACACTAATGCTAAAGCTAATGAAAAGGACAACATAAAAACATAGCAAATGAATTAAAAAGGGCACTTCATTT
This sequence comes from Nicotiana noctiflora, assembly GCA_032618575.1. Lineage (NCBI taxonomy): Eukaryota > Viridiplantae > Streptophyta > Magnoliopsida > Solanales > Solanaceae > Nicotiana > Nicotiana noctiflora. The sequence continues at coordinate 250,819 of JASVEL010002771.1, forward strand.
CATCGTTTCAGCAGTTACATCTTCAATTGGATAAGAAAGGTACCTGGATCAGCAAAGTAAACCAATGAGTCTAAGGGATTAAGCAGTAAGCACAGCAATGGACTCAGACAGCAATGCAACAGTGGAATTGAATGCCAAATCAAAATAGAAACCACAACAAGAGCAAGCAGGAATCCCACAGCAAAGAAAGTAGAAATCCAGACAAAAATTCGGGCAAAGAACCCAAAAATCAGAAGAATATCCCTAAGTTTTTACTCGAAAATGCAGGAAAAATGCCTATTGCTGAATTACTAATCTATTTCTGAACTTTCTTTTCAAAAGCCAGTCCCTCCGAATACTTTTTGGGAGTATTTATAGGAAGGGAGGGGCTGATGACTTGGGGAGAAAGAATGGGATTAAATCCCACTTCTCCCCCTCTTAAAATTATTAAACTTACACTTAGACCCACATTTCTGTTATCAAAAACCCTTCCAGCATGTGCTGGAAGGTTCTAAAGATTCCCTTTATGGGCCTTTTACCAATGTAACCTTAGGGGTTAAAGATTTTTACAGATTTCCCATTTTAGGGAGACCATTATATCCTTAAATCTCTGCAAAATTGCAGAAATCAGGGGTACAAATGACCCCCTTAAACCTATATATTTCAAACTATTTACCAAATTACTAAATTGGTTCCCTTTTATACCCTTGAGAAACTGCTGAATTACCTGACCCACCTAGGTCAGATTTCAGCATTTTGAGACTTATTTAACTAATGGCCAGTCCTTGCATTGGTATTTAAGGACTGGCCAGTTCTACTATTAGGGAACTATTTCAATTTTAGCCTCTTTTGTTTCAATTTCAGTTAACTAAGACCTTCTTATTTCATTTTTAAACTAATTGCAGGACTAGCCTGCCTTATTACCATATTTAACTATTTAAAACTTAGCCAGTCTCAAGTTGAGACTTAGCTTGGGCTATTGAACCCATTTGCTGAACACAGGCTGGGCCCAAACCTTTGCAGGCTTAGCCACCTGTGATTCAAGGCTCAAAGATGAGCCTTGGTAAACCTACATTTGCAAGCTTAACCAGTTGCACAACCAGCCCCTTTTGAGGTGGACTGGTGTGTTGGGACCTTATAGAGTTGATCAACCTTTGCAAAGTTGACCACTCTTAGGTCAATTATTGCCTAATAACCTATTTTTGTTCATTTTAAGTTAATTAAACTAATTTGCAGGACTAGCCTACTTTATTGTTGTATTTAAACTATTTAAATTCTAGCCAGTCTCATGTTGAGACTTAGCTTAGGCAATTGAAGCCCAATTACTGAACATAAGCTGGGCTAAGGTCTTTGCAGGCCTAGCCACTTAAGGTTCAGGGCTCAAAAAGAGCCTGGGTATGTCTGAACTTTCAAACTTAAACCAATTATTACACAACTAGCCTATTTAAGGGTAGGCCAGTATGTGAAAGACCTTGCAGAGTTGGTCAATTGCAAAATTGACCACTCCTAGTCATTTAGTTCACCTATAACCTCTTTTTTTGTGGTTTTCAATTTAACCTATTTTAGACTTTTTAACATGTTTTCAATTTTAACTACCTAACAAGTTTATACACTACTGCAGCTATAACCAATTCCACCTAGGCATGAATAAGTATTAACACTAATCATCTTAACACAAGATTGTTGCAAACATAGCCATTTTAACAAAATTGCACACATAGCCATGAAACCAAAGTTACTCATCTATTAACCAAAACTCAGAGAAAGGGGTTGAATATTATTGAATTTCAATCAAAGACTTATAACTCAGATTCCACAACATAGTGTATCAATTAATTATGAAGCAAGCATAGTGAGAACTCTCTTATGCTTAGAGAACTACTAAAAACCCTAGTGATGCTTAACATGTTCTTGACCAAGCACAGACGGGTAAAACTCACAAAGAAGTTTAAGAAGAAAGCATGGCTCAAACAGAATGAAAGAAGATAATAATCATGATTTAAACACGCAAAGATCGAGGATAGACAGTAGATATGAAGAAGAGCTAACCAAAGAAAAACAAATCTTAAGCAAAGTAACAGAACAAACAGAGATTTCTAGAAGGTACGAACTAATCTAAACATGCAGAGACAGAAGAAACGAACATTCAAAATATTGAAAGCTAACAGAAGATAACCTAATACAGAGATGACAGAGAATGAGAGTCAAAAACTGAACTAGTACTGAAACTAGACATGCGAAACAAACAGAAAAATGTCAAGAACAAACAAAAAATAATAGATCAGGAAATAAAATATCAGGAACCAAAGTATAAAGAAGATGAACAAGATGAGAAGAAAACCCTTATACTAATCAAAACAGGAAAATAACACGAAAGAAAGCACAAACATAAAGCAAACAGAGAGGGAGGGGACTTAGCTCGCAGGGCCTGTCCCCTGAGCTTCCTATTTCACTTCTTTTTCACTCTTTCTCTCTCTCGGACTCTTTCAGACTCTTCTTTATTCTCTTTTTTTTCGTGATTTTCTTTTTTCTCATTTTTTCTTTCTGTTTTCTGTTGTTAGGCTTCAAGACGAAACCTTTTAGGGTTTATATTGCAGAGGGGTGTTTGGGAGGGTAAAAGAACGGATCTTGAAAGGTTTGAGTTTTGGAGTCGCCGGAGTTAGGTTTCCGGCGACTCTTTTTGGGTTATTCGAAGAGTCCAGGGAAGATTCGAAGGTGGTGGCTTATATGTTTGGGTAGATCATGTCAGGGGGGTTCTTTTGGCATTGGTTTGGGATGGTGGTTCGTTGTTTGAGTGGTCACCAGTGAAGTTCCGGTGACCGGAGTTTTCGGAGAAGGGTTTGTTTACTAGGGTTTCTAGGTGTTTGGTCGTAGAAGAAGAAGAAAAAGAAGGAAAAGAGAGAGGCGAGGGGTTAGGAGGGGCCGGCGACCACCGTGGAGGGTGGTGGCCACCATTGGCCAGCTAGGGTTTCAAGGTTGAAGATGATGAAGGAGAAGAAAAGGGAGGCGGCTGATTTAAGGGCTAAGTGAAGAATGGCAAAATCGTTCAGACCAAAGCCTTTTATAGGCCAGTCGTCCGAGGTGATCTGGACCGTTCAATCGATGGAGATCAACGACTCACAGAGGCGTTACTTATACGACGCCGCTTTGTGACAAATGAAGCCCAGGCTAACGACCATCAGATCATTTCAAACGGACGGATGAGATCAAACCTATTTATTTTAATTAACTAATTAATTTTGCTATTTATCTCAGCCGTTGGATTTATCAAGATTAACGGCTAGGATCACTGTCCTTAGGCGGCCTGGACCGGATACCCCTTGGGCCAAGCATTGGGCCAATGATTTGGACTGTATTTGGCCCAAATTTATTACACATATATATTTTTTGTATTTTCTGATTGTTTTAATTAATAAGACACCACTTTTTTTTTCTTTTTCTTTTATGAATTATTAAAAAACATAATCTCCTTACTTATACTAATTATCTAATATTTTTTGAGCAATTTTCTACTATTTTTCCCTAATTTCCGCTACTTAAACTATTTTTTGATGGTTTTCTTCTTAAAACTAATTAATTAAAACAAAGTAATTAGCTAACCTATTTTTTTTTGATTTTCTAATTTCCAATTATTCAGGCACACGAAGTGTAGCTAATTTCAAACAAGGCATGTAATTGCACTCAAAAATATGTTTATTTTAATTTTGGAATTGTTTGCCCGGTGCAAAAATCATGTGCTCACAACACCGGAAGTTATCAGGCTATTGTTGAGTTTCAGTGCAAAGACAAATGAGCAGTAATGAGATATTTTTGCACATTGGCACATTCCGTAAAAGCATTTTTGAAAAACTTTTTGACCGCACCCTGCTTTAGAGGTTGCCTACATATCCTGGGCTAAACAGGAATCAAGTCAGTGTAGTTCGGGAAGATCTGGCAGTTTTTTTTAAAAAAAACTACCAGACTCACTGTTGCATTGACACTGTTGAGGCTTGCCGACTTACTCCTTATTACACCGGGGGGGAAAATGTAAAATGAAGAAGCTATTCTAAGCTATGATCCCACAATTACAATTGTTCCTAATCTAGCCTTTGTTTGCTTCTTCTTCTCTTTTTCTTGATTTTATGTGATGCCGACTCTCTTTTTTTGTTGATTTTCTTTTCTTGTTTTCCTCTTTTTTTAATTTTCAATGGTACTTCTTGTCCTCGAGCTGAAGTCTGCTCAAAACAAAACAAAAACAACAAACTTTTTCTTCTGCCCCAGTGTGGGCTTTTAGCTAACATAAACCAAAAATTGCGGGAAGTAAATATGCAGAAATGTATTCCCTTGTTAGATAGGTGGGCGCCGACAAAAATTAAACGTGCTTGATATGCAATGCTGAAAAGTATTCCCTTGTTAGATAGGTGGGCGCCTATGCAGAAAAGTATTCCCTTGTTAGAAGGTGAGCGCCTAACGGAAATTAAACGTGCAATGCGAGAAAAGTATTCCCTTGTTAGAAGGTGGGCGCTCGACGGAAATTAAACGTGCGATGCGAGAAAAGTATTCCCTTGTTAGAAGGTGGGCGCCTAACAGAAATTAAACATGCAATGTTGAAAAGTATTCCCTTGTTAGAAGATGGGCGCCTAATACAATTTAAACATGCAATGCGAGAAAAGTATTCCCTTGTTAGAAGGTGGGCGCCCGACAAGAATTAAACGTGCAATGCAAAAAAGTATTCCCTTGTTAGAAGGTGGGTGCCTGACAGAAATTAAACGTGCTTGAAATGCAATGCAAAAAGGTATTCCCTTGTTAGAAGGTGGGCGCCCGACATAAATTAAACGTGCTTGAAATGCGAATGTTGAAAAGAATTCCCTTGTTAGATAGGTAGGCGCCTAATAGAAATTAAACATGCAATATTGAAAAGTATTCCCTTGTTAGAAGGTGGGCGCCTAACGGAAATTAAACATGCAATGTTGAAAAGTATTCCCTTGTTAGAAGGTGGGCGCCTAACGAAATTAAACATGCAATGTTGAAAAGTATTCCCTTGTTAGAAGGTGGGCGCCTAACGAAATTAAACATGCAATGTTGAAAAGTATTCCCTTGTTAGAAGGTGGGCGCCTAACAGAAATTAAACATGCAATGTTGAAAAGTATTCCCTTGTTAGAAGGTGGGCGCCTAACAGAAATTGAACGTGCAATGCAGAAAAGTATTCCCTTGTTAGAAGGTGGGCGCCTAACAGAAATTAAACGTGCAATGCAGAAGTGTATTCCCGCAGCCTGATGACCGGGGAATGGATTTTAAAGATGCTACCTTCCACTTTTTGGTATTTTCTTTGACCAATTGTCTCTCACCTGTGAATTTCTCCACTTATTGGCAAACTTTCTCTTTTTCGTATTTTCTATTTTTTCCACATTGGTCACATTCACTTTAAAGTGATTAGTGACGATTTGTTCCTGTCTAAATCACAAAACAAAACTTATTAGATATAAGTTGCTGGCAACTGGCATCTGCCGTCCTCGCCTCTTATTGCTTTCCTCTTTTTGCTTTTTCTCCCACTGTGTGGTATTTCAATTGACTATCTCTTACAAACTCTTTTTTGTATTTTCTTACTTTTCCCTTTTTGTTTTGTTTTCTTTTCCTTTGACCATGTTTGCCAAACTTCTTTATTTTCTCCCCAACTCTTCTTTCTTTCTGATCCAGTTTCGTCACCAGGAGCTAGTAGTTAGCTCTCAAAGGATAAACAATGAAATGCAGAAAAAATGAAAGAGGGTAAAGGGTGTTTTGGAGAGATGATAGAACTTATCTGGGCGTTTGCTGGCTGATTCCACTGACCATGCCATGTATTTAAACTCCGACCCAGTTCGTTCCAATCATTATTCTGACTCCGAATTGTTTTCAACCCAAACCGATACTATTTTTTGTTGCCTTTTCTCTTTTCCTGGTAATCCTTACGATCGCCCTACGGTGCCTCGAAAGGTTTTCACCAATAAGACTCTCTCATTTATTCTCTCTCAACCTCACAATCGCCTTACAGTGCCGTTTAAGGTTTTCACTGATGAGACTCTCTCATTTTATTTCTCTCAATCTCACAATCGCCTCACGATGTCGGTTAAGGTTTTCACCGATGAGACTCTCTCATTTTTTCATTTTTCCATTTTTCCTTTTTCTATTTTGTTTTCCGTACCACGGGTATTAACCAATGTCTTGCTCTTCCTTCATTGCAATTGTTATCATTTTGGAATTGATCAGAAGGTCTTTCTTTGGACCGTAACGTGGCTTTTGGATGGGTTAAGAAAGAAAGGTATAAAGGCTCAAAATTTACTAGGGTTCAAAAATATTTACAACTCTCGGAATTATTCAACATAACTTCTGCCCAAGTTTCAATATGTGGGGAATTTTTGGATTTTTTCTTTGTCGTGACTGAACATCAACGAGGCTACCTACGTACCCTTTCGGGATCAAGTCAGACGTAGTTCATCCAACTTCATTAGTTAGATGGATTTCTTTTTGACTTTTTCCCGATTTTTTTCTTTTTCTCTTTTTTTTTCTTTTTCATTCGGTCATCACTTCCCATTTTGTCAATTTTAATCTTCATTTTCCTTATTGCGCTCTAAGCGATTCCGAGAGAGGGGTATGAAAGAATATATTAATCATGGCTCAAAGGGGTTTGTCAATGGATAAAGTGTTTGGATAGAGAATAAAACGCCTTCGTCATTTCAATTCCAAAATCACAAACAAAATACAAAACATACAATTGAAAAGAAATCATACATAGTATCTTTTGACCGCATCTGAATTGATAGTAGTCTCTACGCACTTTCCTTCAACATCTGTTAAATATAATGCCCCATTTGACAACACCCGCGATACTACAAATGGTCCCTGCCAATTTGGCGCAAACTTGCCCTTTGCCTCGGCCCAATGTAGTAAGGTACACCTCAATACGAGTTGTCCGACTTCAAACTTCCGAGGACGCACCTTCTTATTGTATGCTCTGGCCATTCTCCGTTGATACAACTGCCCATGGCAAACTGCGGCCAATCTCTTTTCATCAATCAAACTTAGTTGTTCCAGCCGGGCTTTTACCCATTCTTAGTCATCTATTCCTGCTTCGGCTATGATCCGTAATGACGGTATTTCTACTTCTGCGGGTATAACAGCCTCTGTCCCGTACACCAGTGAGTAAGGTGTGGTTCCGATAGAAGTACGCACTATCGTGCGGTAACCCATAAGAGCAAAGGGTAACTTTTCATGCCATTTCCTGGATCCCTCCACCATTTTCCTGAGGATCTTCTTGATATTCTTATTTGCAGCTTCTACTGCCCCGTTCGCCTTTGGCCTATAAGGTGTGGAGTTGCGATGTGTGATCTTAAACCTCTAGCAAACTTCCGCCATGAGATGACTATTTAGATTGGCTTCATTATCTGTGATGATCACCTTGGGAATTCCAAACCGGCATATAATATTCTCATGCATAAAGTCCACCACCGCTTTCTTTGTCACTGCCTTGAACGTCTTCGCCTCCACCCACTTGGTGAAATAATCGATTGCAACCAAAATGAATCTATGCCCATTGGAAGCTGCTGGATCTATCGGACCGATAACATCCATGCCCCAGGCGACAAAGGGCCACGGTGCAGACATTGTATGCAACTCATAAGGCGGGGAGTGGATCAGATCTCCATGTACCTGGCACTGGTGACATTTCCTCACATATCTGATACAATCACGCTCCATAGTGAGCCAATAATACCCAGCTCTCAAAATCTTCTTTGCTAGGACATATCCGCTCATGTGGGGTCCACAGGCTCCAGCATGTACTTCAATCATAATCTCATCAGCTTGTTGTGCATCCACACACCTCAACAACCCCAGATCTGGTGTTCTTTTGTATATAACTCCTCCACTGAGAAAAAATCCATTAGCCAAGCGCCTGATAGTTCTTTTCTGATCTCCAGTGGCCTGCTCCGGGTATTTGCCAGCTTTCAGGTATTCCCTGATGTCATGATACCACGGTTCTCCATCCAATTCTTCTTCCACAGCAAAGCAGTAAGCATTTTGATCACGGACTTGGATCTGGAGTGGATCTATATAGGTCTTGTCCGGATGATGCAGCATAGAGGACAGTGTGGCCAAAGCATCTGCAATCTCATTGTGCATTCTTGGGATGTGCTTGAATTCTATGAACTGGAATTTTTGGGACAACTCGTGCAAACAATACCGGTAAGGTATCAATTTCAAATCTCGTGTCTCCCATTCTCCCTGGATTTGGTGTACCAAAAGATCCGAGTCACCCATGACCAAAATCTCTTGAATACCCATGTCAATTGCCATCCTTAATCCCAAGATACACGCCTCATATTCGGCCATGTTGTTGGTACAGAAAAATCGAAGCTGAGCTGTGACGGGATAGTGTTGACCCGTACCTGAAATGAGTACCGCTCCGATACCAACGCCCTTGCTGTTGACGGCTCCGTCGAAGTACATTTTCCATCCTAGCTTCTCATCTTGTTCTATTTCCTCGACATTCATAGCCTCCTCATCCGAAAAGTATGTCTTTAAAGGCTCATATTCATCATCCATTGGATTCTCATCTTGGTGGTCCGCAACTGCCTGCGCCTTCATCGCCGTACGGGTTACATAAATAATGTCAAATTTTGTGAGCAGAATCTGCCATTTAGCAAGTCTTTCTGTAGGCATAGGCTTCTGAAATATGTATTTCGGGGGATCCAACCATGATATGAGGTATGTGGTATATGCTGACAAATAATGCTTCAATTTCTTAGCCACCCAGGTCAATGCATAACAAGTTCTTTCTAGCTGAGTATATTTCACCTTGTAAGATGTGAACTTCTTAGTTAGGTAATATATAGCTTGCTCTTTCTTGCATGTCTCATCGTGTTGCCCTAGCACACAACCAAAGGAGTTGTCAAGCACTGTCAAGTACAGAATCAAGGGTTGCCCCGGCTCCGGAGGAACTAACACTGGAGGATTGGCCAAATATTCCTTGATCTTGTCGAAGGCTTCCTGACATTCGTCGGTCCATTTCACTGCCGCATCTTTCTTTAACAACTTGAAGATTGGCTCACATTTTGATGTCAACTGAGCGATGAACCGGCTAATGTAATTCAACCTCCCCAATAAGCTCATTACTTCCTTCTTGTTCTTCGGCGGAGGTAGACTTTGAATGGCCTTGATCTTTGATGGATCTAGTTCGATACCTCGCCGACTCACTATGAACCCCAACAACTTCCCTGAAGGTACTCCGAAGGCGCACTTCGCAGGATTGAGCTTTAAATTGTACCTCCGGAGTCTTTCGAAAAACTTTCTCAAATCCCTCACATGATCATGTTGCTTTTTGGACTTTATGATGACATCGTCCACATATACTTCGATTTCCTGGTGCATCATATCATGAAACATCATGGTCATTGCCCTCATATAAGTTGCCCTGGCATTCTTCAATCCAAACGGCATTACTCTGTAACAATATGTTTCCCAAGGTGTAATGAAAGCAGTTTTCTCCGCGTCTTCTTCATCCATCAGGATCTGGTGATAACCGGCATAACAATCTACAAATGAACCGATCTCATGCTTGGCGCAATTGTCGATCAATATGTGGATGTTTGGTAATAGGAAGTCATCCTTTGGACTGGCTTTGTTGAGGTCTCTGTAGTCCACACACACTATGGTTTTTCCATCTTTCTTTGGGATCGGCACAACGTTCGCCAACCAGGTGGGGTATTTAGTGACTCGTATGACCTTCGCCTCAAACTGCTTATTCACCTCTTCTTTTATCTTTACACTAATGTCCGTTTTGAATTTCCGTAACTTTTGCTTTACTGGCCGGCATTCGGGGTAGATAGGCAACTTGTGTACCACCAAATCAGTACTAAGTCCGGGCATGTCATCATAGGACCAAGCAAAGATGTCCTTATATTCATGCAACAACTTTATCAATTCATCCCTGAGGGATGCCTCCAAATGAACACTAATCTTTATTTCCCGGACATTATCTTCACTCCCCAAATTGATGGATTCTGTATCACTCAAATTTGGTTTGGGTTTTTCCTCATATTGATTCATGTCCTTACTTATTTCCTCCAGGGCTTCCTCATCATCACATTCTATCTCACTATCCTCCCCAATTTCTTGTATGGTAATGTGATTGTCAGAACTGGGTCAAGAATCCGTCACGCATGACATGGAATCAGAATCAACACATACAGAACTGTACAGAAGAAAAAATAAAGAAAATAAGGCAAAAAATGAAGGAAAAGGAAAACTGCATTTCATTGATAAAAAGATGAACAAAGTTCGGATACATTTTGATTTTTCTTTTCATGAGGGGGTGGGAGAACTACAAAAGGTAACAATTATTTTTCTGGGAAAGCGATGATGAAATTTTCAGAGCTAACTACCAGGACTCCTTCCCTGATTGGGAAAGGAGTGGCTTCCCAATTGTTCAGCATAACGCCCGATCCCACAAATTGCACGTCCATCTTGCTAGTGCTTTCCCCATCTCAACCATGTTCACATCCCCAAATATCTTCTCAAATCTCATCAAAAGCTCTTCATCGGGTCGGGTCTCAATGTACCTTGATGCAGTAGATGTCCAATTTTTAGTACCAGGCTTGGTAAAGGTGTCGGATAGTTTGGGTATAGGCTTAGGCAGGGTCCAGTTCTTTTTGGTTTTGGAGGATCTTTGGATGTCGGCGTAGGTGGGTTTGAACCCTAAGCCGAAAGTACCTTTGTTCTCTGGCAGTTGAACTGGTTGGGTGACTCCTTGCAAAGCTTTGCCCAGCCCTTTTCCTGGCGCAAACCCATTTTTAAGCATCTCCCGGGCCACCATCACAGCAGTAGGTGCTACCATAGGGATCGGCAGTTTCTCTCCTTCGGCAACTTTGTTCACCGCTATGGTATCTGTCACCTGGTAGACCCAAGGTCCCCTATCTCCATAAGCATCATCAAATGACATTACAACACTGCAGGTATTTTCTTCTCCATGCACAACAATTTCTTGCTGCTCCCATTCGAATTTGACCATCTGGTGTAAAGACGACGGCACTGCTTTAGCCGCGTGGATCCACGGTCATCCTAGCAATAAATTATAGGACACATCAATGTCCAGCACCTGGAATTCCATAGTAAAATCCCCAAGACCAATGGTCACTTCCAAGACAATGTCTCCCAACGTGTTCTTACCTCCACCATCAAATCCTCTCACATTTATAATGTTCCTCCGAATTCTATCCGGACTGATATTCATCTTCCCTAGAGTTGACAGCGGGAAAATATTTGCGCTTGAACCATTATCTATCAATACTCTGGTCACCACCGACTCCTCGCTCTTTACCGTAAGATAAAGTGCCCTATTGTGCTCGGTTCCCTCAACAGGCAATTCATTATCTGAGAACGTAATCCTATTAGACTCAAAGATTTTATTGGTAATCTTTTTAAGGTGACAGACCGAGATCTTCTCTGGGACATGAGCCTCGTTCAACATCTTCATCAGAGCTTTCCTATGTTCTTCCGAATGTATTAACAACGAGAGCAAAGAGATCTGTGCGGGGGTTTTCCTCAGCTGTTCGACTATAGAGTAATCCTGCGACTTTATCTTTTTGAGGAACTCCTTCGCTTCTTCTTCGGACACAGGCTTCTTCAACTGATTCTCTTTCACTGCTTTCATTTTTCTTAACTCTTCCGGGGCAAAACACCTCCCGGACCGAGTTAGACCGTGAGTTTCATTGATTTCTCCAGATACCTCTTTCCCTTTGTAAATCACTGCTACCTTGTTGTAATTCCAAGGTACAGTCTTGGCATTCACCACCAGCAACTGCACCACCGGTCTTATAATCACTGGTTCCACGCTCGCGCCTTTCACTGTTAATATCGGCTTCACGCCTGGTACTACAACCTTCAAATTCTCCACCACTACTGGCCTTTTTACTGGTTCCTCAACAATCACTTTTCCTTTCTCGGCTTCCTTTTCCATTCTTCTACAGGCTTTAATCATCATAACAGACTGAGACGGCTTCCGACTGCTCTCATCCTGCGCCAATTCTATCATATGCGTTTCATGGTGAGCTGGCAGTGGGTTTTGCGTGATGTTTGGAGCCTCCGGAGCTTGCACTTCAATTCTCCGACTATCAATAAGATCCTGGATAGCATTCTTCAGTTGCCAACACTTTTCGGTATCATGTCCTGGTGTTCCTGAACAATACTCACACCTGACAGATTGATCAATGTTTTTCGGAGGTGGGTTTGGAAGTTTAGACTCAATCGGGCTCAACATCCCCAATTCTTTTAATCTGTGATAGAGGCTGGTATATGATTCCCCCAACGGGGTGAATGTTTTCTTTGCCTTATTCCTCCATTCAGGGTCAGGCCTGGGTCTGTTTGGGTTTCTGTAGGTTCTAGGAGCAGGGTATGTATTTTGTGTGTGGTAGACATTATGTGGGGCTTGGGCTCTCCATACATGTGGCGGTGGTGGTGAGTAGGTTTGGGCTTGTGGGTGGTGGTAGTGCGGGGCAGTTGGTGGGTAATATGGTGGCGGTGGGTTATATGTGGTTGGTGTATTGTATGGGGTTGGTGGGCTATATGTGGTTGGCGGGTTGTATGGAGTTGACGAGTTTGGTGGGTATGGACGGTATGGTCTTGGTGGGTTATGATGTTGGTTACGGTTCCAAGGCCTGCTTTCCACAACTGCTACTTCTTCTTTTTTCTTCTTCCCAATTGCTCCTCCATTCCCAGTCTGTATTGCCTGATTCGTGGCCTTAATTGCCGAAAAACTCATGATCTTGTTGGTTTTCAAACCTTCCTCAACAAAACTCCCCATCTTCACAACCTCATTAAAACTTTTTCCAATTGCTGACACTAAATGCCCATAATAAGTAGGCTCCAAAGCCTGTAAGAAACAATCTACCATTTCTCCTTCCTTCATCGGCGGATCTACCCTTGCCGCTTGTTCTCTCCACCTGAAACCAAACTCCCTGAAGCTTTCTCCTGGCTTTTTCTCCATCTTTGTGAGTGATAGTCTGTCTAGTATGATTTCCAGATTGTATTGGAAATGGTTCGCGAAGGCTTGCACGAGATCGTCCCAAATGAACCACCTGGTATGATCCTGTCGAGTATACCACTCCAAAGCAGAACCGCTTAAACTTTGGCTAAAATACGCCATCAACAGCTCATCCCTGCCTCCTGCACCTCTCATTTTACTGTAATAACCCTTAAGGTGGGCCACCAGGTCCCCATGTCCGCTATACATATCAAACTTCGGCAACTTAAATCCAACAGGAAGTTGTACTTCAGGAAACGGACACAAATCCTTGTATGCCACGCTTACTTGCCCTCCCAATCCTTTCATATTGCGAAAGGCGTTTTCCAAACTTTTCACCTTCCTAGCCATCTCCTCTTGCCCTGCATTTTTAGCAAGCTTCTCTTCGCTCATCTCCATCAGCGGGGTATGAGATTCGTGTTGTCGAAAGGTTGGCTCCGGTGGGTAGTAATGAGGATCTTGTATTTGGAACACTAGTTCACTAGATGATTTGTGCAGGGCGGCAGGTGGAGGTGCCACATACACTGGAGCAACTTGGGGTGGATGGGGTGGTACTTGTTTTGTTGGAGGTGGTGGTACCTGGGAAGTGGAAGCATAATAGTGATGGTAGTGAGGGTATGTAGAGGGTGCATTCATTGTGGGTGGTTCAGGATTGGGGTTAGTTGGAGGGATGTATGTGGGATTGGCGGGGTAAGTTGGCAAGGGTTGACCCCTTGACCAAGCCTGATACATTTCGGCCATCTGCTGTTTTAATTTGTACATCTCTTCCTTCATCCCTGCTACGTCCACAATTTCTTCCTCTTGAGCGGGATCCACGACAGTTGCCTCAATCTCTTGCGACACAACTTTTGTCATTTTCTTATATCTCGTGTTGTAAGGGTGAGTAGCTAAAATGCCAGTTGCCACTAGGATCTGAATCTCACAAACATCAACACGCATTAGTTTTTAGCTCATGAAGGGATAAGATGTAACGACTTTTAAAATAAACACATTTTCCTCGAGTCGTCAGGCATCATCCCGGCCTTACTCGTGGTAGCTAGGCAAGCCACTGTATTCATACTATCCTGTTTTTAACACAATTTTAATTAAATAAATGCGGAATACTTTATCGAAATAGAAATAACTAATTACAAGATGAAAATCATACTGAAATCCTCTACCCAAGACGTGGAGTCACCAACTCACGAACTACTACTGAATACTACACATAAGAGTTTGAAAGAAATATAACATAATTCCGTTTGTCTCGGAACAAAGAGACTACAGCTAGTAACATAAATCAAGAGAGAGACGCCGGGCCTGCGGACGTCCGCAAGCTACCTCGGTCTCAAATGTGATCAACTCCCACACAATCGAATTACTGCTGCTGCTCCTGATCGTAACCTGGACCTGTGCAAAAACGCACAGAAGTGTAGTATCAGCACAACCGACCCCATGTGCTGGTAAGTGCCTGGCCTATCCCGGCGAAGTAGTGACAAGCCTAGGACCAGACACCCACATAAACCTGTGCAGTTGCAATATATATATATATATATATATATATATATATATATATATATATATATATATGTACATAAACATTTATAAGGAAATACTCTGCTCTGCAATAACAACCAATAACTCATAATATCCAGATTAATCTAATCAACATAATTAAGTCTTACTTTCGTGTCTCAATTCTTTACTTTTCTTTTCTTATCTCGTGGTAGGCGTACCACCCGCTCCCAAATATATCAATAGGCTACCGGCAACTATGGCCAATGCCAAGATTCAAATGACTTTGTGGTCGGCGTGCCACACGATCCCATTTCTTATCATAAAAGTGGTCGGCGCGCCACACGATCCCAATTCTTTAATATATATATTACCACAATTAACAAGAATTAACCAAGTAATAACACAATAAGGAATATCTCAAAAGAACTCAACAATTAACAACGGTTAATAAGTTCACAAGGAAAATAAAGTATAATGGAAACACAAGTAATATCAAGTCAAGGAATAGCAAATAGTTGCACGGCATCACCCAAATAAAATATAATGGAAAAACAAGTAATATCAAGTCAAGGAATAGCAAATAGTTGCACGGCATCACCCAAATAAAATATAATGGAAAAACAAGTAATATCAACTCAAGGAATAGCAAATAATTACACGGCATCACCCTTCGTGCTTTTACTCTCATCCTCACCAAATAAGTAAATAAAGTGCATGGCATCACCCTTCGTGCTTTTACTCTCATCCTCACCAAATAAGCAAATAAAGTGCACGGCATCACCCTTCGTGCTTTTACTCTCATCCTCACATCCATAGTACGGCATGATCCTTCGTACATGGTTCAATAACAAGGCACAACATGATCCTTCGTGCATAATCAATAAAACATGGCACGACATTAACCTTCGTGCATAAATAATAAAACATGGCACGGCATCACCCTTCGTGCATTATCACTCTTCCTCACCCAAATAACAATCACAGTTAAGGGGAGAGAAAGAAAACAACAAATCATGAACCGTCCCGGCAAGGGACACAATAATCATTCTACAACCCGGCAAGGGTTCAACAATTTATCTTCAAAATATCTCACAACAAATATCAACAACGACTCACGGTCATGCTAGACGCCAGTGTATGGATGCTCGTCACCACAACCCATACACCGCACTCGATCACATAGCACATAATCCTATTCCCTCAAGCTAGGATAGAACAAACACTTACCTCGAATGTTTATGAACAATTCAATCCGTGGCAATGCCTTTTCCTTTCAAATTTGGCTCCAATCCAATCGTATCTATACACAATTGATTTAATATCATCAATACTACTCAACAAACTAATTCATAAGGCTAATTACAACTTTTACAACATTCTGCCCGGAATAGTGAATTTTGACCCCGGGCCCACATGGTCGGAACTCGGGGTTCGGACCAAAATCCGGTTACCCATCCTCCCACGAGTTCATGTATATGATTTGTTTCAAAATCGGACCTCAATTCGAGGTCCAATTTCCCAATTTATGAAAAACCCTATATTCTAACAAAAACAAGAAATTCTACCATGGAAACCTTTGATTTCTATTGAAAAACATGTTTAATGATGTTAGGAATTGAAAGAATTAAGTAAAAAGTGACTTACAATTGTTTTGAAGAAGAAGGAATCCGTGAAGAATCGCAAATGGGTGTTTTTGGTTTGTAAAAAGTGAAGAAATGAACCGAAAATCGTGTTTTACAGGTCTCTGTGTTCGCATTTGCGAACATGGGTTCGCAATTGCGAACCCCGACCAATTTCTGGAGTTTGAAAAATAAGCAAAGGCTGGGAAGTTCGCATTTGCGAACATTTATTCGCATTTGCGAAGTCTAGGCAGTTGCTGGGGATTTCGCATTTGCGAAATAATGTTCGCATTTGCGAACAAGCTGGCTTCTGGGCTTTGTCGCAATTGCGACACATTCTTCGCAATTGCGAAGACAGGCAATTACTGAAGGCCTCGCATTTGCAAGGTTAAGTTCGCAATTGCGAACTATGGTCTAGGTGTGCCAGTGTCGCATTTGCGACACTTTGTTCGCATTTGCGATCTTGGCTGGTTCTGGCAGGCATCGCATTTGCGATAATGGGTTCGCATTTGCGAACAAAGCCTTGAACTGCACGGGAAAGTCATATCTTATGCTTCCAGGCAACTCAAGAATCACGAGAAGAATTATCCGACGCATGAATCGGAGCTTTCAGCTGTTGTGTTTGCTTTGAAAATATGGCGGCACTATCTTTATGGAGTTCGTGTAGATGTGTTTTCAGACCACAAGAGCCTCCAGTATTTGTTCAAGCAGAAGGAGCTAAATCTGAGACAGCGGCGGTGGTTAGAATTGCTCAAGGACTATGATATGAACATATTGTACCATCCAGGAAAGGCAAATGTGGTAGCCGACGCTCTTAGTCGAAAATCTATGGGTAGTTTGGCTCATTTGGCTGTGGATCAGAGACCCCTGGCTCGAGAGGTTTACCAATTAGCCAGTTTGGGGGTTCGTATCTCGGCGTCAGACGAGGGGGATATTTTGGTGCATAATGGAGCAGAATCATCATTGGTCGCGGAAATCAAGGAAAAACAGTTCATGGATATAGCATTGGTTCGGGTAAAGGAAGCAGTCATGAATAACAAGACCTCAGCATTTGTACTCAGCGGCGAAGATGGTGTATTGCGGTGTCAAGATAGGCTATGTGTTCCGGATGTGGACGAGCTTCGGGAAAGGTAATGGCAGAGGCTCATATTTCCAGGTATTCGGTACACCCAGGTTCCACGAAAATGTATCATGACCTTAAAGAGATTTATTGGTGGAACGGTATGAAAAGGGATGTAGCAAGCTTTGTAGCTAAATGTCCGAACTGTCAACAAGTGAAGGCCGAGCATCAACGGCCTGGTGGATTAACTCGGCTTATAGAAATACCAAGGTGGAAATGGGAGATGATCAATATGGATTTCGTGGTAGGGTTACCTCGCACTCAGCGTAAGTTTGACTCAATATGGGTGATAGTAGATCGACTCACCAAATCAGCCCACTTCCTGCCAGTCAAGTCTACTGATACTGCGGAGCAATATGCAAGGTTGTACATTAAGGAGATAGTAAGGCTTCATGGCACTCCACTCTCTATCATCTCGGATCGCGGGGCTCAGTTCACAGCTAACTTTTGGAAGAAGTTTCAGCAAGGTTTGGGAACTCAGGTGAATCTCAGCACAGCTTTTCATCCGCAGACCGACGGTCAGGCCGAACGGACTATTCGGACGCTTGAAGATATGTTGCGGGCTTGTGTCTTGGATTTTAAAGGTAATTGGGATGAACACTTGCCACTGATAGAATTTGCTTACAATAATAGCTATCATGCTAGCATTCAGATGGCCCCGTTTGAGGCATTGTACGGGAGAAGATGTAGGTCGCCAATCGGGTGGTTTGAGGTAGGCGAAGCGGAATTGCTAGGGCCAGATATGGTGTACGAAGCTATGGAAAAGGTCAAGGTTATTCGGGAGAGAATGAAAACAGCACAGAGTCGTCAAAAATCCTATGCAGACGTTCGCCGAAGGGATTTGGAGTTTCATGTCGATGATTGGGTGTTCTTGAGGGTATCTCCTATGAAGGGAGTCATGCGATTTGGAAAGAAAGGGAAATTGAGTCCTAGGTAAGTCGGGCCATATGGGATCGTTCAAAGGATTGGTCAAGTTGCTTATAGGCTAGAGTTGCCTCCTGAGATGTCATCAGTGCATCCGGTATTCCATGTGTCCATGTTGAAGAAAGTGATTGGAGATCCATCCACCATCATGCCAGTCGAAGCTATAGAGGTTAATGAAGATTTGTCATATGAAGAAGTTCCGGTTGCCATTCTTGATAGGCAAGTCCGTAAGTTGAGAAATAAGGAAGTTGCCTCTGTTAAAGTATTGTGGCGAAGTCAACAAGTTGAGGAGGCCACATGGGAAGCGGAAAAAGAGATGAAAGAAAAGTACCCCCATTTGTTTGATCAAGCCTAGAAGAAATTAGGTGACCCTTCTACTCCTAGTAACTGCCATCTTGTCTAAGTTGTTTCCCTCTTAGTATTAGTAAAGTCTCCTTCATTTTGTAATGAGTTAAATGTGTTGTTGCCTTGGGTCACTTGAACCGTTCTTGATAAATGAAAGCCTTATAAAGATTTACGTGTTAAATAAGCAACTAATAGTAAGTGTAGATTGGTAATGGTTTGTTGAGTGTACATGGTGTTAAATTGGTTTAATAAGGTAAGAATTCATTGAAGTGACTAGTTTACGTGCATTCGTTAAGGCAAGAAAGTATATACGAGTTGTGGAAAGTGTTGTAGTTGTATATTATGTCTTTCAAAACCAACTCATTTTCAAAACCCTCATTCGAGGACGAATGATCTTAAGGGGGGAGGATGTAAGGCCCAGTAAAATTTTTGTGCATAAAACCTAGTAGCTATAGTGTCATGGTCCGAATAATGTGTTAGGAATGCGTAGAATTCTTCGCGGCTCGCAAGCTCGCCGCGGTTCGGACTCTTGGTAGTGATTTAAGTGTCAAAAATGTAGAGAATAAAGTTTTCCAGAAAAGTGTCAAATATGCGGTCAAGAATGCGACCGCAAACCTGTTATGCGGACCGCATTCTTGCCGCAAAACATACCAGAGAGTTTCCCAAAATCATGTTAAAAATGCGGTCGATATGCAATCGCATAGTGAATCTGCGGTGCACTTTGCGACCGCAGATCAAGAATGCGGACCGCATATTGGTCGCATTCTGTAACAGAACTTGGGTAATTTTGAGGCCATTCTGCGGTCACTATGCGGACCGCATGTTGATTCTGCGGTCGCAAAGTGCACCGCAGAATTGACCCCAGCCCAGATTTTTGTAACATTTTGACCCGATCTCTTCTTTAATATAACACCTTTCACCCTCATTTTCTCATATCATCTTACCAAAATTAGAGAGAGAAGAGAGGGGTTTTAGAGAGAGAAGTTCTTCATCTTCAAGGATTGTTCCAACCACTTAATTCCAAGGGATCCTAGGGCAAGGATTCAACTTCCCCAATCTTTTCAAGGTAAAAACCCTAACTATTTTCTTTGATTTTCAGTTTTAAATTGGGTAAAGAGAGGTTTGCATATAATAGCTTTTGAAAATAGAATTTTTACACTCATGCATGATTATTGAACTTGATTTCTAGTAAAAAGAAGTGAGTAGAAGTAAGAGTCTTCAAGAACAAGGTTGGCAAGAGTAGGATATCTTGGGTAATCATAAAGTAGGAAGAAAACTCATCACCAGGTATGTATGGCTAATTTTGATTCTTGTGAAATCGCCTATATGTGTGAAGTTTGTTTGGTTCGTGTTAAATTGACAAGTTGTGTGAAATTCTTGATGTTGTTGTTGGATGTTCAAAGTTTGTTGTTGAGCTATGAGTGATGTAAAATGAGAGTTTAATTTGGTAAAAGAATTGTGAATAATGGCTATAATGGCATATATGGTACTTTGTGGAAAAGAAACGAAACACTTGAGGATTGGTAAGTCATTGAACAATACGGTATGAATACTCTTGATTTTTGGAACATTTGTAACTTGGTTGTGATATTGGCTTGTGAAGTAATTGTGAACATGAACCAACCTGTGAGTTGCTTATTTGAACTTGTTGAAATTGTGTGAAATGCCTTATCTGTTGTTTGTACTTGTTGTGTTTTAAAACTGTAAGGCGGGGTCGTGTTGCGCGCCGCAACGTGAGGAAATAAGGTGTGGGTTGGGGTGATAAGGGTGGCCGAGGTAATAAGGGTGGTCGGGGGTAATAAGGATGGAAAGCGATCGAAATCGCTATTGAAAATTGATATAAAAATCAATAATGTGAAATTGTGAAAGGAGACAGCAGGAGAGTTTGCAACCTGTGGGGCACCGATTGCCCCTTTGTTTGACTACTTGTGCTTTACGTGATTGATTGGTTATTGTTAAATTGGTTGATCGTAGAAAGTGCTTTGTGTTGAGAATTATTTGAAATGAGGAAAATGTGGAAACATGGTTAGCTGGCTTAATTAATTGTTGATGTAATTCAATGGCTTGAGTTTACTTGGGACAAAGTTTGTCCATACATGCCAGTACAATTCAAGTGTACTGACGTCCCTTTTGCCGAGGATGCTACATTCGTGTTATGATTGTAGGTGGATCAGTAGCAGGCACTTCAGCTCATCGGCAGTAGTATCCTTCTTCTTCCACTGCCCGTTTTGGTGAGCCCCTTTCTTCCTTGGGGCCCTGTGTGGTTCATGCCACTTTTGTTTAGATTTCATTTTGGTTTTGTAAGGTATAGCCGGAGCCTTGTTACTGGCAAGTATTGTATTCCCTTTTTTGTATCCTAGAGGCTCTGTAGACATGTAAACTGTGGGACTCCAGTCTTATGTATACATTATGTTATGTCGGGCGTTGTAAAAACTGCAAACTTGTTAATGAATCACTCGTATGGTTTTATTTGTTTAATGTGAAATCATTTATGGTTAGTAAGATATTTGATTAATGAAAAACAATCAGCACAGGGGTAACGCGTGGGAATGAAAGGCACCCAGGTCCGCTTGACTGGGGCAACCCGGTCAGGCGCCGGTCATGTTCCCCGATTTGGGGCGTGACAAACTTGGTATCAGAGCCTAAGGTTTTAAAGTGTCCTAGGATGTCTCGGAGCCGTGTCTAGTAGTGCCCTTCTTATAGGTGTGTTGTCGACCACATCAGATAAGTTGGGGGCTACACGGGCATTTAGGAATTTACCTATTTCTTTGTTAATCTATATCGTGCGGTAAAGTGCAATGTGGAAATATATGTGTCTAATTCGCGCCTTGTTCCCAAATTTTCAGAATATGGCACCTAAGAAGAAGGCTAGGCTCGGCCTTAGGGCCAATGCCGACCCAAGTGCAGCTGTTAATCATGTACCCGATGCCGTGGGAGAGAATGACCCACCAGTCCCGAATTTGCCTGGCCCATCTGTTCAAAACCCAAGTGTCCCTATTCCGGCTGCGGCAGAGGATGCCACCATTCCTCCTGCCGGTGTTCCTGACTCAGATACAGTTCCCGCTTCGGGCTCTGGTGTCTCTAATGAAGATCTTAGGGGAGCCATTCATATGTTAACACAGTTAGTGGCCGCCCAGGCCCAGAGATCCCATGATGCCCCTGCATCCTCCAGCGGACAGGGAGATTCCTTTGGCTCCAGAGTCCACCAGTTCTTGCGATTGGCCCCTCCAGAATTCTCAGGTACCGATCCAGAGGCTGACCCACAGGAATTCCTTGATGAGATATACAAGACCCTCAGAGTGATGAAGGCTACAGATATAGAGGGGGTAGAGTTGGCCTCTTACAAGCTGAAGGGAGCGGCACGTTCATGGTTCGAAATGTGGGAGGATTCCCGTGAGGAAGGGAGCCCTCCGGCCAGATGGGATGAGTTCGTGGATGCATTTATGGACCACTTCTTACCTGCTGAGGCAATGGCAGCCCGTGCCACCGAGTTCGAGGTTCTCAAACAGGGCAGTATGAGTGTTTGGGAGTATCACTTGGAGTTCGTAAGGTTGTCCAAGTACGCTCCTCATTTAGTGTCGACCATGGATGCCCGGGTTCGACGGTTTGTTCAGGGCCTTAGCCCTTTGGTAGTGAATGAGGCCGCCACAGCAGCTTTGCACTCGGATATGAACTATGGGAGGATCGTGGGGTTTGCTCAGGCCACAGAGGCCAGGAAATTGAAGATTCGTGCAGAAAGAGAAAGTAGCAGCAGGGCCCGGTCAATGGGTCGTTCAGGGAGATCACTTCCAGGGAAGGGGTCATCAGGGCCATCCCAGTCATATGCTCGGTCCTCCGCGAGTGCACCGCCATCCGTGCACAGTCATCAGCAGGGCAGTTACTCGAGACCTGGTTCAGACAGCAGGAGGTCTCGTCAGTCTGGTCGTCCTGGGGTGAGATCCCAGCAGCAAGGGAGACCTACATGCCCCAAGTGTGGGAGATTTCATACAGAGACTTGCTACCTTGACCTTCCGGTGTGCTTCGGGTGCGGGGTGAGAGGTCACATTCAACGAGACTGTCGTGCACCCCGTCAGGGTATAGGTAGGGGATCTGCTCAGTCATCCGGTTCTTCAGCTGCTACATCATCAGCGCGTACTCCAGCATCAGCGGGGCGTGGTGCAGCTAGGGGTGGAGCTCGGGGTAGGGGTGGACCTAGCCGATTCTATGCATTGAGTGGCCGCCAAAATGCCGAGGCTTCTCCAGATGTTGTTACAGGTATCCTGTCTGTTCAGACTATTGATTGCTATGCCCTTATTAATCCGGGGTCCTCCTTGTCTTATGTTACTCCATTCATTGCTTCAAGTTTTGGGATAGAACCCGAACAGCTTCATGAGTCGTTCTCTATGTCGACTCCGGTTGGTGATTCTATTACAGCCTCACGAGTCTATAGAAATTGTGTTGTTACGGTGGGTGGTCGTGATACCACAGCCGATCTTATTGAGCTTGGGATGGTAGATTTTGATGTAATTATGGGGATGGATTGGCTCTATTCGTGCTTTGCCAAACTTGACTATCGAACGAGAGTTATGAGGCTCGAGTTCCCTAACGAGCCAATTATTGAATGGAGAGGAAATGGTGTAGTGCCAAGGGGTAGGTTTATTTCCTACCTTAAGGCTTCGAAGATGATTAAGAAAGGGTGTATCTATCACCTGGTTCGGGTAACGGAAACCACCTCAGATGTGCCTACCCTCGAGTCCGTGCCAATTGTGAATGAATTTCCTGAAGTGTTTCCGAATGAGCTTCCCGGCATTCCGTCGGATAGGGAGATTGATTTTGGGATCGATGTATTGCCAGATACTCAGCCAATATCAATTCCACCATACAGAATGGCGCTAGCAGAGTTAAGGGAGTTAAAGGAGCAGCTGAGGGATTTACTAGAGAAAGGGTTCATACGACCGAGTGTGTCGCCGTGGGGTGCTCCGGTTCTCTTTGTCAGAAAGAAGGATGGGTCACTTCGAATGTGTATTGATTATCGGCGGCTCAACAAAGTCACCATCAAGAATAAATATCCTTTGCCTCGAGTGGATGATCCGTTTGACCAATTGCAGGGAGCGAAGTTCTTCTCAAAGATTGATTTACGGTCTGGGTACCACCAGTTGATCAGGGAGCAGGATATTCCTAAGACCGCCTTCAGGACTCGTTATGGTCACTTCGAGTTTTTGGTCATGTCTTTTGGGCTAACCAATGCCCCGGCGGCTTTCATGGACCTTATGAATCGTGTTTTCAAGCCATTCCTAGATTCCTTTGTGATTGTATTCATTGACGATATTCTCATCTACTCTCGGAGCAGGGAAGATCATGCCGTTCACCTCAGAGCAGCATTGCAGACCCTTCTTGAGCATCAATTGTATGCCAAGTTCTCAAAATGTGAGTTTTGGTTGGAGTCCGTAGCCTTTCTAGGGCATGTTATTTCCAGTGAGGGAATTCAGGTGGATCCTCAGAAGATTGCGGCAGTGAAAGATTGGCCTAGACCCACGACCCCGACAGAGATACGTAGCTTCTTGGGTTTAGCAGGGTACTATCGAAGGTTTGTAGAGGGGTTCTCAACCCTCGCTTCCCCATTGACAAAACTGACGCAGAAGGCAGTTAAGTTCCAGTGGTCCGAAGCATGTGAGAAAAGTTTCCAGGAATTGAAGTCAAGATTGACCTCGGTACCAGTATTGGCCTTGCCAGAAGGCACAGAGGGATTTGTGGTTTATTGTGATGCCTCCAGGGTTGGTTTGGGATGTGTATTGATGCAGCACGGGAAAGTCATATCTTACGCTTCCAGGCAACTCAAGAATCACGAGAAGAATTATCCGACACATGATTTGGAGCTTGCAGCTATTGTGTTTGCTTTGAAAATATGGCGGCACTATCTTTATGGAGTTCATGTAGATGTGTTTTCAGATCACAAGAGCCTCCAGTATTTGTTCAAGCAGAAGGAGCTAAATCTGAGACGGCGGCGGTGGTTAGAATTGCTCAAGGACTATGATATGAACATATTGTACCATCCAGGAAAGGCAAATGTGGTAGCCGACGCTCTTAGTCGAAAATCTATGGGTAGTTTGGCTCATTTGGGTGTGGATCAGAGACCCCTGGCTCGAGAGGTTTACCAATTAGCCAGTTTGGGGGTTCGTATCTCGGCGTCAGACGAGGGGGATATTTTGGTGCATAATGGAGCAGAATCATCATTGGTCGCGGAAATCAAGGAAAAACAGTTCATGGATCCAGCATTGGTTCGGGTAAAGGAAGCGGTCATGAATAACAAGACCTCAGCATTTGTACTCAGCAGCGAAGATGGTGTATTGCGGTGTCAAGATAGGCTATGTGTTCCGGATGTGGATGAGCTTCGGGAAAGGGTAATGGTAGAGGCTCATATTTCCAGGTATTCGGTACACCCAGGTTCCACTAAAATGTATCATGACCTTAAGGAGATTTATTGGTGGAACGGTATGAAAAGGGATGTAGCAAGCTTTGTAGCTAAATGTCCGAACTGTCAACAAGTGAAGGCCGAGCATCAACGGCCCGGTGGATTAACTCAGCTTATAGAAATACCAAGGTGGAAATGGGAGATGATCAATATGGATTTCGTGGTAGGGTTACCTCGCACTCAGCGTAAGTTCGATTCAATATGGGTGATAGTAGATCGACTCACCAAATCAGCCCACTTCCTGCCAGTCAAGTCTACTGATACTGCGGAGCAATATGCAAGGTTGTACATTAAGGAGATAGTAAGGCTTCATGGCACTCCACTCTCTATCATCTCGGATCGCGGGGCTCAGTTCACAGCTAACTTTTGGAAGAAATTTCAGCAAGGTTTGGGAACTCAGGTGAATCTCAGCACAGCTTTTCATCCGCAGACCGACGGTCAGGCCGAACGGACTATTCGGACGCTTGAAGATATGTTGCGGGCTTGTGTCTTGGATTTTAAAGGTAATTGGGATGAACACTTGCCACTGATAGAATTTGCTTACAATAATAGCTATCATGCTAGCATTCAGATGGCCCCGTTTGAGGCATTGTATGGGAGAAGATGTAGATCGCCAATCGGGTGGTTTGAGGTAGGTGAAGCGGAATTGCTAGGGCCAGATATGGTGTACGAAGCTATGGAAAAGGTCAAGGTTATTCGGGAGAGAATGAAAACAGCACAGAGTCGTCAAAAATCCTATGCAGACGTTCGCCGAAGGGATTTGGAGTTTCAAGTTGATGATTGGGTGTTCTTAAGGGTATCTCCTATGAAGGGAGTCATGCGATTCGGAAAGAAAGGGAAATTGAGTCCTAGGTATGTCGGGCCATATCGAATCGTTCAAAGGATTGGACAAGTTGCTTATAGGCTAGAGTTGCCTCCTGAGATGTCATCAGTGCACCCGGTATTCCATGTGTCCATGTTGAAGAAAGTGATTGGAGATCCATCCACCATCATGCCAGTCGAAGCTATAGAGGTTAATGAAGATTTGTCATATGAAGAAGTTCCGGTTGCCATTCTTGATAGGCAAGTCCGTAAGTTGAGAAATAAGGAAGTTGCCTCTGTTAAAGTATTGTGGCGAAGTCAACAAGTTGAGGAGGCCACATGGGAAGCCGAAAAAGAGATGAAAGAAAAGTACCCCCATTTGTTTGATCAAGCCTAGAAGAAATTAGGTGACCCTTCTACTCCTAGTAACTGCCATCTTGTCTAAGTTGTTTCCCTCTTAGTATTAGTAAAGTCTCCTTCATTTTGTAATGAGTTAAATGTGTTGTTGCCTTGGGTCACTTGAACCGTTCTTGATAAATGAAAGCCTTATAAAGATTTACGTGTTAAATAAGCAACTAATAGTAAGTGTAGATTGGTAATGGTTTGTTGAGTGTACATGGTGTTAAATTGGTTTAATAAGGTAAGAATTCATTGAAGTGACTAGTTTCTGTGCAATTGTAACAATGTGATAGAATATGTGCATTCGTTGAGGTAAGAAAGTGTATACCAGTTGTGGGAAATGTTGTATTTGTGTATTCCTCTGACAGGTGGATATGTCCATAATACAAAGGAAACTCTGGCGAAATTTTTCTAAAATATAAGAGTTAGTCAAAATTTTGATAACTTGCATATCATGTCTTTCAAAACCAATTTATTTTCGAAGTCCTCATTCGAGGACGAATGATCTTAAGGGGGGGAGGATGTAAGGCCCCGTAAAATTTTTGTGCATAAAACCTAGTAGCTGTGGTGTCATGGTCCGAATAATGTGTTCGGACCCTTGGTAGTTCTCCGTGGCGAGCTTGCTCGCCGCGGTTCGGACCCTTGGTAGTGATTTAAGTGTCAAAAATGTAGAGAATAAAATTTTCCAGAAAAGTGTCAAATATGCGGTCAAGAATGCGACCGCAAACCTGTTATGCGGACTGCATTCTTGCCGCAAAGCTTTCCAGAAAGTCTCCCAAAAATCGTGTTGAAAATGCGGTCGATATGCGATCGCATAGTGAATCTGCGGTGCACTTTGCGACCGCAGATCAAGAATGCGGACCGCATATTGGTCGCATTCTGTAACAGAACTTGAGTGAATTTTGAGGCCATTCTGCGGTCACTATGCGGACCGCATGTTGATTCTGCGGTCGCAAAGTGCACCGCAGAATTGACCCCGGCCCAAATTTTTGTAACATTTTGACCCGATCTCTTCTTTAATATAACACCTTTCACCCTCATTTTCTCATATCATCTTACCAAAATTAGAGAGAGAAGAGAGGGGTTTTAGAGAGAGAAGTTCTTCATCTTCAAGGATTGTTCCAACCACTTAATTCCAAGGGATCCTAGGGCAAGGATTCAACTTCCCCAATCTTTTCAAGGTAAAAACCCTAACTATTTTCTTTGATTTTCAGTTTTAAATTGGGTAAAGAGAGGTTTGCATATAATAGCTTTTGAAAATAGAATTTTTACACTCATGCATGATTATTGAACTTGATTTCTAGTAAAAAGAAGTGAGTAGAAGTAAGAGTCTTCAAGAACAAGGTTGGCAAGAGTAGGATATCTTGGGTAATCACAAAGTAGGAAGAAAACTCATCACCAGGTATGTATGGCTAATTTTGATTCTTGTGAAATCGCCTATATGTGTGAAGTTTGTTTGGTTCGTGTTAAATTGACAAGTTGTGTGAAATTCTTGATGTTGTTGTTGGATGTTCAAAGTTTGTTGTTGAGCTATGAGTAATGTAAAATGAGAGTTTAATTTGGTAAAAGAATTGTGAATAATGGCTATAATGGCATATATGGTACTTTGTGGAAAAGAAACGAAACACTTGAGGATTGGTAAGTCATTGAACAATACGGTATGAATACTCTTGATTTTTGGAACATTTGTAACTTGGTTGTGATATTGGCTTGTGAAGTAATTGTGAACATGAACCAACCTGTGAGTTGCTTATTTGAACTTGTTGAAATTGTGTGAAATGCCTTATCTGCTGTTTGTACTTGTTGTGTTTTAAAACTTGTAAGGCGGGGTCGTGTTGCGCGCCGCAACGTGAGGAAATAAGGTGTGGGTTGGGGTGATAAGGGTGGCCGAGGTAATAAGGGTGGTCGGGGGTAATAAGGATGGAAAGCGATCGAAATCGCTATTGAAAATTGATATAAAAATCAATAATGTGAAATTGTGAAAGGAGACAGCAGGAGAGTTTGCAACCTGTGGGCACTAATTGCCCCTTTGTTTGACTACTTGTGCTTTACGTGATTGATTGGTTATTGTTAAATTGGTTGATCGTAGAAAGTGCTTTGTGTTGAGAATTATTTGAATTGAGGAAAATGTGGAAACATGGTTAGCTGGCTTAATTAATTGTTGATGTAATTCAATGGCTTGAGTTTACTTGGGACAAAGTTTGTCCATACATACCAGTACAATTCAAGTGTACTGACGTCCCTTTTTGCCGGGGACGCTACATTCGTGTTATGATTGTAGGTGGATCAGTAGCAGGCACTTCAGCTCATCGGCAGTAGTATCCTTCTCCTTCCACTGCCCGTTTTGGTGAGCCCCTTTCTTCCTTGGGGCCCTGTGTGGTTCATGCCACTTTTGTTTAGATTTCATTTTGGTTTTGTAAGGTATAGCCGGAGCCTTGTTACCGGCAAGTATTGTATTCCCTTTTTTGTATCCTAGAGGCTCTGTAGACATGTAAACTGTGGGACTCCAGTCTTATGTATACATTATGTTATGTCGGGCGTTGTAAAAACTGCAAACTTATTAATGAATCACTCGTATGGTTTTATTTGTTTAATGTGAAATCATTCATGGTTAGTAAGATATTTGGTTAATGAAAAACAATCAGCACAGGGGTAACGCGTGGGAATGAAAGGCACCCAGGTCCGCTTGATTGGGGCAACCCGGTCAGGCGCCGGTCATGTTCCCAGTGTCGCATTTGCGACACTTTGTTGGCATTTGCGAACTTGGCTGGTTCTGGCAGGCATCGCATTTGCGATAATGGATTCGCATTTGCGAACCCCGCCTTGAACTGCCTTCTTCGCATTTGCGAGAAATTCTTCGCAAATGCGAAGCCAACAGCTGGGTGAAAAACCAGCAGTGCATAAACTCAGAAATTGATCCTACGGCCTATCAAATCTTTACCCGAGCCCCCGGGCTCCAAACCAAACATGTACACAACCTCAAAAACACATTATGAACTTGTTCGTGCGATCACATCTCCAATATCACATCGTTTTCATCAAATCAAGCCTCAAATTCATGAATTTCATACTTTTGGTTTTCAAAACCTTCAAACTTGGAACTCAAGGTCCAAAACATCTCAAACGACATCCGAATGTCACCAAACTTTATAGAAATCACATATATAATATTTAAGACTTGTACCGGGCGTCGGAACCAAAATACGAGCCCGATACCAAGGTCAATTAGTTCATTTCCTTTAACAATTACATCAAAAACAATTTCATAGAAAAATTCATAACTTGGGCTCTAGGCCTCAGAATTCGACTCCGGACGCATGTCCAATTCCCATATTTTCCTACGGACCTCTCGGGACCATCCAATCTCGGGTCCGGATCCGTTTACCAAAAATGTTGACCGAAGTCAACCATATCAATATTAATATCATTTTTATCCAAATTTCTCATAGAATTCATATTTTCTACCACAAAAATCTTTCCGGCTACATGCTCGGATCGTGCACGTAAATCGAGGCAACATAGAATGAGGTTTTCAAGGCCTCAGAAGCTCGAAATGATTAATTAAATAAGTGATGACCCTTTGGGTCGTCACAATCTCCACCTCTAAAGCAACCGTTCGTCCTCGAACGGACAAAAGAAAGAAGTACCTGAGTCAGGAAACAAGTGTGGGTAGCGGCTCCGCATATCAGACTTGGACTCCCAGGTCGATGCCTCAGGAGGCTGACCTCTCCATTGAACACGCACGGAAGGATAACTCTTTGACCTCAACTGTCGAACCTACCGGTCTAGAATGGCCACTGGCTCCTCCTCGTAAGATAGATCATTGTCCAATTGGACAGTATCGAAGTCTAACACATGTGTGGGGTCGCTGTGGTATCTCCGAAGCATAGATACATGAAAAACTTGATGCACGGCTGATAAGCTTGGCGGAAGAGCTAGTTTGTAAGCCACCCCTCCCACTCTGTCTAGAATCTCAAATGGACCAATATACCTAGGGTTGAGCTTGCCCTTCTTCCCGAACCTCATCACGCCCTTCATAGGCGACACTCAGAGCAATACTCGTTCACCAACCATGAAATCTACATCTCGAACCTTACGATCCGCATAAGTCTTCTGCCTGGACTGAGCTGAACGCAATCTCTCCTGAATAGTCTTGACCTTATCCAAGGCCTCCTGAACTAAGTCTGTACCCAACAACCGAGCCTCTCCCGGTTCAAACCATCCAACCGGTGATCGACATCGCCTACCATACAACGCCTCATACGGAGCCATCCGGATGCTAGATTGGTAACTGTTATTGTAGGCGAACTCTGCTAATGGCAGAAACTGGTCCCACGAGCCTCCGAAATCAATAAAACAGGCTCGAAGCATGTCCTCTAGAATCTGAATAGTCCTCTCGGACTGGCCATCCGTCTCTGAGGATGAAATGTTGTACTCAACTGAACCTGGGTGCCTAACTCCTGCTGGACCGCTCTCCAGAACCGCTAGGTAAACTGCGTACCCCGATCAGAGATAATGGATACCGGCACCCCATGGAGACGAACAATCTCCCTAATGTAAACCTCCGCTAACCTCTCCGACGAGTAGGAGACAGATACTGGAATAAAGTGTGCCGACTTGGTCAACCTATCAACAATGACCCAAATAGCATCAAATTTCCTCCGAGTCAAAGGAAGTCCAGTAACGAAGTCCATAGTAATCCGCTCCCATTTCCACTCGGGAATTTCAATCCTCTGGAATACACCACCAGTGGTGCTCATATTTCACCTGCTGACAATTTAGACACCGAGCGACATATGCAACGATATCTTTCTTCATTTTGCGCCACTAATAGTGTTGCCGTAAGTCCTGGTACATCTTCGCGGCGCCCGGGTGAATAGAATACCGTGAACTGTGGGCCTCTGCTAATATCAACTCTCGAATCCCTTCGACATTGGGCACACAAACTCGACCTTGCAATCTCAATAACCCATCATCATCTAGATTTACTTGTGTGGCACCTCCCCGCTGTACTGTATCTCTCAACTTACGCAAATGAGGATCATCAAATTGCCTCTCGCGGATACGCTCTAATAAAGAAGAACGAGAGACCGTGCAGGCTAACACCCTGCTAGGCTCAGAAATGTCTAATCTCACGAACCGGTTGGCTAAGGCCTGGACATCTAGAGCTAATGGTCTCTGATTGACCGGAATGTATGCAAGACTACCCATGCTGGCATACTTTCTACTCAATGCATCGGCCACCACATTGGCCTTACATGGGTGATATAATATAGTAACATCATAGTCTTTTAGCAACTCTAACCATCTCCGCTGTCGTAGATTCAACTCCTTCTGTTTGAACAAGTACCGTAGGCTTTTGTGATCGGTGTACACCTCACATGTCACACCATATAGATAATGCCTCCAGATCTTTAAGGCATGAACCACTGCTGCTAACTCAAGATCATGAACTGGATAATTCTTCTCATGTATTTTTAACCGCCTCGAAGCATAAGCGATAACCTTACCATCCTGCATCAATACCGCTCCAAGCCCTGTACGAGATGCGTCACAATAAACTGTATAAGGCCCTGCACCTGTAGGTAGTATCAACACCGGTGCGGTGGTCAAGGCTGTCTTGAGCTTCTGAAAGCTCGCCTCACACTCCTCTGACCACTGAAACTGGATACCCTTCTGGGTCAACCTGGTCATCGGGGCTGCAATAGAAGAAAACCCCTCTACAAAATGACGGTAGTAACCTGCTAATCCCAAGAAACTCCGGATCTCGATCACTGAAGCTGGTCGAGGCCAACTCTGGACTGCCTCAATCTTCTTTGGGTCTACCTGAATACCTTCCACTGATACAATGTGACCCAGAAATGCTACCGAACTCAGCCAGAACTCACATTTAGAAAATTTGGCATATAGCTGGTTATCTTTCAGAGTCTGAAGAGGTGCTGCTCGTGCTCTTCCTGGCTGCGGGAGTATACCAGGATGTCATCTATAAAGACTATCACGAACAGATCTAAGTAAGGCCTGAATACCCAATTCATCAACTCCATGAATGTTGCTGGGGCATTGGTCAACCCGAAGGACATGACCAAGAACTCATAATGCCCATATCTGGAGCGAAAGGCTGTCTTAGGAATGTCGGCCGCCCTGATCTTCAGCTGATGGTAGCCTGACCTCAAGTTTATCTTTGAAAATACCTTGGCACCCTAAAGCTGGTCAAATAAATCATCAATTCGCGGAAGTGGATATTTATTTTTGATAGTCACCTTGTTTAACTGCCGGTAATCAATACACATCCGCATCGAGCCATCCTTCTTCTTTACAAATAATACGGGTGCTCCCCAGGGGGAAACACTGGGCCTGATAAAGCCTTTCTCAAGAAGGTCCTGCAACTGATCTTTCAACTCTTTTAGCTCCGGCGGGGCCATACGATAGGGTGGAATAGAGATGGCGTGAGTGCCCGGTACCAGATCAATACAGAAATCAATATCCCTATCGGGTGGCATGCCCGGCAGGTCCGAAGGAAAAACCTCGGGAAACTCCCGTGCAATAGGGGCTGACTCAATGGAAGGAACCTCTGCGCTGGAATCACGAACATAAGCCAGATAAGCTAGACACCCCTTCTCGACCATGAGTGGCTTGAGGTACCCTTCCACTCTAATCGGGGTGATTCTGGCAAGGCTAAGGTGACAGTCTTAGCATGACAATTAAGAATAGCATGGTATGGGGACAACCAGTCCATCCCCAATATGACATCAAAATCTACCATATCCAAAAGCAAGAGATCAACACGGGTCTCAAGACCCCCAAATATAACTACGCACGAACGATGCACCCGATCGACTACAATGGAGTCACCCACTAGTGTAGCCACATAAGCTGGAATATCCAGAGCATAGCCGGGCACGGCCAAATATGGTGTAAAGTAGGAAGACACATAGGAATATGTAGATCCAGGGTCAAATAATACTGAAGCACCTCTGCCACACACAAGAATAGTACCTGTAATCACGGCATCTGATGCCTCTGCCTCTGGCCTGGCTGGTAAAGCATAGAATCGGGGATCTGCACCTCCCCTCTAAGCTGCGTCTCTAGGACGACCATCAACTGGCTGACCTCTACCTCTGGCTGGACGGTCTCCACCTCTACGGTCTCGACCTCCACCTCTATAATCTCTACCCCCGCCTCTGGCTGGCTGGGCAGGCTGAGGGTCAGCTGGGGCCTGAATCATAGGACGAGGACCTCGCTGCTGAGAGTTGCCCACTGCTAGAGGGCAATACCTGATAAAATGACCTAGGTCACCACAACCGTAGCAACTCTTAGACTGATAGGGCTGCTGGCCCCGACGACCTGAATGGCCTCCACGAACACTCCGAAGAGGCTGAGCATTAATAGGAGGCTGGTCTGAATAATGCCCCCGAAAACCACGATCACCTGGTCCACCCTGTGAAGCCTGAAGGGCGGAATGAAAAGGCCTGGAGGACTGGCCTCTATCAAAGGATTCTCTGCCACCAGAGGAAGAACCACCAAACCTGCCTGAATGACGAGGCCTCTTATATGAAGAATAACCGCCTCCCCTAGCAAGAGCCATCTCAACTCTGCGTGCTGCATTGGCTGCCTCCTGAAATGATATGTCACTCCCCACGCCCATAGCCATCTGGAGTCTAATTGGCTGATTAAGCCCATCTATAAATCTGCGGACCCTCTCCCGCTCTGTGGGAAGTATCACCACTGCATGACGAGCCAAATCGACAAATCTCGTCTCATACTGTGTAACCGTCATAGTGCCCTGATGGAGGCGCTCAAACTGCCTCCGAAGTACATCTCGCTGAGTAGCAGGGAGAAACTTCTCCATAAATAGTTCCGCAAACTGGTCCCATGATAAAGCTGGGGACCCTGCTGGTTGAGTCAAGCAATAATCTCTCCACCAAGTCTTGGCGGATCCTGCAAGCCTGAAGGTACAGAAGTCAACTCCGTTTGTCTCCACGATCCCCATAGTCTTTAGAATCTCATGACAACTAAATAAGAAGTCCTGAGGATCCTCTGATGTGGCTCCACTGAATGTAGTGGTAAATAGCTTGGAGAACCGATCAAGCCTCCATAACGAATCAGAAGTCATGGCCGCTCCATCACCTGCATGAGCCGTGGTACCTGACTGAGTGGCCACAGCTGGCTGAATTACTGGTGCCTGAGGCTGAGGAGCTACTGGCTCCGGAGTATGAGCAATAGGAGTCCGGGCCCCTCCTCGAGCCTGAGAAGTAGCTGGGGCAACTGATAATAAACCCGCTCTGGCAATGCTGTCCATGAATCCCGCTATTCTGATCAAGGCATCCCGGAGATCCGGGGTAAATAAAGCCTCTCCTGGGACCTGAGCTGGGCCCACTGGAGCTGCTGGAACCGGAACCTCCTCGTCAATCTCAATATGAGGCTCCACCTTTGGGGTAGCTGCCTGGGGCTGAGCTCTACCCCTACCACGGCCTCTGATACGGCCTTGGCCCCTGCCCCTCACAGGAGCTGCCTGGGGCTCGGGCTGCTGGTCAGCGGACGAAGAAGCGCGTGTCCTTACCATCTGCGAAAGGACAGAATTCATACTATCCTTTTTTTAACACAATTTTTAATTAAATAAATGCGGAATACTTTATCAAAATAGAAATAACTAATTACAAGATGAAAATCATACTGAAATCCTCTACCCAAGACGTGGAGTCACCAACTCACGAACTACTACCGAATACTACACATAAGAGTTTGAAAGAAATATAACATAATTCTGTTTGTCTCGGAACAAAGAGACTACAGCTAGTAACATAAATCAAGAGAGAGACGCCGGGCCTGCGGACGTCTGCAAGCTACCTCGGTCTCAAATGTGATCAACTCCCACACAATCGAATTACTGCTGCTGCTCCTGATCGTAACCTGGACCTGTGCAAAAACGCACAGAAGTGTAGTATCAGCACAACCGACCCCATGTGCTGGTAAGTGCCTGGCCTATCCCGGCGAAGTAGTGACAAGCCTAGGACCAGACACCCACATAAACCCGTGCAGTTCAATATATATGTATACCACAGAATAACAAGAAATAACCAAGTAATAACACAATAAGGAAATACTCTGCTCTGCAATAACAGCCAATAACTTATAATATCCAGATTAATCTAATCAACATAATTAAGTCTTACTTTCGTGTCTCAATTCTTTACTTTTCTTTTCTTATCTTGTGGTAGGCGTACCACCCGCTCCCAAATATATCAATAGGCTACCGGCAACTATGGCCAATGCCAAGATTCAAATCACTTTGTGGTCGGCGTGCCACACGATCCCGTTTCTTATCATAAAAGTGGTCGGCGCGCCACACGATCCCAATTCTTTAATATATATATTACCACAATTAACAAGAATTAACCAAGTAATAACACAATAAGGAATATCTCAAAAGAACTCAATAATTAACAACGGTTAATAAGTTCACAAGGAAAACAAAGTATAATGGAAACACAAGTAATATCAAGTCAAGGAATAGCAAATAGTTGCACGGCATCACCCAAATAAAATATAATGGAAAAACAAGTAATATCAAGTCAAGGAATAGCAAATAGTTGCACGGCATCACTCCAAATAAAATATAATGGAAAAACAAGTAATATCAAGTCAAGGAATGGCAAATAGTTGCACGGCATCACCCTTCGTGCTTTTACTCTCATCCTCACCAAATAAGTAAATAAAGTGCACGGCATCACCCTTCGTGCTTTTACTCTCATCCTCACCAAATAAGCAAATAAAGTGCACGGCATCACCCTTCGTGCTTTTACTCTCATCCTCACATCCATAGTACGGCATGATCCTTTGTACATGGTTCAATAACAAGGCACGGCATGATCCTTCGTGCATAATCAATAAAACATGGCACGACATTAACCTTCGTGCATAAATAATAAAACATGGCACGGCATCACCCTTCGTGCATTATCACTCTTCCTCACCCAAATAACAATCACAGTTAAGGGCAGAGAAAGAAAACAACAAATCATGAACCGTCCCGGCAAGGGACACAATAATCATTCTACAACCCGGCAAGGGTTCAACAATTTATCTGCAAAATATCTCACAACAAATATCAACAACGACTCACGGTCATGCTAGACGCCAGTGTATGGATGCTCGTCACCACAACCCATACACCGCACTCGATCACATAGCACATAATCTTATTCCCTCAAGCTAGGATAGAACAAACACTTACCTCGAATGTTTATGAACAATTCAATCCGTGGCAATGCCTTTTCCTTTCAAATTTGGCTCCAATCCAATCGTATCTATACAAAATTGATTTAATATCATCAATACTACTCAACAAACTAATTCATAAGGCCAATTACAACTTTTACAACATTCTGCCCGGAATAGTGAATTTCGACCCCGGGCCCACATGGTCGGAACTCGGGGTTCGGACCAAAATCCGGTTACCCATCCCCCACGAGTTCATGTATATGATTTGTTTCAAAATCGGACCTCAATTCGAGGTCCAATTTCCCAATTTATGAAAAACCCTATATTCTAACAAAAACAAGAAATTCTACCATGAAAACCTTTGATTTCTATTGAAAAACATGTTTAATGATGTTAGGAATTGAAAGAATTAAGTAAAAAGTGACTTACAATTGTTTTGAAGAAGAAGGAATCCGTGAAGAATCGCAAATGGGTGTTTTTGGTTTGTAAAAAGTGAAGAAATGAACTGAAAATCGTGTTTTACAGGTCTCTGTGTTGGCATTTGCGAACATGGGTTCGCAATTGCGAACCCCGACCAATTTCTGGAGTTTGAAAAATAAGCTAAGGCTGGGAAGTTCGCATTTGCGAACATTTATTCGCATTTGCGAAGTTTAGGCGGTTACTGGGGATTTCGCATATGCGAAATAAGGTTCGCATTTGCGAACCAGCAGGCTTCTGGGCTTCTTCGCAATTGCGACACATTCTTCGCAATTGCGAAGACATGCAATATACTGAAGGCCTTGCATTTGCGAGGTTAAGTTTGCAATTGCGAACTATGGTCCAGGTGTGCCAGTGTCGCATTTGCGACACTTTGTTCGCATTTGCGAACTTGGCTGGTTATGGCAGGCATCGCATTTGTGATAATGGGTTCGCATTTGCGAACCCAACCTTGAACTGCCTTCTTCGCATTTGCGAGAAATTCTTCGCAAATGCGAAGCCAACAGCTGGGTGAAAAACCAGCAGTGCATAAACTCAGAAATTGATCCTACGGCCTATCAAATCTTTACCCGAGCCCCCGGGCTCCAAACCAAACATGTACACAACCTCAAAAACACATTATGAACTTGTTCGTGCGATCACATCGTTTTCATCAAATCAAGCCTCAAATTCATGAATTTCATACTTTTGGTTTTCAAAACCTTCAAACTTGGAACTCAAGGTCCAAAACATCTCAAACGACATCCGAATGTCACCAAACTTTACAAAAATCACATATATAATATTTAAGACTTGTACCGGGCGTCGGAACCAAAATACGAGCCCGATACCAAGGTCAATTAATTCATTTCCTTTAACAATTACATCAAAAAAATTTCATAGAAAAATTCATAACTTGGGCTCTAGGCCTCAGAATTCGACTCCGGACGCATGTCCAAGTCCCATATTTTCCTACGGACCTCTCGGGACCATCCAATCTCGGGTCCGGATCCGTTTACCAAAAATGTTGACCGAAGTAAACCATATCAATATTAATATCATTTTTATCCAAATTTCTCATAGAATTCATATTTTCTATCACAAAAATCTTTCCGGCTACATGCTCGGATCGTGCACGTAAATCGAGGCAACATAGAATGAGGTTTTCAAGGCCTCGGAAGCTCGAAATGATTAATTAAATAAGTGATGACCCTTTGGGTCGTCACAATCTCCACCTCTAAAACAACCGTTCGTCCTCGAACGCTTCTTTTCTTTCTTTTCTCTTTTTTTTCACTTTTCTCTCTTTTTTTTTTCTCTTTTTCATTTCATAATTGCGTTCCTATTTATTTTCCTATCGTAATTAAAAGAAATAACATAGAGCAAAAGGATTGACAACAACACTTGATTTTCATTGATAGTTCAAAAACATTGGTTTACAAGATGATGTTGTAATGCTAATGCAAAGAAATATAAAAAATAAGATGCATGCCCTATGAATACATTAATGCTCCTAGTGCCCGCGAGACATCGTTCGGTCTTGCCGCGGGCCTATATGCTAATCCCTTTTGGAGCCTATCCAGGTCAGACATGACCTGTTGCACAAAGAACTTCACTGCTGATACAAAGGTTCCTCGGGACATATCTTCACACAGTTGACTCTTTCGGGTGATGTATTGAGCAATACGAACAATCTTCTCTCGAATAACCCCTTTTTCTTGGAGCAATCGGCTTATCTGTTCAGTGCGAGCATCCAAGGTATGTTGGTTATCTTTCTGTTTTTGCTGCAGCTCCAACTCTAGTCGAGCCATAGTTGTGTAACAATGCTCTCTCTCTTCTTCGAGATCCTTGATAATCTTGTTACTTTTAATCGTGGCTGAAGCCATTTTCTTTCTTAGTCGGGCTACCTCAAATTCATGCCTATCTTGTAGCTGCCGAACCAACTTGGCTTTTTCCTCAGCATCTCTGGTTATTTTCTTCCGAGCCCTGACTAATTCCTTTTCTGCCTTGTCCAAGTCAAAGCTGTAGTCATTCACTTTGCGCCGAAGAGTCTCAATCAATTTCTCATCCCGGGCTAAGCAAACGGGGGTCTCGGATGCAATTTTCATTTGAGCAACCTGAGCCTTTAACATTTCGTTTTCTTTCTTCAGCTGCTTTTTCTCTCCTTCATCAGATGCTGCCTGTAAACCACTTTCAAACTGGAGATTTCTCAATTGTTCTTCCAACAAGCTGATCTTGGCCTTGTATTCTCTTTCTTTGGCCACCCAATTCTGATTTTCCTTAGATTGCTCCACCAAATCTTGTAAGTGAGGTCTTTTCGAAAGACGTTCATGTTCAACACCCCGTCGATACCACGTGAAATATCCGGACGATACTTCTCCCCGAGCTCTATTTTGCACACAAGTATCTACTTTCAAGTTTTGGCATTCATTCCAAATTTGACGGATCTTTTCTTCCGTGAATTGCCCATCCGGACTAATTTCTATAACTTGTGAACTGAGGTCCCCGTCTCTCGATATAACTTGATATCTACCCAGCTGCCGCAGGGCCCTGTACGGGGCGTAAGGTTGGATGCTTTTTAAACCCATGATCAAAAAAGGTGACCCTTCTGTCGGCATATAAATTACCTCGTCAAGAGGTAGCCAATCATATGTCCAATCAATCTGGCCGTCGGTCAATGATCGAAGATGCGAATTCCAATCCTTTACTCCCTCTGGCAATTTAACTTCTTTTGTTCTCGTGTAAAATTCTTCCAGACATGTCCTTCCAGTCGGACCATAATTTGAGAACGAAGGATGATGGCATAGATGTTCAATCAACCAAATCTGCAAAATCAAATTGCACCCTTCAGAGAAGTTGGCCCCAATTTTGCACGCAGTCAGAGCACGGTAGATGTCAGCTAGAATCATTGGAGCTAGAGTACAATTGTCTTGTACTATCAATGTGCTTGCTACCCCGGCAACCTTTATGCTGATGTGCCCATCTTTTCTCGGAAATATGACAATTTCGAGAAATGCCACTAAGAAAGCAAACCTTCGATGCTCCTCCCATTTTGCTCGGTTGGACTTGCTGCATAACTTGTTCGTGGAGTCGTTGAAACCCCCGATATGTCCATACCTACTATAGATGAAGTTCAAGGAGCAAAACCCGTTGGCTAAATCTTCGTTGTGGACATTCCTAGCAATTTTCAAAGAATCCAGAAAATGATGCACCGTTACCGTTCTTGGAGATACCGGGTATTTTCCTTTTAAGGGGACCTCATTCTTCCCTATGTAGAAAGCAATTTCCTCCAGAGTAGGAGTGAGTTCAAAATCCGGAAGATGTAGTACATTGTGTGCAGGATCCCAATATGTGACCAATGCTCTAATTACGTCACCTCGGGGAATTATGTCCAATAATCCCGTAAGATCTTTCAAGTAACCCTTGACCCAGTCCTGATTTTCCGTTCCCATGTCTTGCCACCACAGTTTCAGCTCCAAAGGGATTTTATTCATTAAGGAGAAATGTTCATTCAACATCGTGCTCATCCTGCACATTTATTAAGGCGATTTTATTTAGAAAAGAGGAAAAATCTTTTTCAATGTAAATTTTCATTTATGAAAGAATCATGGCTCTCGAAGTGGCCATTTTTGCCAAAACAGCCTTCCGGCGTCCTTTCGGAACATTCGGCCGTTTCCAAAAATAGCAATCACTTCGATTATTTGAAAAGAAAAAATCTTTTTGGTCTTTTTCTAAAGGTGTGGTTGGACCCGTTTAAGGGTTGCCTACGTATTCCACCTAATGGCGAGAATCAAACTTGCGTAGTTCGGTCAGATTAGTTGACCAATTATTTCAAAACCAAA
Organism: Nicotiana noctiflora; assembly: GCA_032618575.1. Classification (NCBI taxonomy): domain Eukaryota; kingdom Viridiplantae; phylum Streptophyta; class Magnoliopsida; order Solanales; family Solanaceae; genus Nicotiana; species Nicotiana noctiflora. The sequence goes on from JASVEL010002771.1 coordinate 291,503, forward strand.
TTTTTTCAATTTTCGGATTTTACGGATACCCATTTTCTCTAATTCTTATTTCTCTCTCTCTTTTTTTCTTTTCAATAATTTTTCTATCCTCGGGATTTTCGCCAGTCCGCATAACAATCAAGGACAATAATAATGCAACACATAAAATGCTCGGTCTTTTTCAAATACCAGGTCACCTATCCTAGACGGACCCAACCCCTGTGTTGAGTCCCCTAAGTCAGATATGATGCAAATAATCGTCCTAGACCTATGTTCAACATCTTAAGTTTCATAGAACGCTAGACCGTGTACCCGAGCGGACAACTCGAATCGAGGAGGGGGCTACGTACCGGTGACTCGCGGAGTCAATCGGCTTTGTAACTTAACCGGCCTCTGTTTTTTCTTAATTTTGGGTAACTTAACAGAAAGGGGAGTCTCAACCAGTAAGCACATCCCTGGGGTGAATAAGAGAAGGGTTTTTGGCACAATCTTTATATACAATCCACGTAGCATCAAAGCGATAAAGCACATAGCATGTAGTTCATATCATATAGCGAAATCAAATAATATTAAGAACGACAATTCTAAGGAGCTCGAGTTCTTAAATCCTGAAACTGAAGTTCGGGGTTGGGATCCCCAGCAGAGTCGCCAGAGCTGTCACACCTCCCTTTTTACTACCCCACACTAGGACACTCATAAGGTATACCTCGATGCTCAAATACCCAAGACGGATATAATAGCATAGAGGAAGGAGTTTTTCCATTTAAAGGACAATCGGTTCGGGATTTTTGTTTTAATGATCAGAGTCGCCACTTGAGAAGATAATGGTGTCCCAAGTCACCGGTTAATCCCGAATCCGAGGAAAATTGACTCTTTCAAAAATGTCTGCGAAACAAAGATCTGGTTAAGGAACTCTGTTAACCCGGGAGAAGGTGTTAGGCATTCCCGGGTTCCGTGGTTTTAGCACGGTCGCTCAATTGTCGTTCTCGACTCTTGTTTGACCCATTATAGATTTTAACAATATGTATGTGCTTTTGCTTTTAATATTTTAAAGAATTTGCGACATTGCGAAAACGCACCTCGAGTCACACCGCAACCAGTACGCCTGTGACTTTTAGTACGTTTCGGCTTTGCCGGGATTTGGGATTTGAGTCGCACCAAGTGCACACTCGTATTTAAGGAAAGTATATTAAATCGTGCCTAATAACGTCTAGCGGCTTTTAAGTCTTTAGGGAGAAGCTATGGAATTAGCTATTAGCTTTCCCGAGTCTATTCACATTAGCTTATTACTAAAAGGGGGGCCCCGTTGTTTAATATCGGGCGAGACTCGTCCCAATTATTATTAAGGTCCAATCCTATTCGTTCAACTATATTTGCTATACATTGTTTTTGCCTTAACCGGTTCGAAATTAAAAGACCCATGCAACCCTTGTCTTTTCCTTGACTGGGCCTGGGCCTCTGCACCCTTACTCAAACAAATGCTGGGTCTACCTGGGTCTTAGAGACCTAGGCTGTCTTTAGGCTTCTGCTCAACAGCCCAGTTATTTTCGTATCATGGTTCAGGCCTCCGTTACTTGTTGGGCCCAAACCAAATGAGAAGAATAATGATAAGAATAGAAATGGTAAACATATAACAGAATACTCATAAATTACCTGGAATGAATTCAATTGCATGTTATTCATCGAAAGGGATAAACACTATAAAAACTGTTAATGTTAACTATGAATTACAACTATCTACTGTACACAAGACTTGAATTAACAGACTGTCTCTAATTTCGAGCTCTACTAATGAGTTTACACTAACATCTGAGTTATTTACTAGTTGAGAAATTTAAGAAAACGGTTCGATTATATATGAGACTTGATCCATTTAAACAATTCAACTAATTAGATTATCTAAAACTAAGCCGAATTATTACTTCATTTTCTACTTGTTCCTCTTTTAACTTACACTAATCGAGCTATCGATTTCCAGATCCGATTACCTATGTGAGCTGTTCAAATTTGCTATCATCAAATCATGTTAGAGTTATCCGACCTTGTTTTATACCTATTTAACTGAGTGATTTACTACTATGACTATACTACTACTATACTACTACTATTACACTGTTATTGTTTTGTTTTCTACTCTATATATTACACTGATTTAAGCTATAGATCTACACTAATGCTAAAGCTAATGAAAAGGATAACATAAGAACATAGCAAATGAATTAAAAAGGGAACTTCATTTCATCGTTTCAGCAGTTACATCTTCAATTGGATAACAAAGTGAAGCCGATGAGTTCTAAGGGATAAGAGTAAGCAGTAAACATAGCAAGACCCAAACAACAATGCAACGGTGGAATTGAATGCCAAATGAATGAGACCAAACAGTAATCAGCAAGCAGGAATCCCACAGCAAAGCAAGTAGAAATCCAGACAAAAATTCGAGCAAAGAACCCAAAAATCAGAAGAATATCCCCCAAATTTCACTCGAAAATTGCAGAAGAAGAACTACTTGCTATATCACTACTTTTTCTCTGAACTTTTTCTTCAAAAGCCAGCCCCTATTTCACTCTTTTGGGGAGTATTTATAGGAAGGGAAGGGGTTGATGACTTGGGGAGAAAGTATGGGATTAAATCCCACTTCTCCCCCTCTTAAAATTATTAAACTTACACTTAGACCCACATTTCAGTTATCAAAACCCCTTCCAGCATGTGCTGGAAGGTTCCAAAGATTCCCTTTATGGGCCTTTTACCAATGTAACCTTAGGGGTTAAAGATTTTTACTGATTTCCCTTTTTAGGGAGACCATTATACCCTTAAACTTCTGCAAATTTGCAGAAATCAGGGGTACAAATGACTCCCTTAACCCTTATATGTTCTATGAAATTCACTATTTTACCAATTTGGTTCTCTTTTATAGCCTTAGTGAAACTGCTGAATTACCTGACCCACCTAGGTCAGATTTCAGCATTTTGAGACTTATTTAACTAATGGCCAGTCCTTGCATTGGTATTTAAGGACTGGCCAGTTCTACTATTAGGGAACTATTTCAATTTTAGCCTCTTTTGTTTCAATTTCAGTTAACTAAGACCTTCTTATTTCATTTTTAAACTAATTGCAGGACTAGCCTGCCTTATTACCATATTTAACTATTTAAAACTTAGCCAGTCTCAAGTTGAGACTTAGCTTGGGCAATTGAACCCATTTGCTGAACACAGGCTGGGCCCAAACCTTTGCAGGCTTAGCCACCTGTGATTCAAGGCTCAAAGATGAGCCTTGGTAAACCTACATTTGCAAGCTTAACCAGTTGCACAACCAGCCCCTTTTGAGGTGGACTGGTGTGTTGGGACCTTATAGAGTTGATCAACCTTTGCAAAGTTGACCACTCTTAGGTCAATTATTGCCTAATAACCTATTTTTGTTCATTTTAAGTTAATTAAACTAATTTGCAGGACTAGCCTGCTTTATTAAGGCATTTAGAATATTAAACTAATGGCCAGTCTCAAGTTGAGACTTAGCTTAGGCAATTGAAGCCCAATTACTGAACATAGGCTGGGCTAAGGTCTTTGCAGACCTAGCCACCTAAGGTTCAGGGCTCAAACAGAGCCTGGGACAAGTCTGCATTTGCAGACTTAGTCAATTATTACACAACTAGCCTCTTTAAGTGTTGGCCAGTGTGTGAGAGACCTAGCAGAGTAGATCAATTGCAAAATTGACCACTCTTGGTCACTTATTTAACTTGTAGCCTATTTTTGTGATTTTCAGTTTTAGCCTATTTCAAAACTAGTCACTTGTTTTCAATTTTAACTACTTAACAAGTTTATACACTACTGCAGCTATAACCAATTCCACCTAAGCATGAATAAGTATTAACAGTAATCATCTTAACACAAGACTGTTGCAAACATAGCCATTTTAACAAAATTGCACATATAGCCATGAAACCAAAGTTACTCATCTATTAACCAAAACTGAGTGAAATGGGTCGAATATTGTTGAATTTCAATCAAAGACTTATAACTCAGATTCCACAACATAGTGTATCAATTAATTATGAAGCAAGCATAGTCGAAAATCTCTTATGCTTAGAGAACTACTAAAAACCCTAGTGATGCTTACATGTTCTTGACAAAGCACAGACAGGTAAAACTCACCAAAAAAGTTTTAGAAGAAAGCATGGCTCAAACAGACCGAAAGAAGATAATAATCATGATTTAAACACGCAAAGATCGAGGATAGACAGTAGATATGAAGAAGAGCTAACCAAAGAAAAACAAATCTTAAGCAAAGTAACAGAACAAACAGAGATTTCTAGAAGGTACGAACTAATCTAAACATGCAGAGACAGAAGAAACGAACATTCAAAATATTGAAAGCTAACAGAAGATAACCTAATACAGAGATGACAGAGAATGAGAGTCAAAAACTGAACTAGTACTGAAACTAGACATGCGAAACAAACAGAAAAATGTCAAGAACAAACAAAAAATAATAGATCAGGAAATAAAATATCAGGAACCAAAGTATAAAGAAGATGAACAAGATGAGAAGAAAACCCTTATACTAATCAAAACAGGAAAATAACACGAAAGAAAGCACAAACATAAAGCAAACAGAGAGGGAGGGGACTTAGCTCGCAGGGCCTGTCCCCTGAGCTTCCTATTTCACTTCTTTTTCACTCTTTTTCTTTTCAGTCCTTCAGACTCTTCTTTATTCTCTTTTTTTCGTGATTTTTTCTTTTTTCTCATTTTTCTTTCTGTTTTCTGTTGTTAGGCTTCAAGGTGAAACCTTTTAGGGTTTATATTGCAGAGGGGTGTTTGGGAGGGTAAAAGAACGGATCTTGAAAGGTTTGAGTTTTGGAGTCGCCGGAGTTAGGTTTCCGGCGACTCTTTTTGGGTTATTCGAAGAGTCCAGGGAAGATTCGAAGGCAGTGGGGTAGGGTGATAGATCAGGTCAGGGGGGTTCTTTTGGCGTTGGTTTGGGACGGTGGTTCGTTGTTTGAGTGGTCACCGGTGAAGTTTCGGTGACCGGAGTTTTCGGAGAAGGGTTTGTTTACTAGGGTTTCTAGGTGTTTGGTCGTAGAAGAAGAAGAAAAAGAAGGAAAAGAGAGAGGCGAGGGGTTAGGAGGGGCCGGCGACCACCGTGGAGGGTGGTGGCCACCATTGGCCAGCTAGGGTTTCAAGGTTGAAGATGATGAAGGAGAAGAAAAGGGAGGCGGCTGATTTAAGGGCTAAGTGAAGAATGGCAAAATCGTTCAGACCAAAGCCTTTTATAGGCCAGTCGTCCGAGGTGATCTGGACCGTTCAATCGATGGAGATCAACGACTCACAGAGGCGTTACTTATACGACGCCGCTTTGTGACAAATGAAGCCCAGGCTAACGACCATCAGATCATTTCAAACGGACGGATGAGATCAAACCTATTTATTTTAATTAACTAATTAATTCCGCTATTTATCTCAACCGTTGGATTTATCAAGATTAACGGCTAGGATCACTGTCCCTAGGTGGCCTGGACCGGTTACCCCTTGGGCCAAAGCATTGGGCCAATGATTTGGACTGTATTTGGCCCAAATTTATTACACATATATATATATATTTTTGTATTTTTTGATTGTTTTAATTAATAAGACACCACTTTTTTTTCTTTTTCTTTTATGGAATATTTATAAAAACTTAATTACTTACTTATACTAATTATCTAATATTTTTTGAGCAATTTTCTACTATTTTTCCCTAATTTCCGCTACTTAAACTATTTTTTGATGGTTTTCTTCTTAAAACTAATTAATTAAAACAAAGTAATTAGCTAACCTATTTTTTTTTTTTGATTTTTTCTAATTTCTAATTATTCAAACACACAAAAAGTGGCTAATTTCAAACAATACATAAGTGTCTGACAAAATGTGGAAAATCAAAGAAAAGGGATAACAAGGAATGTCGGGTCCTGCGGACGCCAAGCAGCTACCTCGACAGTCCGTAAATGAGCTCTGGAGCAGCTGGGAAGTCAGCCCTGCTGTGATGAACTTGGATATGCACACAAGGTGTAGGGAGTAGTTTGAGTACTTCCAACTCAGTGGTAATAAGCACGGATAAAGACATTGAAGGTAAAAATACCTATTAAACAACTTAGTAAAGCTATATAATACCCTTTTTAATTCTTTTAATAGTACAAGTCTCAGAGAAAGTAATAACAGCTAAAGCAGTACAACAGATATGACTAAATGCAATACAGATGCATGAACATAACCGTTACGACGCGTATCCCGATCCATTTAGGTACCCGCGCTCACTATAGGGGGTTCAGACTCCGGAGGGGCTCCTACAACCCAAGCGCAATATTAGTGACATGTTGTGGCGCGCAGCCCGATCCACTACCAGTCTAGTTACATGCAATGCAAGCCTCACAAGCACAATAATTTATCATTTTGAAATCCTTTTTAATAGTGATAAAAGAAATCAGTGTTCAGAAATACAAGAGTTTGGAAAAATTATTTTAGACAGTATTTAGCTTAGGAATTGATATCATAATAACATGCTATAATCATAGAAGCAATGATAATGATCCTCACGGGATCAAGATAACTAGCTCACGGCCCAAATATATCCACAACCATCCAAGTAGGAGGTTTACCGGCTCATTTATAGCCAACAACACAGTATAATACTATACACTCAGACTAAGCCATAGTCCCCAATCACAATCGACCCCCTGCTCACAGTAGAGTACGCGTCTTACCTCAATATAGCATCACATAGTCATATACTGGGGTTTCAAACCCTCAAGTCATCATCCACACACATTACTCACCTCGAACCGACTCTGAAACTATTCCACAATGCCTTTCCCTCTCGACCTCCGCGAGTGCCAAATCTGATCAAAACCAATAGGAATACATCAAAATAGGCTAAAGGAACATAACCCAATCGAAATAACTCGAACTATACCCAAAAATACGAAGTTGCCAAAACCCGAGCCCCGGGCTGGCTTCTCGAAAAATTACCAAACCCACATTTTCAGAATTCTCGTCTCGCCACGAGTCTATACATATAAACTTTATCAAAATCGGAATCCATTTGCGCTTTCAAATCATCAATTTATCATTTTTGAGGCTTCAAGCAAAAACCTCCATTTTTACACTTTGATTCCTCCAATTTCAGTGATTAAATCCATGTTTTATCTCCATAATAACATAATCTTGGTCTAAGAGTCCTTACCTGATGATACTCCACGGATTGCTCTTCAAAATTGCCCATTCCTCTCTTAGTTCAAAGCCCCAACTAATTTAACACTACTGAAATTCAAATAAGCTGGAGCATTAAACCGACTCACAGCTTTCGCTTATGCGACTCACAAGCCTCTTCAGTGTCTTCGCTTCTGCGATCGCTTGACCGCTTCTGCGGTGTTACACTTAAATTATAAAATTCTTCTGTGGTTTAATCTCCGCTTCCGCGATTTCGCCTATGCGCAATATGTTCCGCTTCTGCGGAAACCCCCCAAGCTGATCCTTTCACTTCTACGGGCGAGTTCCCGTTTCTGCGGGATCGCTTATGCGAACTAATGTCCGCTTCTGTGGACCCAACTGAGCCACCCCATTCTCGCACCTGCACTCCCAATGCTGCTTCTGCGGACTCGCTTCTGCGGTCCACCTTCCGCAGAAGCGAAAATACCAGAAGACAGAACCCATAGACCTGATGCAACACATGAATTTTCCCATTTAACCTTCCAAAACCATCCCGAGGCCCCCGGGACTTCAATAAAAAATACAAGCTCATTCTAAAACATCATACGAACTTGTTCTAGTCATAAAATCATACCCTTAAACACAAAAATCACCAAATTACCTCGTATTAAGCCTAAGATTCAACTAAAACTTTCGAAACCTACATTCTATCAAAAACTCAACCAAACGATGTCCGAATGACCTGAAAATTTGCAGACATATCCAAAATCACCTAAAGAAGCTACTGCCACTATCGAAATTCCATTCAAACTCCCAAATCAAAATCTCACCAATCAATCGGATTCCGCCAAAATTCCAACACTGCCAATTCAAGCATATTTCTACATCGGACCTCCAAATTCAATTCTGATTGCTCCCTTAAGTTACAAATTACCTCCCGAAGCTAATCGAATCACCGGAATTCACATCCGAGCCTTCTAACCACATGGTCAACTTCAGGTTGACCTTTCCGAAACAAGCTTCATTCTAAGAGGCTATATGCCTTATTTTCAACAAGAATCAATCCAAATTCACCCGATAGACTCTAATACTGATATAGAAACATGAAACAACATAATAAGGAGAAAACAGGGTGGTAAATCTCCTAACGTCGGGCCGGGTCGTCACGGTGATCTTTCTTCTCATCCTCGACAAGTAGACCCTTATGCATACCATCTTGGTGATGAAAGTTCATCAGACGGTGATGATAATTATGTTGTACAAAATACTCCTTGACTTTTATATGCTTTGAACTAGAAAAATAGAATCGGTTTTGAACTAGGTGTAATAAGCGTTAACTTAGTACTGTTAGTTTAATTAGTTAGTTCTATTGAACTTTAGTTTATTGGTTTTACTGTGTTTTTTAAATTGTGTTGTTGTTGTTGTTGGGTTGTTATTGTTATTGTTGTGGTGGCGGTGTTGTCGTTGTTGGGTTGTTGTAGAGATTTTGGTTTTGAAATTTTAGTTTATGAATTAAATTATATTGTTATTTAGGAATTTGGTATGCTGACAGGTGGTGTAGCTGCCAAAACAGGGAGTTTCTACCAAAAATTATACCCAAAAAAGCGACCAACTTTGGTCACCTTTCTATTTAAAAAAATATTTTCTGGGCAATAGCGACCAAGGTTGGTAGTTAATTAACCCAGATTTCCTAAAAAGCGACCAACTTTGGTCGCTATTCTATTTAAAATAAAATTCTGGAAATTGTCGACCAATTTTGGTCGCTTATGTTTAATAAAAATTGAATTCTTGAAGTTAGGGACCAACTTTGGTCGTTATTTTTCAGATTTTAAAATATAATATTTGGTTTAAAGATCAATGTTGGTCGCTATATTCTGAATATTAATAGATAAGAAAATGGAATTTAAATATAGAGACCAAATTTGGTCGCTAAATTTATATTATTAAAATATTAAAGTGACCAAAGTTGGTCGGTATATTGTTTACCGAAATATTTGGTGCTTTTACCTTAGATACCAAAGTTGGTCGCTAATTAGCGACCAACTTTGGTCTCTAAGGTAAAGGGACCAGCAAAATAGCGACCAAGCCAGTTTGAACGTTTTTCGGTCGCTTTGTGACTTGTAAGCGACCAACTTTGGTCTCTTCTATCAAGATTTTTAGTAGAGTCACCTTTTGTTTCAATAGTATTATATTCTGTTACCATATTGATGTGCAACTATCTTAGCTTGCTCACTAAAGTGTTGTCACGACCCAACTCCCAACCCAATTGTGATGGCGCCTCTCGTGAAGACAAGGCCAACCAACAGAACAACAACACTTCTTTCAAAATTATTAAATCTTAAATGATTAGATAAATACAACTTAATAACAATAATAATCGATATTTACATTCCAACACAAGCCGACCGGGGTGTCACAAGGCACAAACATCTAAAGAAGTCTGAATACAACTACACGGCCAATGATATATAAAATAAAATCTGGAATCAAAAGACGAAGTCCGGTGCCGCAAGCGCTGGCAGTCACCTTGCTCAGCTACGATAGCAAATCCTCGACCAGCTCAAACCTGCTATCAGGTAAACCAATGCCTGCATATGCACGCGAGGTGCAGGGAGTAAAGTGAGTACTCCAACTTAGTAAGTAATAAAGGTAAATAATACTTGAGCAGCAAGAAACCACGTAAAGCAAGCCATCATGCTATATAGAACAGAGTAACCCTTTGAGAAAACAGTAAAACCATGAAATCTTTAGAAATATCTGGAATCAGTTTAAAACCACTTTTTTCAAAAATACCCTTAGACCAACAGTTAACCAAATGAATGTGAAACTGGTAGTGCAAGTCAGCACATAAATCAGCTCCTCGGGCACAACACTCAATTAACAAATAATACCAGGGTATCAGGTAAACAGTGCAACAAGTAGCACGATTGCCAATGAAAGTGTTGAATGTCATGAAACGTAATACAAACGGGAACTAATGCATGAGTGATATGCAATGCATATGTCCGGTACAATCAGGTACATACTGCGGCGTGCATTCCAATCCAATCATGTATTTAACGTCGACGACGCTCACTAGGGGTGTGTACAGACTCCGGAGGAGCTCCTACAGCCCAAGCGCAATAATCAAGCCATCTTCTGGCATCAACTAGGCCCTCGACATCGATATCAATACAGTACCATTGTGGCGTGCAGCTCGAGCCAACCATATATCTAGAAATCACTATAATACTGCTGTGATGCGTAGCCCGATCCATGCCCAGTCCAGAAATGCACACGAGCCATAACTTAAAATGTCGATAAAATGTTGTTTAAGTTTTCAAATCTTAGAAAAATGGATGTGTTTGCAAATCAGTATTAAAACACTTGACTGAGAGTATAATGTATGAAAACAACTGAGGAAAACTAATGAAGATCCCCTAAGGATTCTATAGGTTGGCACAAGGCCCCAAACATGGCAATCTGCCCAAATTATGATGATAACAAGTAGTTTTAATCAAATACGCGGTAAAATCAACAACCGGGATGGACCAAGTCGCAATCCCCAACGATACTCTACCCCACGCTCATATCCGGCGCGCAAGTCACCTTGGTAAATGTGCAAATCTGGGGTTTCTAACCCTTAGGATTCATTTACAAGTATTACACACCTCGAACCGACAAAATCTTTAGCTCGCGATGCCTTTGCCCCTAACATCAGCCTCCATGCACGTTGAATCTAACAAAAATCAGAGCGAATACATCAAAATATGCCAAGGTAACAATACCCAATTGAAACAATCGAAATATAGCAAAAATCTCGAGAAACTAGCAAAACTCGATCCCGGGGACCACTTCTCGAAATTACAGAACTTATATTACCGGATTCCTTGTCTCGCCATGAGTCCATACATATTAAATTTACCAAAATGGGAGTCCATTTGACCCCTCAAATCCCTATTTTCAAACTCTATTAAGTTCAAGCCCTAAACCACTATTTTTGACCTTAGATTCCTTGATTATTCAGTCTAAATCCATATTTTTACACCACAAAATCAAATTCTAAGTTCAAGAGTCCATATCTGATTAAAGCCCTCGAAACCCTCTTCAAAATCGCCTCAAACTTCTCAAAATTCGGAGTCCAAAATATTGTTCTTTCAAACATTCGCAAAGAAGATTAATTTCACTTAACCGCTATGCATTCCATTTTTGCGCATATAATGTCGTTTCTGCGACATTTGCATATACGGTCCATGTCCGCTTCTGCGGAATTTTCACTTAAGCCACCTACTGCTTACACGGTTCCTAATTCGTTTCAATGGGACCGTCTATGCGGTCAAATCTTCCGCTCCTGCGGACTCAAACAAGGTTCCCTAATTCTGCTTCTGTGAGATCCAACCCGCTTCTGTGAGACTGCACCTACAGGCCCATAACCGCAGGTGCGAAACCAGCAGATACGAGCAAAGCTGAACCTGCAAGTAACTCCAAAAACCCTCCGTTTAACCACCTGAATTCACCCCGAGGCCCCCGGGACCTCAACCAAAAGCACATACATGGTCCAATACCCTATTCAAACTTGTTCCAATCATAAAAACACATCCAACAACATGAAAATCCTCATTTATCATCAATTTCAAGCCTAAGTTCTTCAAATTCTTACGAAACTCACATTCGATCAAAAACACCACTAAATCACCTATCAATCAGATTTCACCAATATACTAACTTTGCCTGTTCAAGCCTAATTTTTCACCGGACCCCCAAAATCAATTCTGATCAAACTCCTAAGTCACAAATCACTTCCCGAAGCTAACTAGATCACCGGAAATCACATCCGAGCTCTCTAACTCAATAATCAACATCTAGTTAACTTTTCCAAAACAAGCCTTCCCTAAAGAGACTAAGTGTCTTATTCCTTATCAAAACAATCCATATAAAATCTAACATACCACATACCGATAACGAAACATGAATAAGAAATAAATGGGGAAAACATGGCGGTAAGACATGTGACAACGGGTCGGGTCGTCACATCCTCCCCAACTTAAACTCTAGAGTGTCATGACCCCAAACCCGGTCGTGATCACGCCCAACACACTACTAGGCAAGACCGACCATTAACCATGTAATCAACCCCAATCAACAACCTATATTTCATTAGTGAAACAATGAACATTAAACCATTTAAGTAAAATACGGAAACACTGGTAAGAATACCGATATTTAGCAAAACATAGTATATAGCCCAACTATGCACCCGATGTCACGAATATGAGCCTCTAAAGAGTGGAGTAATACCCTTCAACATAATCTGTCTAAATATCTGAAAGTGCGGAAAATAAAAGACAAGGATAGAAAGAAGAGTCAACGGCTACGAACGCCATGCAGCTACCTCAAACTCTCCCGAAAGCAAGCCTGCTGATCACTGAAATGTCTACTCAGCATGAGAAAAAGGACATGTATCTGCACGCAAGGTGCAAGAGTAATAGTGAGTACTCCGACCCTATGAGCAATAAAAATGAATAACAACTGAGAGTAATAAGTCCAAGATCGATCCCACAGAGAATTAACCTATCAATCACAACTTTCACAACCCAAGAGTACTTACGAATCAAGTTCCCAAAATTTTAGAATATATTGGTGTATGATTTTCGAATACCTAGTTTTGCAAGAATTAAGAATGCTTCAAAGAAAGAATTGAATGTTGAATAAAATAATATGGAGAAAGACTAAGGTGTTGATTTCCCTATTGATGGAATCCCTTATCGTTATGCTCTTACAAATTGTTAATATATTCTATCAATCATGAACGCTATGTGTATCGTAACCCTCTCCCGAGCAATTATAATAATTTACTAGTGCACTCTCCCGAGCTACCCTAGCTAGCTTTAATTTGAATAGTTCACTTTAGATTGCACCCAAGACTTCGTTATTCCTAACCCCGTCTTTACGCCTAAAATTATAGATTCCTCTAATAACCTAGGTGTGGTGTTGTTCAACAATAAACCTAAATATGCACTCTTTTCCAAGTTATGCACACTAAATAGGCACCGCTAATTGGGAGCTCTACCAATTAACTACAATAAGAATGAAGTTGAACAAATAGAAATCTAAGTCACAATTTGTAATCACATAAATGATAAGTTCATCTATCAATAGGTTCCATCAAAACCTTAGAAAAGAATTTAGCTACTCATGCTTGAAGAAACAAGAATAATAATTGAAATCATAAAGAATTACTTGATATAAAAATAAAGAAAGAGTTTGAGAGGAATCTCTCTTACTAAAACCTTGCAAAAGTATTGAAGAAATAAAGTACATGCCTCTATGGGGCAAACTAGGGGTTTATATAGAGGTTTTAGGGCTTAAAAGCTAAGTTAGAGTCCAACTGGGATTACTGCCGCTGGGACTTCCGCGGTTCGTTCGCGGCCGCGAGCGAACCGCGAACAGTCAAACTTCAGAGGCCTTCGTTTTTCGCGGTTCATCCGCGGCCGCGAGTGGACCGCGGATGAACGACACTTCTGTTTCTTTACTGCTTCGTCCAGACCTCTTCACTTTAGCTCTTCTCTTGGCCTTTTCATCAACCTATGACTTCAAAATAGCTTTTTATGGCATCCAATGCATCACATGTACCTGTAAAACACAATCGAACACTAATCAAAGCATTTTGTCCTCATAACAACATTAATCTCATAATAAAGTGTGATTATTTAGGGTATAATTATAGTCAAATTCACCTATTATCAACACCCCACACTTAAACCTTTGCTCGTCCTCGAGCAATCTTTAATCACACTTTAGGCCAATTAACAAAAATTTGTCTCCCCCAAAGTATGTCACAAAAGCTATTATACATGAACAACTTAAGATATGCATAATCTTTTACTTAACCGTAAACTCTCATGCCAGCACATTATTACTTACTCTACTTATTATCAAAAACTTGAAAATTTACCTTCTTCCTCTTGAATTACATGCCCTTACCAAATTTATTGAGAGAAGTTCCCACACATTAAAAATTCATATACATGGAACTTATAAATATCGGAAAAATTCACTCACTCTCAACAAAGAACATTCATATGCGTACAGACACACCATAGGCTTGCCCCTAGTGTAATACTCCACTAATCGAGTTATTCAATCATAGATCAAGAGGTCTTTAAGGGTTGTAATGTAGGCTATGGGACGGGTAGGATACTTTTGGGTATAGTGACTAGCCTCCCTAAGTACTTTTCTTTTCTCTTTCACCACTTTCCCTTTTAGTTTTCTTCCTTATGTCTCCCATAAACATTTATTCACCTTTATTTGCTTTTAATCCCCATTTTTCTTTTGTTGGTGTAACTGGCCTTTCTAATTTTCATATATACATTGATATAGCTCTTTTTCTCATTGCTTTGCAACACATTTACATTATTTTGGCCAGCTCACTATTTTCTACCATTCATTCTTGATTTTCCCTTTTTACTTTCCCTTCACCCCACACTTAATCTTTTGCATATTCATTACAATACAAGTGCTTCTAGGAGGTAAAGTAGAACAAAATATAATAATTTGAAGAACATTCAAGGGTTATCAAAGAATAGGCTTTAAGCTCAAAGGGGTTAACTAAGATATAATGTACGGGTGAATTCATGTCTATTGATATATAGGGTTACACAAAGAAATGCCTCTATCCTTTCTACAACCGAATAACTTCTATTTCGCTTTGCAAACACACAGGGCAAGTTCTAGGCATCATGTACAACATACAATGTAAGTAAAAATCTCACACACACATGGCATGCAACTCATTTGGAATCCGGTTTATCTACAAAATCCTATCAATGTTCAAGCAAGCATTACTGTGCAATTTAAGGCATATTGAGATTCTACAATCAAGCTTAGAAGATACATTCTCAAGTTCACTTTACGCTTTTGCTAATGTGCATATTCGGGGTTACATGTTGCCCTTTTACCTCTAATCCAAAAAAAAATCTACCTAACCCGGTTCAATAAAAACCCTTGGAAAAGAACCGTGGTCAAAAGAAAAACCAAGGGGGAGATGATACACTACCTAGAAAAAGAAAATAAAAGAAAGAAAAATTCCTACATGGACTACTTCCCTCAAGAGTACTTGTCCTACATAGTCCGTCATCAGGAAGAGTCCTCTACTCATATTTTTGGATTTTTTAAAATTTTATGATTTTTTTGTATTTTTATTATTTTATATTACTAGCTACACTAATATATACATTATGTACAAAATAAGTTTCCCACCCCACACTTAAAAATATGTCATGTCCTCATGGCATAAATAAAAATGAAAGCACAAGAGGGGCAAGAAAACTTACCTGTGACTCACTGGAGTCGGAGACAGTGGATGGGTCGACATGGCATGCTCTCCCAAGTGCTATGAACCATGCCATAAACCTGTTCTCTGACCGGGCTTGCCTAGTGGACATGGCATCTAGTCGTGTGTTTAGACGATCTACGGAAGTGCGCAGAGCAGCCACCTCCTCCTCCATTGACCTCAACATAGGTCGTGTGGACTCGGATCTAGACATGCTTGCTCCACGAGGAGCAGGCCTGGAAGGTCCGGCTGAATCCGTGGAGTGTCTGGCCCGGGCATCCGGTACAGGATCGTCCTCCTCATCTAAGTCAATAGGTGTTGTGTCTCGTCCAACCCGGATAGTAGCAGCTCTAAATGGAGCTTTCGGTAGTAGCTCACCGTCAGTATCAGTAACTGGGGTGTGGTTGAGGAGACACAAGGTAGTGACAAGAGATGGGTAATATAAACCCTTGGCAGTGAGGGATCCCCTCAATACCATCTCGTCACTAATAACTCGGGCAATATCAACATCCCGATGTGTTACAAAACACCAAGTTAAAACAACCCTATTAAAGTTAACATATGTGGTGTTACTTGAGGGCAAAATACGGTTGCAAATTATGGAGAACCAACATTTGGCAGTGTGTGTGAAACAGTTAGAGTGCAGAGTTTGATTTCTAATCCATACTGGAATACCATCTACACATAAGGCCTCTATTAGCATGTCCCATGTGACACCGGGCCTATCATGGTAATAATCAATATCACTCGTGTGCAGTGGCAGGCGAAGTACCTGCGGAATAGTAGAAATATGAGCATTGACTCACTTACCTCTGACAAAAACTTGTCTGACCGAGGCATAAAGGGCATTGGCATAGAATTCTCGGACAAGCATCTTGTTCACCTTAGTGGGTGTTTCAAAGAGGAACTCCATCTCTCGCCTCCGAATCTCATCATAAATTTCCGGCTTCTCCGAGCGGATAGCTATCCTGTCCACTTCTACCTCTTGGA
The DNA here is from genome assembly GCA_032618575.1 of Nicotiana noctiflora. Lineage (NCBI taxonomy): Eukaryota > Viridiplantae > Streptophyta > Magnoliopsida > Solanales > Solanaceae > Nicotiana > Nicotiana noctiflora. The sequence continues at coordinate 307,961 of JASVEL010002771.1, forward strand.
GCCACTTCTTGTTTGCTTTAATGTGAAATGCATTTTCGGCTCCTTCATCAGCAAACCTAGATTCGTCATAAGTCGGTTGCCTGGATGAGCTAGCACCATGTCGTGGTCTCTTTGGAGCCATGATCCTGCACAATTAAGATAGCCAAAAAGTTTGTAAACCGTTAGTCAGTGGAAGGCTACTCAGACTTCGCCATCCTTGAAAATTCACAATTGACCATTATTTTTGTGTATTTCCCTCATACTATTTATCTAACTATTTCACACATGCCCAATTGAGCACCCCACACTTAGTTCTTTGAACACTTCTACTAGTACCCCATTGACTTAATCCATCCCCAATAAAATACTCAATAACCAATTCATGAGTTGGGCATTATGCCTCCTAACTTCATTAATCTATTATGATCAAGGGTAATGTGCCCCAACTTGGCTAACCAACCCACATATATGGTTAAACTACTATTGGGTCTCCAAATCATAAAATCAACATCATAAACACAATTGAAGACCCAACACCCATTCTTTACCAAACATCAATCATATAACAAGGTTCCTTAGAAGAATTTCATGGCAAAATTAAATGTACAATGAGAAACCAAGCAATATTCATGAATGGACCCTAAACTAACACTAACTAAATATTTATACAAAATAAACAATCAAAAACTAAAAATAGAACAAAATAAAAGAGAAAAGTAGAAAAACTTACAAGTTATAGCAATGGAGAAGTAGGGTGGAAGAAGGGGATGATTTGGAGAAGAAGGGGTTGGGGATTTTTAGAGAGAAGGGAGAGGATTTGAAATTAGAGAGAGAGAGTTTTGAGAGGGGAGGGGCGGCTGAATGGGGTTTTGGGAAAGGGGGGAAGTTATTTTAGGGTTTTAAAAGGGGGAGGGAAAAGAAAAATAAAAAAAAAACTGTAAATTTTGCCGACCGCGGAACTGACCGCGACTGTTCGCGGTTCGTTCGCGGCCGCGGATGGACCGCGAGATTCAGAGAAGTCATTTTTCCGCGGTTGGTTCGCGACCGCGAATGGACCGCGAACAGAGAAAGTTCAGAAAGGGCATTTTTCCGCGGTTCATCCGCGGTCCGCGGGTGGACCGCGGACAGTGCTCCTTTCTGAAAAACTTCGACTGTTCAGCAAAAAATTTGTGTTTTTCTTATATTACTTTATTACTTACTACTAAGATAAAATTACTTACAACATGTTCGTGGGTTGCCTCCCACGTAGCGCTTGATTTAACGTCGCGGTACGACTCAACTTAGCGCATTTTACGGCTCGCTAGACCTTTGAGGTTCATCCAACCGCAATTCTATCTTGTCCTCCATGTCATCCAGGCCTATGTATTGTTTCAACCGCTGTCCGTTTACCTTAAATGTACGTGATCCATCCATAGTTTGAATTTCCACAGCTCCGAACTCAAATGCCTCAATTACCTTGAAGGGTCCTGACCACCTTGATTTCAATTTACCTGGGAACAGTCGTAATCTTGAATTGTATAGTAGTACCTTGTCCCCGTTTTTGAAGGTACGCTCAACGATATTTTGATCATGGATCCGCTTCATCCTCTCTTTATACAATCTTGTATTTTCAAATGCTAGATACCGAAATTCTTCTAACTCATGCAATCCAGTCAACCTTGCTTTACCTGCTTCATCCAAGTTGAGATTCAATTGTTTCAGTGCCCACCACGCTTTATGCTCTAGTTCAACCGGTAAGTGACAAGCTTTTCCGAACACCAATTTGTAAGGAGACATGCCAATGGGTGTTTTGAATGCTATTCTATATGCCCATAGTGCATCATCAAGCTTCCCGGACCAGTCGGTTCTTGTGGCGTTCACTGTTTTAGTCAGTACACTTTTTATCTCCCTGTTGGAGACCTCAACTTGTCCGCTAGTTTGCGGGTGATATGGAGTGGCCACCCCGTGTTTAACATCATACTTGGCCAATAATTTCTCAAAAGCTCGGTTGCAAAAGTGTGTGCCCCCGTCCCTAATGATAGCCCTTGGAGTCCCAAACCGGGTGAAAATATTCTTCTTCAAAAATCCCACTACCACCTTAGCATCATTGGTGGGTAGTGCTGCAGCTTCCACCCATTTGGACACGTAATCAACTGCAACAAGTATGTACTTATTGCCGTATGAGCTAATAAAGGGCCCCATGAAATCTATTCCCCAGACATCGAATACTTCCACTTGCTGGATTGGATTCATTGGCATCTCATGACGCCGGGAGATGTTCCCGGTGCGTTGACATTCGTTGCAACCTTTCACCCACAAGTGTGCATCCTTAAACACCGTCGGCCAATAGAAACCGGCCTCAAATATTTTGGCAGCTGTACGTATTCCTCCAAAGTGACCGCCATATGCTGAAGCGTGACATGCCTGCAAAACAGAAGAATGTTCTATCTCGGGGACGCATCTCCGGATCATGTTATCAAGACATATCCTAAACAAATATGGTTCATCCCAATAATAATACCGACTTTCACGAAAAAATCTTTTCCTCTGGACCGATGATAGGTCATAAGGAACAATGCCACTGGCTAGGTAATTAGCATAGTCAGCATACCATGGTGTTTCAAGGAGAGTGGTGGTGAGCAACTGCTCATCTGGAAAGGTTTCCAGAATTTCCCCACTCTCTTTGACAAGTTCAGCTCCTTCAAGTCTTGACAAGTGGTCAGCGACTTGATTTTCAGTACCTTTTCTATCCCTAATTTCGAGGTCGAACTCTTGGAGAAGCAACACCCAACGAATTAGGCGTGGCTTAGAGTCCTTTTTATCAATTAAATATCTTAAAGCTGCATGGTCCGTGTATACAATTACCTTTGATCCTATGAGATAGGACCGGAATTTGTCGAATGCAAACACAACCGCTAGCATCTCCTTTTCCGTCACTGTGTAGTTTAGCTGTGCTCCACTCAGAGTTCAACTTGCATAGTATATTTGATGCATCAGCTTATCTTTCCTCTGGCCCAGTACTGCCCCCACTGCATAATCACTTGCATTGCACATTAACTCAAACGGTTGCTCCCGGTCTGGGGCAATGATGATGGGTGCTGTGACCAGCCTCTTTTTCAGTTCCTCAAAAGCAATCCTGCATTCGTCAGTAAAAACAAAAGAATGATCTTTCTCAAGTAACTTACAGAGAGGGTTTGATATTTTGGAGAAGTCTTTAATGAACCTCCGGTAAAAACCGGCGTGTCCAAGAAAGCTTCTTATGGCCTTGACGGATGTTGGTGGAGGCAACTTTGCAATGACATCAACTTTAGCACGGTCTACCTCAATGCCTTTGCTTGAAACCCTGTGCCCAAGTACTATACCTTCTTGTACCATAAAGTGGCACTTTTCCCAGTTTAGCACTAAGTTTGTTTCCATGCACCTTTGTAGTACTCTAGTCAGATTGGCAAGGCATTCGTCGAATGAATTCCCTACCACTGAGAAATCATCCATGAACACCTCCATAATGTCTTCCACCATATCGGTGAAAATAGCCATCATGCACCTTTGGAAAGTGGCAGGTGCATTGCATAGTCCGAATGGCATCCTCCCGAAGGCGAAGACGCCGTAAGGGCATGTGAAGGAGGTCTTCTCTCTATCTTCGGGGGCTATGGAGATTTGATTGTACGCCGAGTATCCATCAAGAAAGCAAAAGTGGGACCTCCCTGCCAACCCGTCAAGCATTTGATCAATGAAGGGAAGTGGGAAGTGATCCTTGCGAGTGGCTAGATTCAACTTCCTGTAGTCCATGCATATTCTCCATCCGGTGACGGTTCTTGTTGAAATCAGTTCATTGTTGTCGTTTTTCACTACCGTCATGCCCCCTTTCTTGGGCACACATTGGATCGGACTAACCCAGCTGCTGTCTGAGATTGGGAAGATGATCCCCGCATCTAGCCACTTTATTACTTCCTTCTTCACCACTTCCTTCATGTTGGGGTTCAGCCTTCTTTGATGTTCCCTGGAAGGTTTGTGTCCATCTTCCAGGAGGATTTTATGCATGCAATAGGTTGGGCTGATCCCCTTTATGTCTACCATGGTCCACCCGATGGCAGTCTTGCATTCCTTGAGTACCTGTATAAGCTTTTGGGATACTCATACCAAACTAGATGAGATAATAACAGGTAACGTGGAGTTAGGGCCTAGATACTCATACATGGGATGTGATGGTAGTGGTTTAAGTTCAAGCTTCGGTGGCTCTTCTATGGATGGCTTTGTTGGTGGGCTCTCTCTTTTTTCTAAGTGTAGGGGTTCGAATTCGATCTCTCGCTTCCAGAATCCCTTGCCTTCTAGAGATAATACCCATTCGGCCAAACTTTCACCATTTACCTCTTCCATGTTCATCAGGCATGCTTGCAGTGGATCTTCGATAGTCAATTCTGCATCGTCGGTTTCCACTATCACATCAACCGCATCAACTAGAGAGCAATTTGCGAACTCACTAGGGCGTCTCATGGATTTTTGCACATTGAAGATGATCTCCTCATCATTCAACCTCATCTTGAGTTCCCCAGTTTCACAATCAATTATGGCTCTCCCAGTGGCTAGGAATGGTCTTCCCAGGATTAGGGGAATTTCTTCGTCGACCCTGCAATCAAGAATAACAAAATCGGCGGGAAACACGAACTTCCCAACATGGATTAGCACATCATCTATAATGCCAAATGGACGCTTAACCATCCTGTCAGCAAGCTGTAAAAGCATATAGGTGGGTCTGGCTCTCCCAATACCTAACCTCTTATAGACAACTAAGGGCATGAGATTAATGCTTGCCCCCAAATCACATAAGGCCTTAGCAAAGGCATAATTCCCTATAGTGCATGGGATGGTGAAACTACCTGGATCAGATAGCTTCTCAGCAATGGGTCTAGAGACCACTGCACTACAAGTCTGTGTAAGTGTAACTGTGGCCAAGTCTTGGAAATCAAATTTCCGCGACATTAAATCCTTCATCATCTTAGCATAACCAGGCATTTCTTTTAAAGCTTCAATTAATGGAATATTTACCTGGATTTGCTTGAGCATGTCGAAGAACTTTTTGTATTGTTCATCTTTTTGGTGTTTGGCCAACCTTTGGGGGAATGGTGGTGGAGGCCTCTTCTTCCCGGTGACTTGGGATTTATCTTTGTCTATCACTTTCTCATCAATCTGCTGCTCTACTTTTTCAGCTACTTTCTCCGTTCCCTGTTGTGCTTCTTTATTTTCAGCAATTGGCTGGACTGTGACTTTTGTCAACCCTGTGGATTCATCCAGTTCAATGGGCAATGGAGTAGGTGTCTCGACCTGTCTGTCAATTTTCTCACTTTCATTCTCAGCATCAAGATCTCTACCGCTTCTCAGAGTCACTGCCATTATTTGCTTTGGGATTTGGTCCTTTGGGTTCGTTTGTGTATCTGCAGGTAATGTCCCTTGAGGACGATTGTTAAGTGACATAGCAATCTGCCCCATCTGCACTTCCATATTTTTGATTGCTGCATCATGTGCATCTATTCTCTCATTGGTTTTGGCATTTGACCCGATTACCTGTTGCATCATAGCTTTCAATTCTGCAAACCCATCGTCATGTCTTCCCCCATGCTGTGGTGGTGGAGGTGGATGATATCCCTGCTGCTGATTGCCAAAATTCTGAGGTCTAGGATATGGAGCCATGTTGTGTGATGGCCTCACACCTGCTGCATTAAATTGTGGCTGGGGAGGTCTGTACTGCATTGGAGCCTGTTGGTCCCAGTTTTGATTACCTTGTCGCTGTCCTCCATAGTTTGCCACATAGTTCATATCCTCATGCCGATGATGATGTTCTTGGTCTGCAGCCCATGGATTACCTATGGGTTGGCTAATGCAAGATGTGCATAAACCACCATTGGTAGTATCTACAATGTGAACTTGCTGCTTAACCCCTAATTCTTCCACCTTCTTTGTCAGGATGCTCATTTGTGTCAATAAAGTTGCCACGTTCTCCTCCAGTGTGTTGGGTGGATCCAGAGGTATAGAGTGTACTACTGGTGTGATAGGAGCATTCCTGGACGTCCACCCGAAATTTTGAGCCATCTTGTCTAGCAAATTTTGGCCCTCTCTCCAAGTCTTGCTCAGAAAAGCCCCACATGCTGAAGCATCTACAATGTTCTTCATGCTGTCCGAAAGTCCCATGTAGAACCTTTGACCCAACATCTGTTCAGGAATCCCATGGTGAGGACACATAACAAGCATGCCTTTGAATCTCCCCCAAGTTTCATGTAGTGTTTCCAATGGTTTTTGTTTGAAGCTCACAATCTCATCAATTTGTTGAGTTGTTTTGTTGGGTGGATGAAACTTGTTGTGGAATTGTTTGACTAACTCATCCCAAGTTGCAATGGAGTTTATTGGGAGTGAGTTTAGCCATATCTGTGCTGCTCCTGTAACTGAGAATGGAAAAAGTAGTAATCCGATAGCTTCCGGAGTTACATTCGGTTGCCTTTGTGTTTTGCATATTGATAGAAAGTTTTTGAGGTGCTGCTGTGGATCTTCAACCTGAGACCCAGAGAATAATCCCTTGTTTTGCAACAAGTGAAGCATGTTGTTAGTAATCTGGAAAGACTCAGCTTGAATTGCTGGCACAACGATGGCAGTTGCCAAATTATCCGCTGTGGGTTGTGCCCAGTCGAACAATGCACCTTCTTGTGCCTCCTGTGCTTCTTGCATGTTTAGCCCGGCTTGCTGGTTTTGAGCGTTCATGTCACCCATGTCGAAGTCTAGTTTGATTGGTTGTTGAGATTGTTGAATTTGTTTGATGGCTTTGTTACGTGCCCGGAAGGTTTGCTCGGGGTCCGAGAGTCCTTCAATTAGTTCTCCAGTCCTTGCAGATTTTCTAGGCATGCACCTGAATACCCAAATCAACAAACGTCAAAATATTCAATGTAGAGTGTAGAAAGAACCTGAATACACAAGAATCTTGAAGTTCTGGTAATGGCAATTGATAATTCCGTTAATTCCCCAGCAACGGCGCCAAAATTGATTCACGTCCAAGCAACGGTCGTAGTCAATATAACTTGGTTTAATAAGTCCAAGATCGATCCCACAGAGAATTAACCTATCAATCACAACTTTCACAACCCAAGAGTACTTACGAATCAAGTTCCCAAAATTTTAGAATATATTGGTGTATGATTTTCGAATACCTAGTTTTGCAAGAATTAAGAATGCTTCAAAGAAAGAATTGAATGTTGAATAAAATAATATGGAGAAAGACTAAGGTGTTGATTTCCCCTATTGATGGAATACCTTATCGTTATGCTCTTACAAATTGTTAATATATTCTATCAATCATGAACGCTATGTGTATCGTAACCCTCTCCCGAGCAATTATAATAATTTACTAGTGCACTCTCCCGAGCTACCCTAGCTAGCTTTAATTTGAATAGTTCACTTTAGATTGCACCCAAGACTTCGTTATTCCTAACCCCGTCTTTACGCCTAAAATTATAGATTCCTCTAATAACCTAGGTGTGGTGTTGTTCAACAATAAACCTAAATATGAACTCTTTTCCAAGTTATGCACACTAAATAGGCACCGCTAATTGAGAGCTCTACCAATTAACTACAATAAGAATGAAGTTGAACAAATAGAAATCTAAGTCACAATTTGTAATCACATAAACGATAAGTTCATCTATCAATAGGTTCCATCAAAACCTTAGAAAAGAATATAGCTACTCATGCTTGAAGAAACAAGAATAATAATTGAAATCATAAAGAATTACTTGATATAAAAATAAAGAAAGAGTTTGAGAGGAATCTCTCCTACTAAAACCTTGCAAAAGTATTGAAGAAATAAAGTACATGCCTCTATGGGGCAAACTAGGGGTTTATATAGAGGTTTTAGGGCTTAAAAGCTAAGTTAGAGTCCAACTGGGATTACTGCCGCTGGGACTTCCGCGGTTCGTTCGCGGCCGCGAGCGGACCGCGAACAGTCAAACTTCAGAGGCCTTCGTTTTTCGCGGTTCATCCGCGGCCGCGAGTGGACCGCGGATGAACAGCACTTCTGTTTCTTTACTGCTTCGTCCAGACCTCTTCACTTTAGCTCTTCTCTTGGCCTTTTCATCAACCTATGACTTCAAAATAGCTTTTTATGGCATCCAATGCATCACATGTACCTGTAAAACACAATCGAACACTAATCAAAGCATTTTGTCCTCATAACAACATTAATCTCATAATAAAGTGTGATTATTTAGGGTATAATTATAGTCAAAGTAATAGTGAGTACTCCGACCTAGCGAGTAATAAAAATGAATAACAACTGAAAGTATAAAATCACAAAAGGGAATGGATAATGCTATCTCAAGCAGTAATCCAAATAAAACGCAGAAATATGGCGAAACATATTAAGAAATTCTCTTTGAAAGTATCCAAATAAGCAAGAATACACAAGTATAGTCAGCCAGTGTTACCTGACCGATCAGCCATTGTTAACTGACCAAAGCGTATTTCAGTGTCATTGTTACCACTAGTTAGTCATTGTTACCTGACCGAACGTCATTTTTACCTGACCAAACGCGTATAATAGTGCCATTGCTACCCTTGTCTAAATTTATCCGCTCCAGATGGGTACCCGCACTCACTATGGGTATGCGGACTCCGGAGGGGCTCCTACAGCCCAAGCACTATCAACAAGGCCTAAAAGCCTGAACAATTTCAATACGAGGCTTGAAAGCCTCTTCACAATACACTCTAGGCCTGAAAGCCTCCTCACATAACACTCGGGGCCTGAAAGCCTCTTCACATAACACTCGAGGCATTAATACTCAGCTCAACAATAGTTCAAATATCAGTTAATACTCCAAGTTTGAGTAAAATATAGTTGAGTTCATGAAACAGTATAAATCACATGGACTGAGTTCAAATAATATTTCACATAGTGAGGGAAATAGTGATGATAGTTCATAAAGAGTTCAAACAATCAACAATAAGCCCCAAGTATGGAAATGAGCCCAAGTCATAATAATAATAACAAATCATTTACAAATATGCGATAAAAACCAACAACCGGGATGGACCAAGTCAGGATCCCCAACAGTGGTTTATCTCACGCTTAGGTCCAGTATGCAAGTCACCTCAATACAGCACTAAGATGTGCGAATCTAGGGTTTTAAACTATCAGAATATCATTCACAAGTATTATACTCACCTATAGTCGGCCGATAATCTAGCTCGCCAAGCCTTTCCCTCTCGAATCTACCTCCTCACATGTTGAATCTGATCAAAACCATAAGGGATACGTCACAATAGGCCAATAAACCATAACCCAATTGAAAAGACTCGAGAAACAACAAAATCCATGAAGTTGGCAAAACTCGAGCCCTGAGCCCACTTCTCAAAAAATTATGAAATTCACATTTTCAAAATCTTCGTCTTGCTAGGATTCCGTAAATATAAAATTCATCAAAATCGGAGTTCAAATGCCCCTTCAAATTTCAATTTTACATTTCCAAAAACCAAGCTCTAACTCCTTCAATTTTTACCGAATTTTTAGAGAATTAATGGATTATTATTCAATTAAATGATGTATCTAGGTCACGAGACTTACTTCCGTTCGCTTCCCGTCAAAATCCCCTTCAAAATATATCAACAAGCTCTCAAGGTAGTGTAAAACTGGTTGAAAAAGTGAGGTAGGTCGCGGAGGAAATGTTATAAAAACCCTTATGTTCGCCCATTTATTCCTCTATGTAATCGGATTTACTACTCCTGGGATCGCATAGCACAAAATTCAAATCCGCCAAAAATCCTCTTATGCGATCACATTGCTTCCCCTGCGATCGTAGAGCAAAGCCTACGGCACTTAAAATGCTACCAAGGACCGTAGGTCCCATTACTCTGCGCGAGCGCAACACCATGAATGCGAACGCACTGAACATTTTTCCACACATATGCAATCGCCCAACCTCTTATGCGATCGCATAGAGAAAATCTAAACCACCCTCCAAGACCTTCTATGAGATCGCAATTGAACCTGTGCGATCGTATTAAACAAAAGTTCTGCAACATCACTGCTGAAAATTTGCTATGTTCTAAGTCTAAAAACCTGACCAATCGACGTCCGAATGACCTGAAAATTTGCAGACATATCCAAAAACACCTAACAAAGCTACTTTAACTCTCGAAATTCCATTCCGACCCTCTGATCAAAATCTCACCTATCAACCGGAATCTGCCAAAATTCAAACTTCGCCAATTCAAGCCTAATTCTACACCAGACTTCCAAATTCAATTCCGATCGCTCTCCTAAGTCACAAATCATCCCCCGAAGCTAACCGAACCATCGAAATTCACATCCGAGCCCTCTAACTACATAGTCAACATCCGGTTGACTTTTTCACAACAAGCTTTCCTTCTAAGAGGCTAAGTGCCTCATTTTCAGTTAAAACCAATCCAACTCTATCCGGTCAATCAAACACTAATATTAAATCATAGAGGGACATACTATAGGAAAACGAGGTGGTAACTCAGGTGACGACGGACCGAGTCCACACATTATCCCCAACTAAAACAAACGCTCGTCCTCGAGTGGGTCATAAAACATACCTGGAGTCTCAAATAAATGAGGATATCTACTTCGCATCTCCTGCTCGGTCTCCCAAGTAGCCTCCTCCACGGGTCGTCCAATGCACCTTCATTGAAGCTATATCCTTTGACCTCAATCTCTGAACCTGACGACCCAAAATAGCTACAGGCTCCACATCATAGGTCAAATCATCATCCAACTGAACTGTACTGAAGTCCTACACATGAGATGGGTCCCCAACATACTTCCAAAGCATAGACACGTGAAATACCGGATGAACTCTGGACAAGCTGGGTGGAAAAACTAGCTCATATTCCACCTCTCCATTATTCCTAAGTATCTCAAAAGGACCGATAAACGTGGATCTCATCTTCCCTTTCTTCCCAAACCGCATAACACCCTTCATGGGTGAAACTTTCAACAAGACCCTCTCGCCAACCATGAAAGACACATCTTGAACCTTACGGTCTGCATAACTCTTCTGGCATGACTGTGCTATACGAAGCATATCCTAGGTCAACTTCACTCTGTCTAAAGCATCCTAAACCATCTCAGTCCCCAACAATCTAGCCTCGCCGGGCTTGAACTATCCAACAGGAGATCTACACCGCCTACCATACAATGCCTCACACGGGGCCATCTGAATACTCGACTGATAACTATTATTGTAGGAAAACTCTACAAGTGGCAAAAACTCATCCCATGAAACTCCAAAATCAATAACACAGGCACGCAACATATCCTCCAAGATCTAAATATTGTGCTCAAACTGTCCATCCGTTTGATGATGGAATGCTCTCCTCAACTCTACCTGCGTACCCAACTCCCGCTGAAATACCGTCCAGAACTGAGAAGTGAACTGAGTACCTCTATCTGAGATAATAAACACCGGGACCCCATGAAGTCGAACAATCTCGTGAATATAAACCTGAGCCAGCTGCACTGAAGAATAAGTAGTCACCACTGGAATGAAATGAGTCCATTTGGTCCACCTGCACAGAATCACCCATACTACATCGAACTTCTTCTGAGTCTGTGGGAGCCCAATAATAAAATCCATAGTAACCTGCTCCCATTTTTACTCTGCAATCTCTAGCCTTTGAAGCAATCCACCTGGTCGCTGATGCTCATACTTCACCTACTGACAATTTAGGCACCAAGCTACATACTCCACTATGTTCTTCATCCTCCTCCACCAGTAATGCTGTCTCAAGTCCTGATACATTTTTGCGGCACCCGGATGAATGAAGTACCACGAGCTATGAGCCTCATCTAGTATCGACTCTCTAAGTTCATCTATATTGGGCATGCAAATCCGGCTCTACATCCTCAATAAACCATCAATATCAATAGTCACATCCCTAGCCACATCGTACTGAAACATGTCCTTAAAGACAAGAAAATATGGATCGTCATACTGACGCTCTCTGTTGCGATCATACAAGGAGGACCGAGAAACAACACATGCCAACACCCGACTCGGCTCTGAAATATCCAATCTTACCATCCCAATGCCTGAACATCAACTGCGAAGGGTCTCTCCCCAACTAGAATATACGCCAAGATGCCCATACTAACTACCTTCCGGCTTAAAGCATCGTCCACTACATTGGCCTTCCTCGGATGATACAATATGGTGATGTCATAATCCTTAAGCAACTCAAGCCACCTCTATTGTCTCAAATTAAGATCTTTCTATTTGAACAGATGCTGAAGGATGCGATGATCGGTATACACCTCATAAGAAACTCCATACAAGTAGTGCCTCTAAATCTTTAGAGCATGAACTATAGCTGCTAACTACAAATCGTACACGGGGTAGTTCTTCTCATGGAGCTTCAACTGACGAGAAGCATATGCAATAACTCTACCCTCCTACATCATCACACATCCGATGCTAACTCTCAAGGCATCATAATACATGGTGTAAGAACCTGAAGTTGATGGCAATATCAATACTGGAGCCATGGTCAAAGCTGTGTTGAGCTTCTGAAAGCTCTCATCACACTCCTCGAACCACACAAATGGAGCACCCTTCTAAGTCAACTTGGTCAAGGGTGACGCAATAGAAGAAAATCCCAGAACAAATCGGCGATAATATCCTGCCAACCCAAGGAAACTTTGGATCTCAGTGGCTGAGTTCGGTCTAGGCCAACTCTGCACCGCCTCTATCTTCTTTGGATCAACTTGTATACCATCACTGGACACCACGTGTCCCAGTAAAAGCTACAGATCCAAGCCACAACTCACACTTGGAGAACTTTGCATAAAGCTTCTCCTCCCTTAATCTCTGCAATACTACGCTCAAATGCTGAGTATGCTCCTTCTGGCTACACGAGTATACCAGGATGTCATCAATAAACACAATCAAAAAGGAATCCAAATTCGGCCGGAACACGCTGTTCATCAAATGCGTAAATATTAGTCTGCCCAAAAGACATAAAAAGAAACTTATAATGCCTATATCTTATCCTGAAAGTCGACTTCATAATATCAGAATCCCTACTCTTTAGCTGGTGATAGCGTGAACGAAGGTGAATCTTCGAGAATACCTTGCTCCCTCGAGTTGATCAAACAAATCATCAATACGAGATAGAGGATACTTGTTCTTCACAGTTACCTTGTTCAACTACTTGTAACCAATACACATCCTCATTCAGCCATATTTCTATTTGATAAACAACACCGGTGCACCCTATGGTGACACACTCGGGCGAATGAACCCCTTATCTAGGAGTTCCTAAAACTGCTCCTTCAACTCCTTCAACTCAGCTAGTGCCATATGATACAGAGGAATAGAGATAGGCTGAGTGTTCGGCACCAGGTCAATACCGAAATCAATATCCCTGTCCGGCGGCATGCCCGGCATGTTCGATGAAAACACATCCAAAAAATCCCTCACAATGGGAACATAATCAAGGCTGGGAGTCTTAGCTCCAACATCTCTCACAAAGCCAAATATGATAAAAAATCCCTTCCCAACCATCCGTTGGGCCTTTAAGAAACCTGCTGGGTACAAAATCAGTCATACCGTGCCACTCGATCCTCGAGATACCCAGCATAGCCAATGTGACTGTCTTGGCATGACAATCTAGAATAGCATGGCACGGAGATAGCCAATCCATGCCCAAGATAACATCAAAATCTACCATGCTCAAAAGCAATAAATCAACTCGGGTCTCCAGACCCCCAATAGTAATAAGACAGGATCGATACACATGGTCCACAACAATAGTATCACCCACTGGGGTACCCACATGATGGGCAAAATATGAAAATACAGAAGAGTACGTAGATTTGGGATCAAATAAAATAGAAGCATCCCTATGGTAGTCTGAGATAATACCTGTGATAACAGCATCTGATGCAATGGCATCCCTCCTACCCTGAAGAGCATAGAAAGAAGCCTAACCACCTGATCGGCCTCCCCTTCGAGGGCGACCCCTATATGCTTGACACTTACCCCTATCAGGCAGGGTGGGTGCTGAAGAAGATATACCAGAAGATGAGGGCTAACCCCTCTGCTGAGGCTGACTACTACGACACCGAGGACACTGCCTCCACAAGTGCCCCAATTCCCCACAATCAAAACAACTCCCCAGTACTGGGGATTGGACTAAAGGGAACCCCGCGCATCGAAATGACTGGCTGACGTACTCGATCTAGAGGAACCTTGAATAGACGCGGCACGAGACGAACTCTGTGCTAGGAGGACGCTGAGTGAAGGATGGCCCTGTTGAGTCCCACGATGGCCACGACCTGAAGATGCCCCACGAAACTCTGGACGGGCCGACTAAGCAGGCCTAAAAGAATAACCTCTACCATGCCAGAACTAGCCCCTCGAAGGAGCACCACTATAACTGTCTGATCCTCGAGGCCTCTTGGCCTCCCTCTCCTCTCGCTCCCTACGACGAACCGTCTCAATGTCACGAGCAATATCCACTACATCCACAAAGGTATGACTCAACATCCTCTCTCGAGTCATCAAAATACGGATGGGATAAATGAGTCCGTCCACAAATTGTCTAATCCTCTCCTGATTTGTCGGGACCATCCATGGAGCATAACGAGCCAACTCTAAAAATCTCACCTCATGATTGCATCACAGACATATCACCCTGACTAAGCCACTCAAACTGCCTATGCAGCTCCTCTCTCTGAGACTGAAGTACCCACTTCTCCAGGAAGAGGGTGGAGAACTCCTGCCATGACAAAGGCGCCGCACCTATCGGCCTACGCCGCTGATATGCCTCCCACCAAGTAAAGGCTGATCTTGATAACTGAAAAATGATACCTCGCTCGACTCTAAGATCCCTGTTGTCCGAAGCATACATCGACACTTGTTGAGAAAACCCTGGGCATCCTCGCCCGGAATACCACTGAATGCAGGAGGTGAGAGCCTGCTGAACCTCTCGAAATGACGATGCTCATCGTCTGGCATCACTGGAACCCCATCACCCTGAACCAGGGAAACTGGCTGAACTGGGGCAACCTGCTGTGCTGGCAGCACCTCTGGTGTCTGCAAACCCTGTACTAGTTGCTCGGACGTGCGAGCTGCGGGGGTCTGATGACCACCCTAGTCTGAAAAGTGGTACCTGTGGAGGTCTGATGACCACCTCCAACCAGGCCAGTGCAAACCGATAAAATCTGAGCTAGAGCCTCCTGAAGACCTAGAATCACAATAGGCACAGCTGGTGCTTGAGCAGGTGCTGCTTGAATCTCTACAGCTGGAGGCTGATCCTGAGTGGGGGCAAGTGGTGTGTCAACTGGTGCTACCCCTACTGCTCTGCCTCAATCACGACTACCGCCACATCCACGCCCTCTAGTAGGTGGCACGGTGATCGTCTGCCATGTCCGGTAGTACGTGTTCTCTCCATCTGCGAGAGAATAGAATACAAAAGTTTAGTTCTCGGATCAACAAAGTCGAACGACAAGAATTTCAAGAATATGATGTTTTTCCTAAAGGTTTTGCAGCCTCTCGAGGATAAATACAAACGTCTCCATACCGATCCGCGAGACTCTACTAAACCGGCTCATGATTCGTGAGACCAAGTAACCTAGGCTCTGATACCAACTTGTCACGACCCCAAACCCGATCGTGATAGCATCCAGCACACTACTAGGAAAGCTCGGCCATTAACCACGTAATCAACCCCAATTGACAACTGATATTTGATAAGTTAAACAATAAACATTAAACCATTTAAGTATAATACGGAAATACTGGTAAGAATATCAATGTTTAGTAAAACATTGCATATAGCCCAACCATAGACCCAATTTCACGAATATGAGCATCTACAGAGTGGAATAATACGCCACTACATAATCTGTCTAAACGTCTGAAAGTGCGAAAAATAAAAGACAAGGATAGAAGGAAGAGTTAACGGCTGCGAAGGCCATGCAACTACCTCAAACTCTCATGAAAACAAGCATGCTGGGCACTGAAATGATTACTCAGCCTATGAATAAGGACCTGGATCTGCACGCAAAGTGCATGGAGTAATAGTGAGTACTCCGACCCGGTGACTAATAAAAATGAATAACAACTAAGAATATAAAATCCCACACAGGCACAGATAATGCTATCTCAAGCAGTAAAAATCAAGTAAACAGTAGGAACCTGTGAAACTTAGCAAGAAATTCTCTTTGAAAATAATTAATAAAATAAGTAGGCATCAAGTATGGTTAGTCACTGTTACCTGACCGGTCAGACATTGTTACCTGACCAAAGCGTGTTTCAGTGTCATTGTTACCACTAATCGGTCATTGTTACCTGACTGGTCAGTCATTGTTACCTGACCGAAACACGTATGATAGTGTCATTGTTACCACTGTCCATTTCAAAGGGTACCAGGGGCTCCTACAACCCAAGCATTATCAACAAGGCCTGAAAGCCTGAATAATATCACTACTAGGCCTGAAAGTCTCATCACAGTGCTCAACATGCCCTCACATAAGGCTCTCGACCTCAATCAGTCCAAATGCAATCAACAGCCCCTCGGGCAACAGTAAAGCAAATAATACTCACCACAAACAGTAGTGAAATTATCATTTTAAAACTCCAAGTTGAGTAAATATGGCTGAGTTTAAGAAACAGGAGTTCAAGTAATATTTCAAATAGTGAGGGAAAACAGTAAATGATAGTTCATAGGAGTTCAAACAAGCGACAATAAGCCCTAAGTATGGCAATGAGCCCAAGTCATAATGATAACAACAATTTATTGCAATTACTCAGTAAAAACCAACAATCGGGACGGACCAAGTCACGATCCCCAACAGTGCTCAACCCCACGCTGAGGTCGAGTGTGCAAGTCACCTCAATGCAGCACTAAGATATGCAAATCCGGGGTTTTAAACCCTCGGAATATCATTCACAAGTATTACTCACCTCTAGGCCGATAATCTAGCTCGCCAAGCCTTTCCCTCTTAAATCTACCTCCTCGCGTATAGAATCCGATCAAAACCATAAGGGATACGTCACAATAGGCCAATAAACCATAACCCAATTGAAAAGACTCGAGAAACAACAAAATCCATGAAGTTGGCAAAACTCGAGCCCTGAGCCCACTTCTCGAAAAATTACAAAATTCATATTTTCGGAATCCACATCTCGCCACGAGTTCGTACATATAAAATACATCAAAATCGGAGTTCAAATTCCCCTTCAAATTTCAAGTTTACATTCCCAAAAACCAAGCCCTAACTCTTTCAATTTCTACTCAATTTTCAGAGAATGAATAGATGATTCTTCAATTAAATGTTGTATCTAGGCCACGAGACTTACCTCTGATCACTCCTGTCGAAATCCCCTTCAAAATCTATCAACAAGCTCTCAAGGTGGTGTAAAAAGTGAGATAGGTTGCAGAGGAAATGTTATAAAAACCCTTCTGTCTGCCGAGTTATTCCTCTATACAATCGCATTACTACTCCTGCGATCGCATAGCACAAAATTCAAATTCCCCAAAAATCCTCTTATGCGATTGCATTGCTGCCCCTGCGATCGCATAGCAGAGACTCCCACACTTATGCGATCGCACCCCAAGCTCTGCATTCGGATAGAACAAAAATGCTACCAGGGACCCCAGGTCCCATTACACTATGTGATCGCAACACCGTGAATGCGAACGCACTAAACAATTTTCCACTCCTATGCGATCGCACATCCACTTACGTGTTCGCATAGAGAAAATCTGAACCCCCCTCAAAGACCTTCTATGTGATCGCATTGAACAAAAGTTCTGCAACATCAGAGCTGAAAATCTGCTATGTTCTAAGTCCAAAAATCATCCGTTTGATCACCCGAAATCACCCCGAGGCCCTTGGGACCTCAGCCAAAAAAACCAACCTACTCTAAAACATTATACGAACTTTTTCCAATAGTCGAAACATGTCCAACAACACAAAAATCATCAATTCACCTCAGATTCAAGCCTAAGTTTTCTTTAAACTTCTGAAACTCTCATTCGATCAAAAACCCGACCAAACGACGTCTGAATGACCTGAAAATTTGTAGACATATCCAAATCAGCTAACGGAGCTACTGCAACTCTCGGAATTACATTCCGACCCTTGAATCAAAATCTCACTTATCAACCGGAATCCGCTTAAATTAAAACTTTGCCAATTCAAGCCTAATTCTACACCGGACCTCCAAATTCAATTTCGATCGCACTCCAAGGTCACAAATCAACCACCAAAGCTAACCAAATCACCAGAATTGACATCCAATCCCTTTAACTGCTTAGTCAACATCCAGTTCACTTTTCCACAACAAGCTTCCTTCTAAGAGGCTAAGTACCTCATTTTCAGCTAAAACAAATCCAACTCTATTCGGTCAACTCAAACACTGATATTAAATCATAGAGGAACATAATATGGGAAAAACGGGGCGGTAACGGTTTTCATACAGAGTGATCCTAGAAGCCAACTAATACCAAGCATATACTCGAGGTGATTCCATGTCACCCTATCTCATATAGGTCCGACAACACAATATAACTGAAATTTCACAGTCCATCTAAACCATAAACCGTAGAACCACATTGCACTTTTCGAAATCATACACAAGATTAGAACCTCACGTCTATATTCAGAATAAACCTGAACCAGCTGTAATAACCCATACTTGCAACCTCAGGTGAGACCATATGATATACCACGCAATCCAAACACTCGAAACGATGGCCTCTATTCACAATAGTTTCCCACAATAACCAAAGACCGATAGAAACCCTTTTATTAGCTGAAGTCTTATTCAAACACTTTCATATACAGCCTATAACAAATGAAACACGCGATAAATCGTAACCATTCCTCATATCAACCATTCATGAAGCCACTTCCCTTGACTAATATCACAACAAATTTCCAGGCCGAACCTCGATATTATCATTCTAACAAGCCGAGATCAAATCTGTTCGCATTCTTTAATGACTCCAACGATCACCTCGAACCTCATTACAGGCCTAAGCCATAACTTGCATAATACACGCACCAATAAGAAATCATCTGAACATACTTAAATCATGAAAACTGACTCAAACAAAAGAGTTGCACCTCAAGCTCATCAGTACTATCACAACACAAGGTTGAGACCCCGTCTCGCATAACAGAAGTAGAACACCTGAATCTACACCGAAAGATCATATCTCCACATGGTCTTGTTATAATGCGCGATCCTATGCAAACACTGTTACATATGAAGCACCCCAAGTCGCTATGCTCAAAATCAACAACCATGCACAAATTCATTTTTTGATGTCTGAAACCAAAGAAATTCATTACACCCATGGTGAATTAAATAACATACGACACACAACCTGATAGATCATAACCAATACTCCATTTACCGAGCAACACTCAATTACTCTTCCCGCTTGACTTTCTCTATGAATCCTCAGTAGAACCGCACCACGTGAACCCATATCCAACCAATCATAATATCTCACAGCACGGTAAAGCAACTCATTGATCTCCTCTGATCACTACCAAGATCAATAACGATAGATTCAACCTATCCCTCCATAATACAACTCAGGGCCAACCAGGCTAACTCAAACCAAACACGTATTCACATCAGCCTACCAACGAACTCATTAACAAGAAAGCATGAAGCTACTCCTTCCACTATTATAACTCTTGTCGGAGCCGTACGATACAGTGCCCGGCACCAAATCAATATCGAAATCCACAACCTCGCCTTGTAATATAACCGTCCACAAGAAACGCATCCGACAAAGTTCCTCAATACCGGAACTAAATCATTGGTAGAAACCTCTGCACTGACATCAGCCACGAAGGCCCAATTAAGGAAAGAAATCCTTCCTAGCTATCCGCTGGTCTTTGGAATACAACCCACTCTGCCAGAACATAATCCGATGGACCTCACCACGCAACCTGTGGCATTTTCTAACATAACCCATTGCACAATAGTCTAGAATAACCCAACACTAAGACAACCAGTCTAAACCCGTGACCATATACAAAATCTAATATACCAAGCAAAGAAAGATCCACTCGCACATCCAAATCTTGAAAGTTACTAATGGTACCAATACACATGATCCACAACCACTATATAGTCTGCACCTGTGAACTCCCAGTCTCCAACTCCATATAGCAGATGAATCACTGTACCTAATCCAAAATTATGCAGTATGAATACATATTACACTTCAAGTACCCAATCATTCCACGAGAAAAATTCTAAAATTCCCACGTGCTATCAAACAAACAAGATATCAGCAGTTGATCTAGCAAGAAAATGCCACAACACTACTGAAGTATCATTATTCTAATAACATTACCCTTTTCTGAGACATTTACTCTCGTCAAATCACTTCTGATTAGCAATACCATTTCCTTGATTACCTCAGGCTACCCATTGCCTAAGAATTTTATGAACTCATTTTCAGAACTTAACTGTAATTCATCAATTCAAGAACTTCCGTTGAACCCATTAGGAAGAAGAATCATTACACATTACATGCTTCGCATACACATAGAAAATATATTCGTCTCCAAACCACGGTGAAACCCAACAAGAACATCTTTGCCAATTCCATTAGCACAAGCAAAACTGCCAGGATTGAATCCTTCTATCCAAACCAAGCTAAGCAAATTGTCCAAACTCAAATGCTTTGCCGCACAATACCTGTAAGGGCTCCTTACCTCAAACACATACAATTTATCTAATTTCCTTTCTGATTCATCATCAACTTGATATTCCCTCTTGTTGTAGCACCACAATGCCTCAACCCAGGTTTACCACACAAGACTCGAACATAAGACCACACTGACTATGACCCTTAGGCCACTAAATACTCTCTCAATTGTTCCCAAAAAATACTACATTCTAAAATACTTTACTTTGAAAAACTTTCTCCGAATTTGAATTCGTTACCATTACTTTCCACATAACGATACATAGGATCCCATAATCAATATAAAAATACCACATGTCTTGACCTTTTCCAATGAAAACACAGTCTCTACCCACACACACAACCTTAAGACACCATGATTGTTACATGTAGAATCTTGAACACAATAAAACCATTCTCGAGAGCCATTTACTTCATATTTGAACTGCAATTTACCTGATCAAATAGACATAACCATCCGTGCCTCATTAGCACTCTGACACCGCATGATATGATCTCATTCCAATACAAACAAACATATTCCTTCACTATACATTGAGCATTCTTTATCAACAACAGCTCAAGATATCCTATTATTTTCTCACATCTACGAAGTACCATATAACCTTTGTCAAAATTTTGCTTGACTCGGGCCATCAATTTTTTTTTCTACAACCCAAAATGATCCACCAGCATACCTCAAAACGGAACAAACATAGCACATAAACGTGCAATCGGCTAATCAACATCAACCTCCCCAAGATCATCTGGTACTTTAATCCTCTACAAATCTTGCAATTACCTCCACATCAGTTGAGTCAACTCTCTTGAACGACCTGAATTCCCAAATTTCAACCTGTACCCTTCAATTACACATGAGATCTTCTAACATGCACATAAGGATCATGCCACTAAAGAACACGTCACAGGAGATAACCCACCTGCTTCGCCTTATTTTAGCAATTCAGCATACCTTCCACTAACATACACATTATACAGTCATTTAGTCTTCCTGGGTCTGAACTCATACCGCCACATGTAACACACTTCCCTCCCCAAATAGGGGACACAAAAATATTCTTCAAACGACCATAACTCCGGGCTACACAATAGATCATAATAGGAATCGAACACTTATTAGTTCATCTATTATCCAACAGACTCCTTCATCATTACAAAATCCTATAGATACATCTCGCGGTACTAACATGATCATCACATGGATATCCAACCGCCATTCCACCTAATAAGGACAATGCTGAACATATAAGTTCAAAACACTTGCTCAAACAATTCGTACCTCGGTGCTCATGCCATAGGAAAAGATCAAGCCTCAAGTCCTCTAGACAGACCCAACATACTCGCGAAGATCACATATCGCCCTTTGATCAGGGAATCACAAGCCATCGAGGCTCATATAATACTTAGTGCTCACGTGCGCATATAGACGTGCAGAAGGAATATCAAGAGATTTTCCAAGCGGAATCAGGTACGGACGATAAAAATTCCATGAATGTGAAGTTTTCGTAAAGGTTTTGCAGCCTCTCGAGGATAAATACAGACGTCTTCATACCGATCAGCGAGACTCTACTAAACATGCTTATGACTTGTGAGACCTAGTAACCAAGCTTTTATACTAACTTGTCACAACCCAACTCCCAACCCGGTCGTGATGGCATCTCTCGTGAAGACAAGGCTAGCCAATAGAACAACAACGCCTCTTTCAAAATTATTAAAACATAAATGATTAGATAAATACAACTTAATAACAATAATAATCGGTATTTACAATCCAACGCAACCCGACTGGGTGTCACAAGTCACGAGCATCTAAAAAATTCTGAACACAACTATAAGGCCAATGATATACAAAATAAAATCTATAATCAAAAGACGAAGTCCGGTGCCACGAGCACTGGCAGTCACCTTGCTCAGCTACAATAGTAATACCTTCAATTAACTATTAACCCGCTACCGGGTGAACAATATCTGCAACTGCTCGCGAGGTGCATGGAGTAAAGTGAGTACTCCAAATTAGTGATTAATAAAGATAAATAATAACTGAGCAGCAAAAAAAAACACGTAAAGCAAGTCATCATGCTATATAGTACAGTGTAACCTTTTAAGAAAACAGTAAAATCGTGAAACCTTTAGAAATAGCCCGACTCAGTTTAAAACCTTTTTCAAAAATACCCTTTTTCCAATAGTTAAGCAAATGAATGCGAAACAGGTAGTGCAAGTTAGCACATAAATCAACCCCTCAGACACAACACTTCTTTAACAAATAATACCAGGGTATTAGGTAAGCAGTGCAAGAAGTAGCATGAATGCCAATGAAATGAGAGTCCTGAATGTCATGACACATAATACAAACAAGAACAAATGCATGAGTGCAATGCAATGTATATGACTGGTACACTCATGTACACACTACGGCGTGCAGTCCGAGCTAACAATGTATTTAATATCGACGATGCCCACTAGGGGTGTGTAAAGACTATAGAGGGGCTCTTACAACCTAAGCGCAATAATCAAGAAATCTTGTGGCAGCAACCAGGACCTAGTCTTTAATATCAATACAGTACCGCTGCGGCGCGCAGTCCGAGCCAACCATATATCCAGAAACAACTATAATACTAATGCGGTGTGCAGTCCGATCCATGCTCAGTCCAGAAATGCACATAAGCCACTTGACAAAATTAAAATAACAGTTCTCAGCTCAAAACGTCAATAAAATGTTGTTTAAGTTTTCAAATCTTAGAAAAATGGCTGAGTTTGCAAATCAGTCTTAAAACCCTGGACCGAATTCAAATAGTATACAAAAATCATGCGAAAACAGTGAATATCAATCCCTGAAGGATTCACATAGTTGGTAATAAGCCCAAATATGGAAATCAGCCTAAATTATGATGATAACAAGTAGTTTCAGTCAGATACGCTATAAAATCAACAACCAGGACGGACCAAGTCACAATCTCCAACGGTGCTCTACTCCACGCTCATATCTGACGTGCAAGTCACCTCAGTGCAGCACTATGATGTGCGTTTCAGTCAAATACGCTGTAAAATCAACAACCAGGATGGACCAAGTCACAATCCCCAACGGTGCTCTACCACACGCTCATATTCGGCATGCAAGTCACCTCGATACAACAATATAATATGCAAATTCGGAATTTCAAACCCTCGGGTATCATTTAGAAGTATTACTCACCTCGAACCGGTAAAATCTAAAGCTCGTGATGCCTTTGCCCTCAAATCGGCCTCCGCGCGCGTCGTATCTAACAAAAATCAAAGTGAATACATCATAATATGCTAAGGGAACAATACTTAATCGAAAACAATCGAGAAATAGTAAAAATCTAGAAACTAACAAAATCCGAGCATCGGGACCACTTCTCGAAAAATTACAAAACTCACATTACCGGATTTCTTGTCTCGGCACGAGTCCATACATATCAAATTTAACAACATCGGAGTCCATTTGACCCCCTCAAATCCCTATTTTTAAACTCTCTTAAGTTCAAGCCCTAAACCACCATTGTTTACCTTTGATTCCTTGATTATTCAGTCTAAATCCATATTTATACACCTTGAAATCAAATTCTAAGTTCAAGATTCCATACCTGATTTAATCCCTCGAAACCCTCTTCCAAATCGACTCAATGTTCTCAAAGTTCGAAGTCCAAAATATTGTTCTTTCAAAAATTTGAGAAGAAGATTAATTTCACTTAACTGCCAGGCATTCCGCTTTTGCGGATAAAATGTCGCTTCCGCGACTTTCGCATATTCGGTCAACGTCCGCTTCTGCGGACTTTCACTTAAGGCACCTACCTCTTTTACGGTCCCCATTTCGCTTCAACGGGACCGCCTATGCGGTCCAACCTTCCGCTTCTGCGGAACCTGACCAGGACCCCTATCTCCGCTTATGCGAGGCCCAGCTCTCTTCTGTGAGACTGCACCTACAGGCCCATAACCGCAGGTGCGAAACCAGCAGATACGAGCAAAGCTGAACCTGCAAGTAACTCCAAAAACCTTGCCTTAACAACCCAAATTAACCCCGAGGCCCCCGAAACCTCAACCAAAAGCACATACATGGTCCAATATCCTTTTCAAACTTGTTCCAATCATAAATATACATCCAACAACACAAAAATCCTCATTTCTCATCAATTTCAAGCCTAAGTTCTTCAAATTCTTCCGAAACACGCATTCGATCAAAAACCCAACCAAACGATGTCCGAATGACCTGAAATTTTGCACACACATCAAAAATCACATATCAAAGCTACAACAACTCTCAAAATTCCATTCCGAACCTCGGATCAAAATATCACTTATCAATCAAATTTTACCAAAATACTAACTTTGCCAATTCAAGCCTAATTCTACATCGGGCCTTCAAAGTTAATTCTGATCGCACTACTAAGTATCAAATCATCCCCGAAGCTAACCGAGTCACCAGAAATCACATCCGAGCCCTCTAACTCAATAGTCAATATCCGATTGACTTTTCCAAAACAAGCCTTCCTTAAAGAGACTAAGTGCCTCATTCTCTACCAAAACCAAACCAATTCAACTCTAACTCACCAAATGCCGATAATGAAACATGAAGAAGCAATAAATGGGCAAAACGGGGCGGTAACACATGAGAGGACGGGTCAGGTCATCACAAGTGCATAGATTGATAGCAGGTATGAGTGTACTAGGACTAAATTTACCCTACTATATAAATTGAAGGTTTTCTTTATTCTGACATTGTATCACGCAAATAAAAAAAATAAAAACGTTTACTCTTGTCCTCTAGTTATTGTTCAAAGTATTCTTCATTTGTTCTCTTCTTTATTCACAACCGAGCTTGTACCGAGGGTCCAATCGAAGGAAAATTCCATGGTTCAACCTAATATTGATCATGGTTATCACATTGAAATTGGTTTGATAATTTATTTTGTCTTTAACTTATTTACCTGTTGTTCTTACCCATTCGTGTTGAAATTAATTACATTTACTTAAAACCGCGTACAAATTTATTTGTTACTCATTTCTAGGGTGAATAGTTTGCCGCCCACCCCGGGGCTAAGGATATTAGTGATAATATGATACGAATCTCCATAACACACCTTATATTACACATGTTCTTTAGAAATTTTTTCCAAGATAGCCTAAGGATGTCAAACTCTGAGTCTGGTCACTTGAATATTGACGCTAAGTTAGGACATCACGATGAGAACAAAAAAGTGATGCCTAGTAATGATGTGGCCTTTCACACATTCGAGATGGTCATAGCCTTTCGTACATTGGAGATGGTCGTAGCCTTTCATACATTTGGAGATGGCCGTAGCCTTTAATACATTGGAGATGGCCTTTCATACATTGGAGATGGCCCTAGCCCTAGTCCCTATGATATGTCATTCGTGTCGATCATCGGTACGCTTGGTGTATCAGATTTAAGCTTCTAAGCACTCCCGAGCATCTCCTTCATCGCCTCATTAAAAACCTCTCCGAGAAAACCCAATTGGGACAAAACTCGGATGAGGGAAAAAGAGTACAACTTGGGGGATACTCTTTCTAAAAATGGAAATGCTTGAGGTGGGAGATGTTCCAGTTGTTTTGGAGCGTCTTCCCGT
Organism: Nicotiana noctiflora; assembly: GCA_032618575.1. Taxonomy (NCBI): domain Eukaryota; kingdom Viridiplantae; phylum Streptophyta; class Magnoliopsida; order Solanales; family Solanaceae; genus Nicotiana; species Nicotiana noctiflora. The sequence continues at coordinate 334,267 of JASVEL010002771.1, forward strand.
TCATGGTCTCTAGCCGGAAGGAACTTTTGTATGCTGCTGCGATGATTTTTTAGGGTCCGTCCCAATTAGTGCCCAACTTTCCTTCGTTATTGTCTTTGGATGACAGTGTCTTGGCTTTTAGCACGTAACTGCCTACTTTGAGTCGTCGAATTTTTGCTCTCCTGTTGTAGTATCTTTCGATCTGCTGTTTTTGGGCCACCAGCCTAATGTGGGCCATTTCTCTTCTTTCTTCGGCTTCATCAAGGTCTTGGAGTCGATTCATGTTATTATCCTCTCCGCTTGTATGCGAGTACCTTAGACTTAGTTCACCGACTTCGACTGGTATGACGGTATCAGTTCCGTAGACTAGTGAGTAAGGAGTTTCTCCTGTGGAGGATTTGGGGTTAGTCCTGTGTGACCATAGTACTTGCGACAATAACTCGGGCCATAGTCCTTTGGCATCTTCGAGCTTCTTTTTCAATCTATTCAGTATGGTTTTGTTGGACGACTCTGCCTGGCAGTCGGCGGCTGGATGATATGGCGTTGAAAGTATTCTTTTAATTCACCATTTGTCGAAGAAGTCGGTTGTTTTTTGTCCTATGAACTGTCGTCCATTATCGCAGGTTATTTCTTTGAGGATGCCGAAGAGATATATGATGTTCTTCCAAATGAAGGCGATGGCATCTTGCTCGCGAATCTGGGCGTAGGCACCTGCTTCCATCCACTTGGAGATATAGTCAGTTAAAACTAATAAAAAGCATATCTTTCCTCATCCGACGGGTAGCGATCCAACCATGACCATTCCCCATTTGATGAAGGGCCATGGTGAAGTGACCGAATGGAGGGGTTCCCCCGGCTGATGTATCAGAGGGGCAAACTTTTGGCATTTCTCGCATTGGTGAACGTATTCTACCGCGTCTTTTTTCATGGTGGGCCAGTAGTACCCAGCCTGTATTAGACATCGCACGAGTGCTCGGTTGCCTGTATGAGCTCCGCAATGACCTTCGTGAACCTCCTCTAATATCGGCGTTGTTTGGTTGGGACCTAGGCACTTAGCCAAGGGTCCTCCAAAGGTTCTCTTGTAGAGGTCGTTGTTTATCATACAGTACCTTGCTGCCTGCATGCGAAGCTTTTTTGCTTCCTTTTTGTCGGGTGGTAGATCTCCATCCTGTTGATATGATACAAATTGGTTGCGCCAGTCCCAAGTTAGGTGTAGGGAGAGTACCTCGGTATGGTCGATTGCTGAGTGAAGAAGGGTGACAGTGCTTTCTTTGTTCAGGTTGGTGGCAGTTTGTGGATTTCTGCTTGATATTTCTGTAGCCTTTGTTCCTTGACCTGATAAGTCCCGGTGATTTGATTCAACACGAGTTGTGAATCGCGGGGCATCGTATATACCGGTGCAGGACAAGTCGGCGAGCTCCGTACCCGATGGCTAGTTTTATATCTGCAATGACGGCTTCATATTTTGCCTCATTGTTAGTCTTCTCAGGGCATCGTATGGACTGACGAATGATTTCGCCCGTAGGGATTTCGAGGATGAGTCCCAGTCCAAATCCCAATGTGTTTGCGGCCCCATCGATGTAGAGGGTCCAGGGGTTCGAGGCGGCCTGTAGGGCTTCCTTTTCCGCCTCTGCGCAATATTTTGACACTAAAATCGGCCACGAAGTCGGCGAGGACTTGTGACTTGATGGCGGTCTTAGGAATATAGGTGATATCATGCTCGCTGAGCTCTATGGCCCATCTAAGGAGCCGGCACGATAGTTCGGGCTTGTGCAAGATGTTTATCAGAGGGAAGGTGGTCACTGCTTTGATGGGATGGCATTGGAAATAGGGTCTCAACTTTCTAGAAGCCGTGACCAGTGCCAAAGCCAATTTCTCGAGGTGTGGGTATCGAGTTTCGGCATCTACTAGGGTTTTGCTAATGTTATAGATAGGTGATTGCGTACCTTCTTCTTCACGAACCAGTACTGCGCTGATCGCGACTTCCGATACGGCTAGGTACGTCAGTAGAGGCTCACCTAGTTTCACTTTCGACAACAACGGTGGCGATGATAGATACGTTTTTAGCCCTTGCAGGAGATTTGACGCATTCGTCATTCCATTTTAATTCGTGTTCTTTTCTCAGCACGCTGAAGAACTTGTGGCATCTGTTCGAGGATCGGGAGATTAAGCCGTAGAAGGCGTCTATCCGAACTATCAATTTCTGGACCTGTTTCTTGTTGTTGAGCATTTCGGGTATTGAGACGATTGCCTTTCATCAGGATTGACTTCGATTCCCCTTGGGATACGAGAAAAACCTAAAAACTTTCCTGATGCCATGCCAAAGACACATTTCTCGGGATTCAGTTTCATCCCATACCTTTTTCTATTTCAAAGGCCTCTCGCAAGTGGTCGATGTGGTCTTCCTTTCTGGCAGACTTTACTAGCATGTCGTCGATGTAAACCTCCATTGTTTTTCCGTGAGTTGTTCCTTGAACATCTTAGTGACCAGCCTTTGATATGTGGCCCTTGCATTCTTGAGCCCAAAGGGCATTACCTTGTAGCAATTAGGTACCCCGGTGTGTGATGAACGTGGTCTTTTCTTGATCTTCTTCGGCCATTAAGATTTGGTTATAACCGGAATATGCATCCAAAAAGCTTATTAGTTCATGCCCGGCTGTGGCATCGATTAGCTGGTCGATGTGGGGCAGGGGGAAAGAGTCCTTAGGACAGGCCTTGTTCGGGTCGGTAAAGTCCACGCATATCCTCCATTTTCTGCTTTTCTTCTTGACCATTACCACGTTAGCGATCCATTGCGGGTATTTTCACTCCTTGATGGAGCCGTTGGCGAGTAGTTTATCTACTTCCTCACGGACTGCCTCATTGATTGTGGCGTTGAACTTTCTCCTAATTTGTCTTACCACCAGATGTAGCGGATCGACGTTGAGCTTGTGGGTGGCGATATCTGGCGAGATTCCTGGCATGTCTACATGGGAAAAAGCAAATGTGTCTGCATGGTTAGTCAAAAATTCATGGTACTTACCCGGGTCGGTGAGCCCATGGCCGATGTATGCTTTCCTTTTTGGGGTTGTGACGATCTAGATGAACCAGATCGAGGTCCTCGATTGTGGCCTTACAAGCTTCCACAATGTCCGGGTCTTTGATGCGTCAGTCGTCGGGTTCGTTTTGGTCCTCGATATGGCTGATTGCTATGCCTCCGCACTTGCCCCACTCAATTGTCGGGTATGGGCCCAGTCTTGTGTTATTTTATAACATTCTTGCGCCGTGCGCGGTTCTCCCTTGATGCTGAATATTCCCCATGGAGTAGGGAACTTAACCACTTGGTATAAGCTCGAGGGAACTGCTCGCATGGCATGTATCCACGGGTGCCCGATGATGACATTGTATGCCGTCTCTTGGTTCATCATGTGGAAGGTGGTTTCCAAGGTAACTCCCCCCGCAAGGACAGGTAGAGTCACTTATCCTAATGTGCGTTCCACTACATTATTAAAACCAGTTAGAGTTATACAGCGGGGGGTTATCCTGTCCTCGAGTCCCATCTGTGAGAGGACTCTCGGATGGATGATGCAGGTGCCGCTTCCGTTATCGATCATGATTCTCCTGACATCTGTATCAATGATACGTAAAGTGATAACTAAAGCATCATAATAGGGGAAAACACAAACCGTCGGCATTAGACTTATCGAAGGTGATACTTCCTTCGAGGTCATCATACCGTTCGTGGGAGATGGTCCTTTTCAGTCTGTGTGTGTTGGCGAATTTGACATGGTTGATAGCGACGTCAGTTCCGTCTCTGACGATCATGTTTACCGTACACATCGGGGAGGGTGGCTTTGGCGGTCCGCGGGACTGCTCTCGCCCGCGTGCGAAATTGGTCTTTCCCTTGTCGCTGAGCAGCTCCTTTAGGTATCCTTGGTTTAGAATCCTGACGACTTCGTGTGAGCACGTGATTTTTGTCTAACGTTGAATTACTCCCACAAAAACCAAAACTAAAATTGTCTTCGTGGCAGGGTCCGATTTCATTTTTTGAGGCTATTACTCCTTGGTGCCGAGCTTTTCCAGTGCGTACACAATCTCTGAAGGAGAAACACAAAATTTATGTGATGAAACTAAAGGGGACGTACCTCTTTTGTTTCTGAGCGGGGCGACATGACGTTGTAGAGCGTCTGCATGACGAGGGGGCGGAAGAGGAGACCTCATGTAAGGATGATGTCGTTCTTTATTAGGGCGAGGGGGGATTTCTCGACGTCCCTCGTGTCGTCGATATCTCCTTGTGAATGGGTGTATGGCTGTTAGTCGTCGGGTTGGTCCATTGAGGTCCTCTTTGTCAGCTCGTACCTCGGCACAGAAGGCATTATGGATCTCATCCCACGTTGTGGGGGGATATTTCATGAGCCGACTTAGTAGCTTCTTAGTTGCTCTAGAGCCGTCCCTGCTGAGTCCGTTCTGGAAGGCAGCTACCGCCATTCCTTCCGACACATTTGGCAGGCTCATCCTTACCTTGTTGAATCTAGCGAGGAAGTCCCTAAGGCCTTCGCCCGTGGTTTGCCTAACGGCGAAGATGTCATTCACCATTGCCTCCGTCTTCTTAGCGCCAGCGTGTGCAGTGACGAACTTGTCTGCCATTTCTTCGAAGGTTGAGATTGCTTTGGTGGGCAGTTGAGAGTACCATGTCAGGGCTCCTCCGGTCTACGTCTCGCCGAACTTCTTCACCAGCACAAATGGTACCTGTTCCTTAGACAGGTCATTACCTATCACGGCGGTGATATAATGGATGAGATAATCTTCAGGGTCGGTGGTTCCATCGTATACCCTCAAACAAGGAGGCATCTTGAAAGTTTTTGGATGGTGTAGGGGCAGCTTCCTCGGAGTAGGGTTGCTCTACGAATCTTCCTACGTCACGTTTGGGAAGCATTTTGGGTGCTCCAGGGATCTTGTCGACCCTATCTTGATGCTCCTTCATTTGGTCGCGGAAGGCCTGGTTTTCGCTCTCCATTTCTTCCATTTTTCTCAAAATGGACGTTAACGTATCGTCATGCATTTGCGTTTCGACGGGTTCGTTGTTGGTCCGCGTTTCCTCTTGCTCGTCTGCTGTGGCGGTGATACTTGTTGTTGGTGTTGCTTTTTCATGACTCCATGGTGGTTTTTCCACTAGGCCGCTCAGGGCGCTTGTCAGTCATTCTTCTAGTAACTTTCTGACCGTTGGGGGTGCTTCTTTTACAGTGGATGTGGAGGTATCTTTTTCCTGCAAGGTTGCAAGATTCCCGGAGGAGGAAGGTGAGGCTTCTGCCTGAGGTGTGATATCGGGGGTGGTGTTGACGGCAGCGCTACCACCGACCTCGTTCAGGGAACTCGGGAGGTTGGTGGTGACTTCCGTTATAGATTTGGACCGGGTGTTGTTTTCGGCCATTTTGAGATTTTATCTGGTGATCTGATCCTTCGGGTGTATACTACAGGTTTGATTCTCGAAATCCCCACAGACGGCGCCAAATTGTTTAACCCAAAAGCTATCGATTGCTTTATGAGTTAGGGACAATCAAAGATTATAAAAGGGTAAATCGGAATCAACAGTAATAGACCCAAGGACAGATCTATAATACATGTGTTGTTTGCTCTGGTGAGATAATGAGACTTAGTGGATTACCAAAACTGATCAGTGAGAGAGAAATGATATATAGAGATAGAATGATAGTCAGAAGTTGTATTATTAATGAAAATAACACTTACCTTACAAATGTGGGAGGTCTTTCCTTATATAGAAGGAAGGCTCCCTCGTCAAATTATCACTTTATTCTAGGACTATTGTCGTTACGGAAATATAAATGGGCGGAGGGGACGGAATACTCCTACGGGCGAATTTGTCAGTGTGTCTTTATTGTTAGAGGCGTACTCCTTTCCGTTGTATGGGCGTGAAGGGAGGTATATTTGACTTTAGTAGCCGTAGAGGGAGGCGTGCCCGATTCGACCCCATACAGTTAGGGTCCACATTTGAAGTAGGGAACTGTCTCATCAGCTTCGGGCTCAATCTCGGCTCGCCTGCTCCCGATGGTACATCCTTCTTTGAGATCCAGTTGACCAAGCCCTGAATAATTCTCTAACGCGCCCATGTCCACGCCATCAAAAAAATATGTTGAGGGCCTCGTCTGTGCCTAGTGCCATCTTATTGATTTCTCTTTGTCGGCCTAGATTTATTGCCTCATTTTGACCAAACCCTACACACAAGCACAATAAGTCAATTTTCGGGAATACTTTTACACATTTTTTATCCAAAACCTAAGCAAAAGAGAGCATAAGATAGGCTCCATAGTTATCACTTACCAAACACAATATTGAAAGTTTGCATAAGTTGGAACATCGTACATTTGTGTGAAGCTTAGCTTGGCATCAGTCCCCAACTTTAGACATTTGAAAATATGTCTGAAGTTTGAACTACTCATATATACAGTTTCAGACATATATTTCCAACTGAGTAGTTTATGTAGCCAGTATTCATCCCTTCCAATGATTTCAAGCTTTTCCAATAATATCAACTTGATTTAAACTCATTTTTCTTATTCGTAACTCAAGACCCACTTCTTTAAACTTACAACAATGATGAATAATTGCAAGTTTTATTTTAATTTCTTTCTAGGCAGTATATATGTTTTAGGTATAGTTTAGAGGAAACTAGAAACTTGTTGAGCAATGTTTTTGATAAATGTTACATTTTTGGGATACTGAGAACCTCTTTAATTGCATCTAATCTGAGTTATATCGAGTAATACCTTGTGATAATGTTACAATGGTGCTTTAATTCAGTGGCTACAAGTTCAATATTGATGTTTAGGAGTATGCAGGTTATATTCGAAGTTTGCTAACACTTTGCTACGAAGTTCAAGTTTTTGTTTGAAAAGAAAAAAATAAAATAGCTTAAATAGCAAAGTGAAAACTGATCACGCTTCGACATGAAAAGACATGTCCTAACCACTGGAAGAAAGGATTCTATCACAACTTATGACTTTGCCAACAAGGCAAACGGAAACCTCGATCAGTTTTACTAAGGTTAATTAATCTTGATACATACTGGGTATTAAATATAATATATAGCTATATTATAACTTCCGGACCGCCGGTGGTGCTTCTTTTGCAGCGGATGTGGAGGTATCGTTTTCCTGCAATGTTGAAAGATTCCCGGAGGGGGAAGGTGAGGCTTCTGCCTCAGGTGTGATATCAAGTGTGGTGTTGACGGCAGTGCTACTACCGACCTCGTTCATGGAACTCAAGAGGTTTATTGTGACTTCCGTTATAGCATTGGACCGGATGTTGTTTTTGGCCATTTTGAGGTTTATCTGGTGATATGATCCTTCGGGTGTATACTACAGGTTTGATTCTCGAAATCACCACAGACGGTGCCAAATTATTTGACCCAAAAGCTGTCGGTTGCTTTATGAGTTAGGAACAATCAAAGATTATAAAATGGTAAATCGGAATCAACGGTAATAGACTCAAGGATAGATCTATAATTCGTATGTTGTTTGCTCTGGTGAGATTGTAATAAGACTTAGTGGATTATCAAAACTGATTTGTAATAGAGAGATGAAATAGAGAGAGAGTGATAGTCAGAAGTTGTATTATTAATAAAAATAAGACCTGCCTTACAAATGAGGTAGGCCTTTCTTTATATAGAGGGAAAGCCCCCTCGTCAGAATATCACTTTATTCTAGGACTATTGTTGTTACAGAAATATAAATGGGCGGAGGGGACGGAACGCTCGTACGGGCGAGTTTGTCTGTGCGCCTTCATTGTTAGAGGCGTACTCCTTTCCGTTGTATGGGCGTGAAGGGAGGTATATTTGACTTTAGTAGCCGTAGAGGGAGGCGTGCCCGATTCGACCCCATACAGTTAGGGTCCACATTTGAAGTAGGGAACTGTCTCATCAGCTTCGGGCTCAATCTCGGCTCGCCTGCTCCCGATGGTACATCCTTCTTTGAGATCCAGTTGACCAAGCCCTGAATAATTCTCTAACGCGCCCATGTCCACGCCATCAAAAAAATATGTTGAGGGCCTCGTCTGTGCCTAGTGCCATCTTATTGATTTCTCTTTGTCGGCCTAGATTTATTGCCTCATTTTGACCAAACCCTACACACAAGCACAATAAGTCAATTTTCGGGAATACTTTTACACATTTTTTATCCAAAACCTAAGCAAAAGAGAGCATAAGATAGGCTCCATAGTTATCACTTACCAAACACAATATTGAAAGTTTGCATAAGTTGGAACATCGTACATTTGTGTGAAGCTTAGCTTGGCATCAGTCCCCAACTTTAGACATTTGAAAATATGTCTGAAGTTTGAACTACTCATATATACAGTTTCAGACATATATTTCCAACTGAGTAGTTTATGTAGCCAGTATTCATCCCTTCCAATGATTTCAAGCTTTTCCAATAATATCAACTTGATTTAAACTCATTTTTCTTATTCGTAACTCAAGACCCACTTCTTTAAACTTACAACAATGATGAATAATTGCAAGTTTTATTTTAATTTCTTTCTAGGCAGTATATATGTTTTAGGTATAGTTTAGAGGAAACTAGAAACTTGTTGAGCAATGTTTTTGATAAATGTTACATTTTTGGGATACTGAGAACCTCTTTAATTGCATCTAATCTGAGTTATATCGAGTAATACCTTGTGATAATGTTACAATGGTGCTTTAATTCAGTGGCTACAAGTTCAATATTGATGTTTAGGAGTATGCAGGTTATATTCGAAGTTTGCTAACACTTTGCTACGAAGTTCAAGTTTTTGTTTGAAAAGAAAAAAATAAAATAGCTTAAATAGCAAAGTGAAAACTGATCACGCTTCGACATGAAAAGACATGTCCTAACCACTGGAAGAAAGGATTCTATCACAACTTATGACTTTGCCAACAAGGCAAACGGAAACCTCGATCAGTTTTACTAAGGTTAATTAATCTTGATACATACTGGGTATTAAATATAATATATAGCTATATTATATTTGTGTACATTTTTTTGCAGATCCAAATATTGGAGACAACGGACCTAGAAAGTGAGTGCATAAACCGGGCCCATAAATTTTTTACGTTCAAGTAGAATTAAGCCTACCGTAATATATTTATAATGATCTAAAAAAATTACCTTCACATGTTTCCTCCAAGATACAACATGTCGATAACCTTTTATGACTAAGATAAACTATAAAGAGAATTTTTCATAAAGAGCATTCATAAAGACATAATTAGCAATAAATAGAAACCATTTCTAATATTACATGATATAGGAATGTTTTACCGTATTCTATAATGTATTTAATGTATTAAACAAGTTGTATTTGTTAATACAACATTAAGATCCGCCGCATAAATTGGGATGGACATTAATGACAAACTGTATTAAAGTGTATTAACCTGTATTTAGCATAAAAATCGCAGCGGGTAAGCGTAAATTTGGGCAATTTGAAAAATTTAAAAACGGAAAGATATCTACGAAAATTTGATTTCCCCTAATCTAGTTAACTAACTTAAAGAAAGAAAATCCATATGAAATCTTCTGTGTTTTTTTCCAGATTAACGATAACAATTGCAGAAAAAATTATTTCCAGAAAAACAGAGGAGTATAGCAGATTCTTACGTATACAATTTCCAGAAAAATACATATGGCTAGTTTAACAGTGTTGTTGCGACATTCGGGAAAGTGGGACGATGAGGGAGATTATGTCGACTTTTCAATTGAGGGAATACTTATTAAAGAGTTTGGTTCCTTCAAAGATCTTGTATGTTCAATTTCGAATCAACTGGGTATTGATTTGAACTCAAATACCATTAAAATTCGATATAGTGTGGATGGAAATCGCATACCAATGGAAATACACAATGATATGGGATACAAAGTGTATGTAGAATTGAAAAAAGAGAATCGACAATTTGGGATGTATCCTCTTTGCATAACAACAACAGAGAAAGAAATTAGCGAAGAAGTCTGGTGTAAATCAAGGGGATATAGTGCAAATTGAAGAAGTACGTGAAAGTTATGATGTTGAAACAGATGATGGTATGGCTATAGAGCTAATCAAATCTGGAGAAACAATTGGAATTTTGGAACAAAACACGGATTTCATAATAACAAAGACTGATCAGAAGGAGGTTATTGTTGGACAAGTATACAAAGATAAGTCGACATTGAAAGAGGTGATGGAAAATTATGCTATAACTCAAAGGTTTCAATTTCGTGTTGATAGGTCTAATGTTGTCAGGTAATGTGTTTCGTTAACTTAATTGTATTTATATGTATCCATATGTATTTGTAAGTAAAAATAAATAACAGAGGAACCATATCTATCTGAAGCAGCATGAATTTCTCAATAATATGTATATGTATGTAGTTGTATTATATTGTATTTAGTCAGTTGTATAATATTGATATATAATAGTATACAACATTACATATACACCGATATAATAGTATATAACACTACATATACACCGAGATGAATTTGTGATATATTCATAGAAATTTTAAAAGTCATAATGGTTAATGTTGTTTATGTATTTTTTTTTCCAGCTATGCATTAATTTGTAATTCTGAAAATTGTGATTGGAGGTTTAAGGCATCAAGTATTAATAAATCCGAATTATTCAAGGTGAGAGAATTCAATGACAACCATACATGTCCGTTGAAGGATAAAGTATACGAGCAGCGGCAAGCTAGTAGTAGCCTGATAAGTGGTATTATAAGGCCAAAGCTAACAAATCATAAAAGGAAATACACTCCGAAGGACATTATTGATGATGTGAAATCAGATTTAGGTGTAAATGTTAGCTACATGTTGGCGTGGAGGGCAAAAGAAAAAGCAATCAATTTTATTAGAGGTGAACCGGCTGAATCATATCAAAAATTACCTGGATACTTATACACAATGGATAAGACATATCCTGGTTCTCACATTAGAATGGAAAAATCGGCAAAGAATGAATTCATGTACGTGTATATATCATTGTATGCATTTATAAGGGGGTTCGATCATTGTAGACCAATTGTTGTAGTGGACGGGAGTCATCTGAAATCATACTACACCGGGACATTTGTTTCTGCAAGCACGTTAGATGGTGCAGGTAAATACATTTTCTATAATACAATTTTTGTTATTTTAAATTCTGTAATAACATATTTATGTATAAAAAAACATTTACAATTATATTTAGCAGGTCATATATTGCCATTAGCATATGGTGTTATTGATTCAGAGAACGATGCTGCTTGGACGTGGTTCTTTGAACAATTCAAAATAGCATACGGTGTGAGAGAAAACATGTGCATTGTTTCTGATAGAAATGAGAGTATCATTAAGTCTATATCGAGAGTGTATCCAGATGTACCACATTTTGCTTGCATATGGCATCTGTGGAATAACGTTTACAAGAAATTCAAAAAGAGCCATTCCAAGTTGAGCGAAATATACTTCTCGATGGCAAAAGCATACACACAGTCTGAATTTGATAGTTTTATGGAGAAGATTGAAAAGGTAGATATTAGGGTGAAAGAATACTTAGAGTTAGTTGGATACGAAAAGTGGGCGAGGTTGTATGCACATGTTAATAGGGGATGGACAATGACTTCAAATATAGCCTGAGTCAATTAATGCAGCACTGGTTTCAGCAAGAGAATTGCCAATATATGACTTTTTAGAAGAAGTTAGAAAGATGTTTGGACGGTGGAATTGTAGTAACCGTAAAGAAGCTACACATACGTACAAGACCTTGGGGAAAAAGTACCAGGAGATGCTCGAGTTGAATGAGACAATGTGTACTCGTATGACTGTAAGTTTAATGTCGTATTCCACATAAATAAATGTTAAAACTGTTAGCAGCATATATAGTTTGAAACTCTTCTGATATGGAATTTAATACACTCGAATACATGTGTATACATATGCTGCTAACAGTTGATTTTTAAAGTACTTGGATGAAGCAATTAAATATTGAAATATATATAATTTATTAATGTTTAATGTCTTTAAAATTATATTTTTTAATGTAGGTGGTACCTTCATTAAAAAATATGTCAGATGATTATTGCTCCAACTATTACAAGCCAAGTACAATTGTAAGCTAGAAGCTCTCTTTAACCCATTTAAGCAAATTAATTCAAGAAATAATAGTGATACATATACTGAAAACGGGGAACCAAGTCCCATAATACCTTAACTCCCATAGACCAAGGGTCAAGAGTCATGAGCCTCTATTGAACATGAGTGTGTAAAGGTTTACAAAATACCAAGTGCGGAAAGAAATGTCAATACAAAATAAAAAGACAGTGAGAAGGAATATCGGGTCCTGCGGACTCTGCAGCTACCTCGAATATCCACAAACGTCGCCTCGCACAGCTACTGGATCACTGCTGAGAGGTACCTGGATCTGCACACAAGGTGCAGGGAGTAAAATGAGTACCGCCAGACTCAGTGGTAATAAACAAGGGTAAGACAGCGCAGATAAGAAATCCGCAATAAAGCACTATGTAAAGCTATAATCAGCTACCCTGTCATAGAATCAATCTTCACTGTACCTGTACCAACAAATACCAATAAATAGCATAACAGCTAGCAGATGTAGCTAAATGCAATGCAATGCATGATATGACCGCTACGGCGTGTAGCCCGACTCCAATTTTGGGTACCCGTGCTCACCGTGGGGGTTCAGACTCCGGAGGGGCTCCTACAGCCCAAGCACATCTCATAGAGATATCCCTGCGGCGTGCAGTCCGATCCAACATATATCTCGCTGCGGCGTGCAGCCCGATCCACTACTAGTCGGCTAATATGCAGATACAGCCTCGCAGGCTCAAAAGTAGTTTTTGAAAACTCTTTTATCATTTTTCAGTTGGAAAACAGTAATATCAAGTTCCAGAGATTGGAATTTAGCATAATAACCAAAAATAGTTGCGGACTAGTAGTAAACTAGCATGTCTATGTGATAAGACAATGATAACGATCCTCGCGGGATCCAATAACTGGCTCACGGCCCACATGTATACTCAACCGCCCAAGAAGGGGGTTCCTCGGCTCAAGAGTGGCCATTATCACAATATATATATATGCAACCATCCGAGAAGGAGGTTCGACGGCTCTAGAATAGCCAATAATACAATATCAACAGGTCGGACTAATATATAGTCTCCAGTTCATGATCGACCCCGCACTCTCAAGAGTGTGCGTGTCTCGCCGCTATACAGCGTCACAAAGTGGTATACCGGGGTTTCGAACCCGCCGGTCATCACCCACATCTATTACTCACCTCAATACAGCGCGACGACTATTCCGCAATGCCCTTGCCACGAGAATCAAGCTCCGTACGCGTAGAATCTGATCAAATACAGTAGAAACACAACAAATTAGGCCAATGGGACGACACCCAATCAATACAACTCAATTTACATCAAAATTCCCAAAGTTGTCAAAACCCGAGCCCCGGGCCCACATTCCAAAAATTTACGAAATTCACATTTCTGGAACCCTCGTCTCGCCACGAGTCCATACATATAAAATTTACCAAAATCGGACTCCGTTTGCCCACTCAAATCGGTGTTTTTCTTCAATTTAGGCTTAGGGCTCAAACCCACATTTAATCTTCCATTTACAGAAATTTAACCAAGGATTTCATGTTAAAATGATGTAATTAAGCCACAAAACTTACCTCCGACGAATCTCCGATGAAATCCCAGCAATCTCCCGTGATTTCTTCTCTCTAGGGCTCAAAATTATGTTTTGGGGTGTGAAACCCGTGAGCCCTCTGTTCTGTGATATAAATTCACTGCCAGAGCAATTTGCTCTACGCGTTCGCGTGAGCTCTCACGCGTTCGCGATGCTCGGCTTCCAGTTACCCTTCGCGAACGCGACGCCAACCACGCGTTCGCGATGCTCAAACTCCCAGCCGCCTAAATTCCTTCTACGCGTTCGCGACTCCCAGTCACGCGAACGCGATGATTCCCTCCATCTGGCCTACGCGAACGCGACCCCAGGAACGCGATCGCGAAGCACAAGGCTCCTGGCCTACGCGAACGCGACGCACCTGATCGCGAACGCGATGCATTGATCAGCCTGGCCTTCGCGAACGCGGCCCATTCCACGCGAACGCGAAGGCTAAAATGCCCGGGCAGTAACCTGCAATTTACAGCAGACTTCCAAGTTCCAAAAATGCCCGATTGATGGTCCGAAATCATCCCGAGGCCCCCGGGACCCCAACAAACACCACCAACATACTCCAAAACACGATACGAACTTGTTCCAATCATAAAAACACCATCCTAAACATCAAAATCACCAATTACACACGGATTCAAGCCTAAGTTTCTTCAAAACTTCCGAATTACACATTCCATCAAAACCCGACCAAACGACATCCGAATGACCTGAAATTTTGCGGACATATCCAAAATCACCTAACGGAGCTACTGCAACTGTCGGAATTCCATTCCGACTCCCGGATCAAAATCTCACCTACCGTTCGGATTTCGTCAAAATTCAACCTTAGCCAATTCAAGCCTATTTCTACACCGGGTCTCCAAATTCAATTCCGATCGCTCCCCTAAGTCACAAATCACCTTCCGGAACTAACCGAATCATCGGAATCCGATTCCGAGCCCTCTAACCAAATAGTCAACTCCGGGTTGACTTTCCTTATTCGAGTTTCCTTCACAAAGGCTATATGCCTCATTTTCAATCCAATTCACTCCTAACTCACCCGATAGACTTTAATATTGATAATAAAGCATAAAACATACAATTTCAACATAACGGGGTGGTAATTCCCGTAACGACGGGCCGGGTCGTTACATTCTCCCCAACTTAAACAAACGCTCGTCCTCGAGCGTACCGGAGTGGTACTAGAAGCAACTCAATAGCTGAATGACCTTACCAAGCATATATTCGGGCGATCATACGTCACCCTATCTCACGCAAGTCCGAAAACACCATATAGTCAAAATTTCACGGCCCATCTGAACCATAAATCACATTGTACTTTCTGAAATCATATACCAATTGCTAATCCCATTCCTGTACTCAGGATACACTAGAATCCACTGTAATAAGCCATACTCACCACTCCGGGTGAGATCATATGATGTATCAAACAATCCAATCACTCGAGACGATAGTCTCTAATCACAACAACTGGCCACAATCACCAAATACTACCTGAAAACCTCTTTCATTAGATAGAGTCTTATTCCAACACCTCCATATCATGCCCACAGCAACCAGACACGCGATATATCGAACCCATCTCTCAGGTCAACCATTCATGAATCCATTTCACCTTTAACTGATACCACAACAGATTTCGGACCCAAATCTCGGTATTACCTTTCTAACCAACTAAAATCACATATACTCACATTCATTATTGGCTCCAACGACCATTTCGATTATAACACATCGCAGATAAGACAGACACCTCAACACCGGCCTAAGCCGCAACGAGCACAACATAGGCTCCAATAGAAACGTCCGCACACACTCGAATCATGACAGCTCAAATCATGACAACTGTCTCCAGCAAATAGAGCTGCAATTTAATCCCTCTGTGCCATCATAATATAGAACTGAGATCGCGTCTCGTATTATAGAAATAAAGTACCTGAATCCTCCTCGAGAGGTCATAACATCACGTGGCCTTGCCACGATTCGTGATTCTATCCCCACGTTATTACTCATGAAGCACCTCAAGCCACTAAGCTCAAAACGATCAGCCACACACATATTTAGGTCTGAACCCAAGCAATCAACCTCACCCACGGTGAAACAATTAACCTATGCTATCAAATCCTGAAAGAACACAACCAATGTGTCATTCGCCAAGCGATACTCAATACGGACTTTTCCTCAGAAGCGAGGAAGTATTGTATACCAGGTAACATATAACTAACTATATTTTCACAATATTCCGTTGCGGCGTGCAACCCGCTCCAATGACATACCCGTGGCGGCGTGCCACCCGATCTAGATACCATACCCGTGGCGGCGTGCCACCCGATCCAAGTAACCCTCGTCAAATGAATACGCGTCGAGTCAAGTTGCTCATCATAATAAACATATATCGCCTCAAGTTTGGCCACATGAAACGCATCTGACAACGTTTCTCAATACTGGAACTGAATCAATGGTAGATACTTCTACACTAACATCCGCCACTAAGGTCCAACCTGACAAAGCAATGCCTACCAGCCGTCCGCTGGTCCTGTGTACAACTACTCTGTTGGAGCATACTCTGATGCTCTCTGCTACGCAATTTGTGCCATTTTCCGACATAGCCCATATCACATTAGTCTAGACGACCTGGCTTATGTCAACCAGTCAGCAATCAAGTATCATAATCCGAATTCGTTTTATCAAGTCAAGAGAGAGCCTCTAAGGCTTCCGATTTCCAATAATCACAAAACGGTGTCGATGCACACGATATACAACCACTGCATAGGCGGATTAACGAGAATTTCAAGTCTCCTACACATATATAACATATGAATCACTATGCCTGATTCCATATTTCACCGTACATATACATAACGCACATCAAGCGTCCATTCATACCACGACAGCCATTCAGAAATTTCATTATGCCATCAACGACTCAATTATTTTAGTCGATCCAACAAGAGAATACCACTCTACCATGGATATTATCAGTTTACATTACCTTGTCCCTTTGCACCATATACCCTGCCAAATTACTAGAATAGCAGTACCATTTTCTTAAATCACCAGCAGCTGTCCGCGCTGCTCAATAATTTTATTGACTTTCCATATATTATGAACTGATCTCAAAACCTAGAATATACCATTATCAACTTTCCATAACACATCGTGTATACCATATCACACTAAGACAACATGAAAATTCATATCCCTTTCCTCCGCCTCAACATTGGCGCACTCAACTAGTCAAGGACTTTCGTGATCCCATATAGAAGAAAACTCATTACACATTCCACGCTTCGCATATCGATAGGAATATACTCATCTTCAAACCATGATAAAACACATCACAAACTATTTCTTCCCATTCATTGCATAAGTTAAACTGCCAGGACTGAGTCCTTATACCCATATTATACTCATATCGGGTTACACGACCGCCAACACTCAAAAGCTTTATTGCACAATATCTGCAAGACTCCTTACTTCAACCACATACCAGGAATTAGTCGTATTCTTTATCATACCGCTTCGGTTTATTAACAAGTCATTCCATTTACCCAGTTTCCTTTCTGATTCATCTTTGATTTAATATTAGCCACTACTGTAGCACCATAACACATGAACTCATTCCACACGAGACTCGTACATAAGACCACACGGTCTGAGACATATAGGCCACTGAATACTCTCTCAATATTTCCCAGGAAGGATCACATCCTACAATACTTTATTTTGAAGAACCTCTTGCGATTTGAATTCGTTATCATTACCTTCCAATACGGATCACATAGAATCCCATCATTCACATAATATAACACAAGTACCGATCTCTTCTAACGAAACCATCATCTTTAGCCACATGCAAAATCTTAAGACACCTTACCGTTACAAGCAAAGTCTTGAACACCGCAAGGCTATTCTCGGGCGTCACTCATCCTTATTCAATTATAATTCAGCTGTCTTATTGAACAGAACCACTCGTGCCTTGTAAGAACTCTGACACTGCAGAACATGATTACATACATATGCACTTAGCTATCTTTCTTTTCTATACACCGAACATTCTTTACCAACAGCAGTTCAAAACACCCTAGTACTTCATCAGATCTACGAAGCACCATAACCTTTACCAGAATTTCCCAACATACTTAGAGACAGAATCAACATAGCACACAATAGTGCAATCGGTTAATCAATAGCAACCTCCCCAACTTAGCTCGAAGCCATTCATCAAAGCACTTTCAACCACTCATATCAGTATTACTCAAGTGATGCCGAAATGTTAGTATGATATTAAACTCAAGTCATTTACAAGCTTCGGCGGAGATTCGAATCATCGGAAATATTAACTCTTTTGCAATTCTTGCATTCATTCACACACAACAGTTACGCCCCCTCTTTAGGTGACAAAATCTTTTCTAAGTCCCGAATTTTTCAAAAATTTCGGCAGAGTTTCCTTTGTAAATTGGCCTATCCACCTGCCAGAGAATCACCAAACCATCCTAGATATACTTCCACAACTCAACAAGATCTCACAATGTATTTCAACAATATTAAATCTCAATACTACACGAATTATATCATCACAATTTATACTTGAACCTGCGATGTACCTGCTCGAATCATAACATATATCGAATACCATTCAATTACACATCAGAATCAACCCACCTATTTTTCCTCAATCTAGTATTTAAGTACAACACCTTCTACCAGGATATACATAGCATAATCATTTTAGTCTTCCCGAGTTTAAACTTGTTCCACTACAAATAAGGCATTTTACCTTCCAATTACGAGATATGATAAATATTCACCACGCCCATAGCTCGGGGCTACACAACGGTTTAGATAAGAGTCGAACAATTAACAACTCATCCATTAGTAAACCTTCCATAATACTCTACAGATCGGCACAAGGCCCCAAACATGGCTACTAGCCCAAGTACATAGATATAAGCCCAGTCTTAGTCACTTTACACAGTGATAATCAATCGGGAAGGATCAAGTCCAAATCCTCAGTCACAATACCACCACGCTCGTCACATGACGCGTATTCCATCTCAGCACATCACTTTATAGTGCAAATACGGGGTTTCAAACCCTCAATACATTATCTATTGTCACCACTCACAAAATCAGCACCTCAATGCTCAAGTCATAAACAAGGTCCAGCCTCAAGTCATCCTGACTGGCCCAACATGAACTCACCGAGATTATATCTCGCCCCTCGTTCGAGGAAATCATAAGCCATAAGGCAATTACATTACCGAGCGCTCGATGCGTACACAGACGTGTGGAAGGAATTTCAAAAATTATCTCTCAAGCTGAATCAAGTGCGCACGATAAGAATTCCAAGAAATGTGAAGTGTTTCCTAAAGGTTCGCAGCCCCCCGAGGATAAGTACAGGCGTCCCCGTACCGATCCACAAGACTCTACTAACCGGCTCAAGACTCATGAGGCCTTGTGTGGCACCTCACCGCTTGTCACGACCCCAAATCCGGTCGTGATGGCGCCCGACACATTGCTAAGCCAGCCTGACCAATCAACATCAACCACGGGGCTAGAAGCTCTCTTTAGCCCATTTAAACAAATTAATTCAAGAAATAACAGCGATACATGTAACGAAAACGGGGAACCAAGTCCCATAATACCTTAACTCCCATAGACCAAGGGTCAAGAGTCATGAGCCTCTACCTGAACATGAGTGTGTAAAGGTTTACAAAATACCAAGTGCGGAAAGAAATGTCAATACAAAATAAAAAGACAGTAGGAAGGAATGTCGGGTCCTGCGGACTCTGCAGCTACCTCGAATATCCACAAACGTCGCCTCGCACAGCTACTGGATCACTGCTGAGAGGTACCTGGATCTGCACACAAGGTGCAGGGAGTAAAATGAGTACTGCCAGACTCAGTGGTAATAAACAAGGGTAAGACAATGCAGATAAGAAATCCGCAATAAAGCACTATGTAAAGCTATAATCAGCTACCCTGTCACAGAATCAATATTCACTGTACCTGTACCAACAAATACCAATAAATAGCATAACAGCTAGCAGATGTAGCTAAATGCAATGCAATGCATGATATGACCGCTACGGCGTGTAGCCCGACTCCAATTTTGGGTACCCGTGCTCACCGTGGGGGTTCAGACTCCGGAGGGGCTCCTACAGCCCAAGCACATCTCATAGAGATATTCCTGCGGCGTGCAGTCCGATCCAACATATATCTCGCTGCGGCGTGCAGCCCGATCCACTACTAGTCGGCTAATATGCAGATACAGCCTCGCAGGCTCAAAAGTAGTTTTTGAAAACTCTTTTATCATTTTTCAGTTGGAAAACAGTAATATCAAGTTCCAGAGATTGGAATTTAGCATAATAACCAAAAATAGTTGCGGACTAGTAGTAAACTAGCATGTCTATGTGATAAGACAATGATAACGATCCTCGCGGGATCCAATAACCGGCTCACGGCCCACATGTATACTCAACCGCCCAAGAAGGGGGTTCCTCGGCTCAAGAGTGGCCATTATCACAATATATATATATGCAACCATCCGAGAAGGAGGTTCGACGGCTCTAGAATAGCCAATAATACAATATCAACAGGTTGGACTAATATATAGTCTCCAGTTCATGATCGACCCCGCACTCTCAAGAGTGTGCGTGTCTCGCCGCTATACAGCGTCACAAAGTGGTATACCGGGGTTTCGAACCCGCCGGTCATCACCCACATCTATTACTCACCTCAATACAGCGCGACGACTATTCCGCAATGCCCTTGCCACGAGAATCAAGCTCCGTACGCGTAGAATCTGATCAAATACAGTAGAAACACAACAAATTAGGCCAATGGGACGACACCCAATCAATACAACTCAATTTACATCAAAATTCCCAAAGTTGTCAAAACCCGAGCCCCGGGCCCACATTCCGAAAATTTACGAAATTCACATTTCTGAAACCCTCGTCTCGCCACGAGTCCATACATATAAAATTTACCAAAATCGGACTCCGTTTGCCCACTCAAATCGGTGTTTTTCTTCAATTTAGGCTTAGGGCTCAAACCCACATTTAATCTTCCATTTACAGAAATTTAACCAAGGATTTCATGTTAAAATGATGTAATTAAGCCACAAAACTTACCTCCGACGAATCTCCGATGAAATCCCAGCAATCTCCCGTGATTTCTTCTCTCTAGGGCTCAAAATTATGTTTTGGGGTGTGAAACCCGCGAGCCCTCTCTTCTGCAATTAAACTCACTGCCTGGCACACGCGAACGCGATGGCCTGTACGATTACTTCATCGCGAACGCGACGCCCTATCACGCATCCGCGAAGTTCAAACCACGCGTTCGCGATGCTCAAACTCCCAGCCGCCTAAATTCCTTCTACGCGTTCGCGACTCCCAGTCACGCGAACGCGATGATTCCCTCCATCCGGCCTACGCGAACGCGACCCCAGGAACGCGATCGCGAAGCACAAGGCTCCTGGCCTACGCGAACGCGACGCACCTGATCGCGAACGCGATGCATTGATCAGCCTGGCCTTCGCGAACGCGGCCCATTCCACGCGAACGCGAAGGCTAAAATGCCCGGGCAGTAACCTGCAATTTACAGCAGACTTCCAAGTTCCAAAAATGCCCGATTGATGGTCCGAAATCATCCCGAGGCCCCCGGGACCCCAACAAACACCACCAACATACTCCAAAACACGATACGAACTTGTTCCAATCATAAAAACACCATCCTAAACATCAAAATCACCAATTACACACGGATTCAAGCCTAAGTTTCTTCAAAACTTCCGAATTACACATTCCATCAAAACCCGACCAAACGACATCCGAATGACCTGAAATTTTGCAGGCACATCCAAAATCACCTAACGAAGCTACTGCAACTGTCGGAATTCCATTCCGACTCCCGGATCAAAATCTCACCTACCGTTCGGATTTCGTCAAAATTCAACCTTAGCCAATTCAAGCCTATTTCTACACCGGGTCTCCAAATTCAATTCCGATCGCTCCCCTAAGTCACAAATCACCTTCCGGAACTAACCGAATCATCGGAATCCGATTCCGAGCCCTCTAACCAAATAGTCAACTCCGGGTTGACTTTCCTTATTCAAGTTTCTTTCCCAAAGGCTATATGCCTCATTTTCAATCCAATTCACTGTACTTGGATGAAGCAATTAAATATTGAAATATATATAATTTATTAATGTTTAATGTGTTTAAAATTATATTTTTTAATGTAGGTGGTACCTTCAACTGAATACTTATATACTGTCAACGATGGTGGGAGGTATTACACAGTATGCATGCTCGAGAGAAAATGTGTTTGTGGGAGGTTCCAAGTTGATGAATTGCCATGCCCACATGCATGGGCAGTATTGAAGAGCAAGTTTTTAATGCCAGATGATTATTGCTCCAACTATTACAAGCCAAGTACAATTGTAATGACATACGATGTGCCAATTTATCCGTTACCAGACAAAAATGATTGGAGTATACCAGAACATGTTGCAAATGAGGTTGTACTACCACCCAAATGGAAAAGACCTCCTGGAAGGCCAAAGAAGAAGCGCGACAAAACTTTAAGTGAATTGCCGTTGCCGAAAAATCAACATTCATGTAGCATATGTGGTCAAGTAGGACATAACAAGAGAACTTGTAGGAATGCGCCACGTAATAAATAAGTGTATCTGTACTCGAATGTATTGTTTACTCAATAATTTGTCTGAATGATATGTAGTAGAATTATTCATGATCATACGTATATGAGTGAAGTGTTTATGAGATTATATTAGTACTATACATATATTAGAACATGTGTGTTTATAATTGAATATTAATAAAATACAGATTTTGAATAAAACTTAATATATTTAAACAGTACATGAATGAATTATATTAACTAACAGTTGAAATTACATGGCAATATACACTTAAATACAACTAGACAACAACTAAAACTTAACTGTTTAATAATACTAAATACATGTGAATACATATATTATATAACTGAAGAATATAAAAGATGAGTAAAACTTAAAACAACTGGACAACACTCAAATATAAGTTATGAATACAACTTAATACAACAAAACATTAATTGTGAAAATAGGTGTTGAATATAACTTAAAACAACTAGACACAAGTTGAATAGAACTTATGAATACACCTTAATACACTGTAGCATACCTTATGAATACAAATTAATACACCTAACTATAAGTTATGAGTATAAATGATGAATATAACTTAAAACTTTGATGAATAAGTCAGGCTATTCAAGGTGTGGCGATTTGGTGTCAGCCAGGGAGCTGTTTGAAGCAATGCCTGAGAAGAATCCTGTTTCTTGGACGACTTTGATTGCTGGTTATTCCCACAGTGGCATGAGCCTTCAAGCCCTTGAGTTATTTTCAAAGATGATGAAGCTTCAGGTCCAACCTGATCAGTTTACGTTTAGTAGTTGCCTATCTGCTTGTGCTGATACAGCATCACTTAAGCATGGTAAGCAAGTGCATGCATTCCTGATGAATTCTGGTTTAAGACCTAATGCAATTGTTATGAGTTCTCTCATTGATATGTATTCAAAATGTGGAAATTTGGAAGTTGCAAAGAGGGTATTTGATATGATGGGCAGCAAACATGATGCAGTGTTATGGAATTATAATTTCTTAAATAAGAAACAGCGGAAAATAACATAAAAGATATGTAATCCGTGCCACTTGGCACATACATCCGTCACACAATAAATAAACACTACCAAGATCCGGAACCCCACGGTAATACAGACTAAAAGAGAAATACAATTGTGGCTCTATGTGTAAAGAGTATCTAACAACGAAATGAAGAAAAATGTCAACTAGTAATACTAGAATAGAAGGGAAGCCTCCGGATCCGCGGACGTAGCAGATCATACCTCGAAGTCTCCCAGAAAGCTGCAGAATCACCTAGTACGAGCCTGCTCTGATGTACCTGGATCTGCACAACAAAAGTGTGCAGAAGAGTAGCATGAGTACACCACGGCGGTACTCAGTAAGTGCCAAGCCTAACCTCGATGGAGTAGTGACGAGGAAGGTCGTGGCCCTACTGAGAGAACAATAACAAAAAGACAATAACAAAATAAACAGTTTAACAGATAATAACAATAATTTCCGAAATAACAACATTACGATGTTTACCGAAACTGTCTACAATCAAGCTAATAACAAATAACCAACTCAAATAAACAAATCCAGGATCTGTGGGAATTGAACCCACAGTCCCATTCTCAGTACCTCTGGGTCTCCGGGAATCGAACCCGCAGCCCATGTCTCAATAATATCTCAATAACTCAGGATCTCCGGGAATCGAACCCGCAGTCCCTACCAAAAATCTCAGGATCTCGGGAATCGAACCCGTAGACCATATTTCAATAAATCTCGGGATCTCGGGAATCGAACCCGTAGTCCACATTTCAATAATCTCGGGATCTCGGGAATCGAACCCGTAGTCCACATTTCAATAATCTCGGGATCTCGGGAATCGAACCCGTAGTCCACATTTCAAAAATCTCAGGATCTCGGGAATCGAACCCGTAGTCCACATTTCAATAATCTCGGGATCTCGGGAATCGAACCCGTAGTCCACATTTCAAAAATCTCAGGATCTCGGGAATCGAACCCGTAGTCCACATTTCAATAATCTCGGGATCTCGGGAATCGAACCCGTAGTCCACATTTCAATAATCTCGGGATCTCGGGAATCGAACCCGTAGTCCACATTTCAAATAATCTCAGGATCTCGGGAATCGAACCCGTAGTCCACATCTCAATAATCTCAGGATCTCGGGAATCGAACCCGTAGTCCACATTTCAATAATCTCAGGATCTCGGGAATTGAACCCGTAGTCCACATTTCAATAATCTCGGGATCTCGGGAATCGAACCCGTAGTCCACATTTCAATAATCTCAGGATCTCGGGAATCGAACCCGTAGTCCATAACCAAAGCAAGTAAAGGAATACACAGAGAGAAGTATAATATGCCTAATGATAACTTCGCCGATGAACAGCGCCAGCGATTACCAAGAAAACTCAAGTAAGTCAATTAAGCAACTGGACAGTTAGATTCTATCTAATCATGCTTTTATAACTACTACCGGGTAGGAATATCGAATTTAACAGTTAAAAACAGTATTATCACTCATTGAACATTTTGAGTAAAGTATGTGTTCAACAACCAGCGCATGTACACGCCCGTCACCTCGCGTACAAGGCATTTAAAGTATCACAATAATATCCTAGGGGTGGAAGTCCCCCACACGAAGTTAGACAAGCCACTTACCTCAATTCCGGTACAAAACCGCTAAGCAATAACCCTCTTGCCACGAATGTCGGTCTCCACAAGTGTAGTATCTGATAAAAAATCAATAGAATCACATCAAAATAGGCCAATTGGGCATTTCCCAATCCAAATAACTCAAAATACACCAAAACCCACAAGTTGCCAAAACCCGACTTCCGGTACGCTTATCGAAAAATCACGAAAATTATATATTCGGGTTCCTTATCTCAATACGAGTCCGTGCATATAAAATTTATCGAAATCGGACTCCGTTTGCCCATTCAAATCAAAGATTTTCTAACATTTAGGCCTAGGGCTCAAACCCACCTTTAATCTTCCAATTTCAGTGAAATAATCATGGATTTCATGATAAACCAACGAATTAAGGTCAAGAACTTACCCCCGATGATTTCCCGATGATATCCCAGCGTTTCCCCTTCAAAATCCTCTCTTGGAGCTCAACAATGGCGTTTTTGATTTATGGGTCGCGGCTGAAATGTTTCGGGACTTAAGTCACTGCCAGACATTTTTACTCTATGCGATCGCATGATCCCCTGTTGCGATCGCATAGAACAAATTTTGACCCTCGCCAAACTACTCTATGCGATCGCATAGCCCTCAATGCGATCGCAATGCTCACCAATATATACCTATGCGATCGCATACCCTGTTCCGCGATCGCATAGGACAAAAGCTGGACCTGGGACCCCTCTTCTCCATACACTATGCGATCGCATAGGACCGTACGCGATCGCAGAGCACAACTTTACATAACTATGCGATCGCATATCCATGCCCGCGATCGCATAGAACAATTACTTGGCCTCTCCAAAACCTTCTATGCGATCGCATTAGCCCATTGCGATCGCATAGAGCATTCGTCTGCAGCACACACCAGCAGTTATCAGCATTTCCAAAATGCATGAATTAGCCCGATTGGACCCCCGGATTCATCCCGAGACCCCCGGGATCCCAACGAAAACCACCAACCTATTCCAAAACATGATACGAACTTATTCTAATCCTCAAAACACGTCTGACAACATCAAAACCCATAATTCACATCGAATTCAAGCCTAAATTTCTTAAAACTTTCCGAATTGCACATTCGATCTAAAACCCGACCAAACGACGTCCGAATGACCTGAAAATTTGCGGACATATCCAAAATCGCATAACGAAGCTACAGAAATTGTCGGAATTCCATTCCGACCCCCGGATCAAAATCTCACCTATCGTTCGGATTCGCCAAAATTTCAACCTTCGGCATTTCAAGCCTAATTGAGCTACGGACCTCCAAAATACATTCCGAACGCGCTCCTAACCCCCGAAATCACCTAACGGAGCTAATGGAACCATCGGATTTCCGTTCCGAGATCGTCTTAACACTGTTCCGGCTACGGACCGTTTTCTAGCTTCAAAGCTCTTATTTAGGGACTAAGTGTCCCAAAATGCTCAAATTTTTAGAACCGACTCTCCCGGCAACCCACAATAGCAGAAATGAACTTAGGGGAACAGTTAAATTAGGGATTGGGGCGTAATTTTCTAAAACGACCGGTCGGGTCGTTACATCTTCCCACACTTAAAGATTCGTTCGTCCTCGAACGAGCATAGAAAACATACCCGGAGTAGTGAAAAGATGAGGGTACTGGCTGCGCATATCCTGTTCGGTCTCCCAAGTCGCCTCCTCGACCGGCTGGCCCCGCCACTGAACCTTTACCGAAGCGATGTTCTTTGACCTTAGCTTTCTGACTTGCCTGTCTAGAATGGCTACTGGCTCCTCAACATAAGACAGATCCTTGTCTAGCTGAACAGATGTGAAATCCAACACGTGCGACGGGTCACCATGGTATCTCCGGAGCATGGAGACATGAAATACGGGGTGAACTCCGGCTAGGCTGGGAGGTAAGGCCAACTCATAAGCAACCTCCCCAACACGCCTCAAAATCTCAAAAGGGCCAATAAATCTAGGACTCGGCTTCCCTTTCTTCCCAAACCTCATAACGCCCTTCATGGGCGAGACTCGAAGCAGAACCCGCTCACCAACCATAAAAGCCACATCGTGAACCTTCTTGTCCGCATAACTCTTCTGTCTAGACTGGGCCGCACGAAGTCTGTCCTGAATCACCTTGACCTTGTCCATAGCCTCCTGAACCATATCAGTACCTAGTAACCTGGCCTCGCCCGGCTCAAACCAACCCACGGGAGACCTGCACCTCCTACCATATAGGGCCTCGTACGGTGCCATCTGAATACTAGACTGGTAGCTGTTGTTATAAGCAAACTCCGCCGGTGGCAAGAAGTGATCCCATGAACCTCCAAACTCAATCACGCACGCACGGAGCATATCCTCCAAAATCCGAATAGTGCGCTCGGACTGCCCATCAGTCTGGGGGTGAAATGCTGTGCTCAGCTCCACCCGAGTACCTAACTCCTGCTGTACGGCTCTCCAGAACCGTGAAGTGAACTGAGTGCCTCTATCTGAAATGATGGAAACTGGAATACCATGCAGCCGAACTATCTCCTTGATATAGATCTCCGCCGGTCGCTCCGATGAATAAGTAGTGCTCACCGGTATAAAATGGGCGGACTTGGTCAGCCGATCCACAATAACCCAAATGGAATCAAACTTCCTAACAGTCCGTGGAAGCCCAGATACAAAGTCCATGGTGATGCGCTCCCATTTCCACTCCGGAATCTCAATCCGCTGCATCAATCCACCCGGGCGCCTGATGCTCATACTTCACCTGCTGGCAGTTGAGGCATCTAGAAACATAATCAACTATATCCCTCTTCATCCGCCTCCACCAGTAATGCTGTTTCAAGTCCTGATACATCTTTGCGGCACCCGGATGGATGGAATACCACGAACTATGGGCCTCTGCTAGAATCAGCTCTCGAAGATCATCTACATTGGGCACACAGATACGCCCCCTGCATCCTCATGACTCCATCATCCCCGATGGTAACATCTCGAGCATCACCACGCCGAACTCTATCCCGAAGGACAAGCAAATGAGGGTCGTCGAACTGACGCTCCCTGATGCGGTCAAATAGAGAAGACCGAGAAACCACACAAGCTAGAACCCGGCTGGGCTCCGAAAGATCCAATCTAACAAACTGTCTGGCTAAAGCCTGAACATCCATCGCCATAGGTCTCTCCGAAGCTGGTAGATACGCTAAACTCCCCAAACTCTCTGCCCGACGACTCAAGGCATCAGCAACCACATTAGCCTTGCCCGGATGATAGAGAATAGTAATATCATAGTCCTTCGGTAGTTCCAACCATCTCCTCTGACGCATATTCAGGTCCTTCTGCTTAAGCAAGTGCTGCAAGCTCCGGTGATCAGTGTAGATCTCACAAGGAACCCCATATAAATAATGACGCCAAATTTTCAAGGCGTGAACAATGGCAGCCAGCTCCAAATCATGAACAGGGTAATTCTTCTCATGCACCTTCAGCTGTCTCGACGCGTAGGCAATCACCCTACCGTCCCGCATCAATACCGCACCGAGTCCAACTCGTGAGGCATCACAATATACAGTATAGGACCCCGAACCTGTAGGCAACATCAATATAGGGGCCGAAGTCAAAGCTCTCTTGAGCTTCTGAAAGCTCGCCTCACACTCGTCTGTCCACTGAAAAGGGGCACCCTTTTGGGTCAATCTAGTCATAGGTGCTGCAATCGAAGAGAACCCCTCTACGAAATGACGGTAATAGCCCGCCAAACCAAGGAAACTGTGAATCTCAGTAGCGGAGGAGGGTCTGGGCCAACTTCGCACGGCCTCCACCTTCCTCGGATCTACTCGAATACCATCACTCCACACCACGTGGCCTAAAAATGCCACAGAACTCAACCAAAATTCACATTTAGAGAACTTGGCATAAAGCTGCTTCTCCCTCAGGATCTGAAGCACTATCCTCAAATGCCGCTCGTGCTCTTCCCGGCTCCGAGAATATACTAGAATATCATCAATGAAGACAATCACGAACGAGTCCAGATAAGGCCTGAACACACTGTGCATCAAATGCATAAATGCTGCTGGAGCATTAGTCAACCCAAAAGACATCACGAGGAACTCATAGTGACCATACCGGGTCCCGAAGGCAGTCTTCGGGATATCTGGCTCCCGAATCTTCAGCTGGTGATACCCAAAGCGCAAATCAATCTTAGAAAACACATGTGCGCCCTGTAGTTGGTCAAATAAATCATCAATACGGGGCAAAGGATACCGGTTCTTCACTGTAACCTTGTTCAACTGACGATAGTCAATACACATACGCATAGAACCGTCCTTTTTCTTCACAAACAATACGGGAGCACCCCAAGGCGAAACACTGGGTCGAATAAAACCCTTGCCCAATAACTCCTGTAACTGATCCTTCAACTCCTTTAATTCAGGAGGAGCCATACGGTACGGTGGAATAGAAATGGGCTGAGTGCCCGGCAACAAGTCAATAGCAAAGTCAATGTCTCTGTCGGGCGGCATGCCCGGAAGATCAGCTGGAAATACATCAGCAAAGTCACGTACCACATGAACAGAATCAATAGAGGGAGTGTCAACACTGACGTCCCGCACATAGGCTAGATAAGCAGCACACCCCTTCTCAACCATACGCTGAGCTTTGAGAAAAGAAATAACACGGCTAGGGGTGTGATCTAGAGTACCACTCCACTCAATACGTGGAATGCCTGGCATAGCCAGCGTCACGGTCTTGGCGTGACAATCAAGAATAGCATAATGGGGCGACAACCAGTCCATGCCCAGAATAATATCAAAATCGACCATCCCGAGCAACAATAGATCCGCTCTGGTCTCAAAATCACAAATGGTAACCAAACACGACCGATATACACGGTCCACGACCAAAGAATCACCCACCGGAGTGGAAACATAAATGGGGGCACTCAAAGAATCCCGAGGCACACCCAGATGAGAAGCAAAGTAAGAAGACACATATGAAAAAGTGGAACCAGGGTCGAATAGAACCGATGCCTCCCCGTGACTAACCATAATAATACCTGTGATAACAGAGTCAGATGCAACAGCCGCAGCGCGATCAGGAATAGCATAGAATTTGGCCTGTCCCCCCTCTCGAGGGCGGCCTCTGGAACCCTGACCCCTGCCCCTGGATGACCGGGCAGGTGGAGTGGCAGCTGGGGCTGGAATGATAGCCTGCTGGCCCTGAGAACCACGCGAATGCCGTGATGACTGATGAGGGGCTCCTCTCCTGCGCCTGGGGCACTCCCTAACCAGGTGGCGAGTATCCCTGCACTGAAAACAAGCTCTGGGAGGACGCGGTGGCTGTGACTGACCAGCCTCACCCCCACTAGTCTGACCCCTGGAAGGACCCCGCGCAGGAGGTGCACTGGAAACTGGGGGAGCATAATAAGGCTCCTGAGGTGCTGGAAGACCTGGAGTGCTACCGGCTGCGGGCAATGCTGAATGAACTGGTCGGCCGGAATAACCCCTGCCAAAACGACCGGCTGATGAAGTGCGGGCACCAGAGAAATGGCGCGACTCACGAGACCTCTTGGCCTCTCTCTCTCTCTCCGCTCTCTAGGGAGCATACTCTCGATCCTCTTGGCAATGCTAACCGCCTGCTGATAAGATATATCTGTCTCAAGCTCTCTGGCCATGCTGGATCGGATAGGCGGAACAAGGCCCTCAATAAATCTCCGCACTCGCTCCCGAACCGTGGCTACCAAAGCTGGTGCATGCCTGGCTAGGCGGGTGAAACTGATAGCATACTCCGATACTGACATGGAGCCCCGTCGCAACCGCTCAAACTCCGAGCGCCAAGAATCCCTAAGGCTCTGTGGAACAAACTCCGTCAAAAACAGATTTGAAAACTGCGTCCAGGTCAACGAAGCGGACTCCTCCGGACTATCCAACTCATACGTGCGCCACCAATCATAAGCGGCCCCACGAAACCGAAAAGCAGTGAAGGAAACCCCGCCGGTCTCCACAATCCCCATAGTACGAAGAATACGATGACACTCCTCCGGAAAACCCAATGCATCATCCGAAGCCAAACCACTAAACACCGGAGGGTCATATTTCTCGAACCTCTCCAATCTACGCCGCTCGTCCTCGCAGCTAGCCGGTCCAGCTGGCCCACCTCCGGGGCGGCAGGAGGCATAACCAAAACATCCGGAACCCGTCCCACCGGCACACGCTCGTCCGGTGTAACGGCCGCGGGAGTCCGGGCCCCTCCCCCGCCCCGAGATGTAGCCGCAACAAGAGGAAGCAATCCTCGCCCGGGCTAAAGTGGTATACATACTCACGAACTGAGCCAGGGTCTCCTGTAGTGCCGGAGTAGTAGCAGCCGTAGTCGGTGTACCGGTGCCTCGCGCTCCAACCTCGGTCTACCCGTGGCACCTCAGCGGCAGCGCGCGAGGGTGCTGTGGCCGCACCTCGGGCGCGTCCTCGTCCTCTACCTCGGCCCCGGCCTCCGACGGCGGCAACAGGGGGCGCGGGTACCTGATCATCGCGGTTAGCTCGTGTCCTCACCATCCGTGAGAGAATAGAAAGCAATAGTTTAGATTTTTGATGCCAAAAATGTCGCACGACAAGGAATCCAAAAGAAATGAAGAGTTTCCTAAACGGTTACATAGCCCCTCGTAGATAAATACGGACGTCTCCGTATCGATCGGCGAGACTCTAAGCAACCGGTCCGTGTCCCGTGACTCCTATGAACCTAGAGCTCGATACCAACTTGTCACGACCCTAGTTCACCAATTGTGAACATGTCGTGATGGCACCCGAGTCCCCACGACTAGGTAAGCCTAACACGTTGCGGAATCTATAAATTATAAATACTTAAATAAGAAACGAGCGGAAAATAACATAAAAGATATGTAATCCGTGCCACTTGGCACATACATCCGTCACACAATAAATAAACACTACCAAGATCCGGAACCCCACGGTAACACGTACTAAAAGAGAAATACAACTGTGGCTCTATGTGTAAAGAGTATCTAACAACGAAATGAAGAAAAATGTCAACTAGTAATACTAGAATAGAAGGGAAGCCTCCGGATCCGCGGACGTAGCGGATCATACCTCGAAGTCTCCCAGAAAGCTGCAGAATCACCTAGTAGTGCGCCTAATCTGATGTACCTGGATCTGCACAACAAAAGTGTGCCGAAGAGTAGTATGAGTACACCACGGCGGTACTCGGTAAGTGCCAAGCCTAACCTCGATGGAGTAGTGACGAGGAAGGTCAGGGCCCTACCGAGAGAAACAATAATAATATGATGATAACAAAATAAACAGTTTAATAGATAATAACAATAATTTCCGAAATAACAACATTACGATGTTTACTGAAACTGTCTACAATCAAGCTAATAACAAATAACCAACTCAAATAAACGAATCCAGGATCTGTGGGAATTGAACCCACAGTCCCGTTCTCAGTACCTCTGGGTCTCCGGGAATCGAACCCGCAGCCCATGCCTCAATAATATCTCAATAACTTAGGATCTCCGGGAATCGAACCCGCAGTCCCTACCAATAATCTCAGGATCTCGGGAATCGAACCCGTAGACCATATTTCAATTAAAACTCGGGATCTCGGGAATCGAACCCGTAGTCCACATTTCAATAATCTCGGGATCTCGGGAATCGAACCCGTAGTCCACATTTCAATAATCTCGGGATCTCGGGAATCGAACCCGTAGTCCACATTTCAATAATCTCGGGATCTCGGGAATCGAACCCGTAGTCCACATTTCAAAAATCTCAGGATCTCGGGAATCGAACCCGTAGTCCACATCTCAATAATCTTAGGATCACGGGAATCGAACCCGTAGTCCACAACAATAAATCTCAGGATCTCGGGAATCGAACCCGTAGTCCACATTTCAATAATCTCAGGATCTCGGGAATCGAACCCGTAGTCCACATTTCCATAATCTCAGGATCTCGGGAATCGAACCCGTAGTCCACATTTCAATAATCTCGGGATCTCGGGAATCGAACCCGTAGTCCACATTTCAATAATCTCGGGATCTCGGGAATCGAACCCGTAGTCCACATTTCAATAATCTCGGGATCTCGGGAATCGAACCCGTAGTCCACATTTCAATAATCTCGGGATCTCGGGAATCGAACCCGTAGTCCACATTTCAATAATCTCAGGATCTCGGGAATCGAACCCGTAGTCCACAACCACAGCAAGTAAAGGAATACACAGAGAGAAGTATAATATGCCTAATGATAACTTCGCCGATGAACAGCGCCAGCGATTACCAAGAAAACTCAAGTAAGTCAATTAAGCAACTGGACAGTTAGATTCTATCTAACTGTTCTTTTATAACTACTACCGGGTAGGAATATCGAATTTAACAGTTAAAAATAGTATTATCACTCATTGAACATTTTGAATAAGTATGTGTTCAACAACCAGCGCATGTACACGCCCGTCACCTCGCGTACAAGGCATTTAAAGTATCACAATAATATCCTAGGGGTGGAAGTCCCCCACACGAAGTTAGACAAGCCACTTACCTCAATTCCGGTACAAAACCGCTAAGCAATAACCCTCTTGCCACGAATGTCGGTCTCCACAAGTGTAGTATCTGATAAAAAATCAATAGAATCACATCAAAATAGGCCAATTGGGCATTTCCCAATCCAAATAACTCAAAATACACCAAAACCCACAAGTTGCCAAAACCCGACTTCCGGTACGCTTATCGAAAAATCACGAAAATTATATATTCGGGTTCCTTATCTCAATACGAGTCCGTGCATATAAAATTTATCGAAATCGGACTCCGTTTGCCCATTCAAATCAAAGATTTTCTAACATTTAGGCCTAGGGCTCAAACCCACCTTTAATCTTCCAATTTCGGTGAAATAATCATGGATTTCATGATAAACCAACGAATTAAGGTCAAGAAACTTACCCCCGATGATTTTCCGATGATATCCGAGCGTTTCCCCTTCAAAATCCTCTCTTGGAGCTCAACAATGGCGTTTTTGATTTATGGGTCGCGGCTGAAATGTTTCTGGACTTAAGTCACTGCCAGACATTTTTACTCTATGCGATCGCATGATCCCCGTTGCGATCGCATAGAACAAATTTTGACCCTCGCCAAACTACTCTATGCGATCGCATAGCCCTTAATGCGATCGCAATGCTCACCTCTATACACTATGCGATCGCATAGGACTGCACGCGATCGCAGAGCACAACTTTACATAACTATGCGATCGCATATCCATGCCCGCGATCGCATAGAACAATTACTTGGCCTCTCCAAAACCTTCTATGCGATCGCATTAGCCCATTGCGATCGCATAGAGCATTCGTCTGCAGCACACACCAGCAGTTAACAGCATTTCCAAAATGCATGAATTAGCCCGATTGGACCCCCGGATTCATCCCGAGACCCCCGGGATCCCAACGAAAATCACCAACCTATTCCAAAACATGATACGAACTTATTCTAATCATCAAAACACGTCTAACAACATCAAAACCCATAATTCACATCGAATTCAAGCCTAAATTTCTTAAAACTTTCCGAATTGCACATTCGATCTAAAACCCGACCAAACGACGTCCGAATGACCTGAAAATTTGCGGACATATCCAAAATCGCATAACGAAGCTACAGAAATTGTCGGAATTCCATTCCGACCCCCGGATCAAAATCTCACCTATCGTTCGGATTCGCCAAAATTTCAACCTTCGGCATTTCAAGCCTAATTGAGCTACGGACCTCCAAAATACATTCCGAACGCGCTCCTAACCCCGAAATCACCTAACGGAGCTAATGGAACCATCGGATTTCCGTTCCGAGATCGTTTTAACAATGATGAAGCTTCAGGTCCAACCTGATCAGTTTACGTTTAGTAGTTGCCTATCTGCTTGTGCTGATACAGCATCACTTAAGCATGGTAAGCAAGTGCATGCATTCCTGATGAATTCTGGTTTAAGACCTAATGCAATTGTTATGAGTTCTCTCATTGATATGTATTCAAAATGTGGAAATTTGGAAGTTGCAAAGAGGGTATTTGATATGATGGGCAGCAAACATGATGCAGTGTTATGGAACACCATGTTGTCTGCATTAGCACAACATGGTATGGGTGAAGAGGCAATTGAACTGTTCTTTAGGATGGTGAAGTTTGGAGTGAGACCAAACAAAATCACATGGCAATATACACTTAAATACAACTAGACAACAACTAAAACTTAACTGTTTAATAATACTAAATACATGTGAATACATATATTATATAACTGAAGAATATAAAAGATGAGTAAAACTTAAAACAACTGGACAACACTCAAATATAAGTTATGAATACAACTTAATACAACAAAACATTAATTGTGAAAATAGGTGTTGAATATAACTTAAAACAACTAGACAAAAGTTGAATAGAACTTATGAATACACCTTAATACACTGTAGCATACCTTATGAATACAAATTAATACACCTAACTATAAGTTATGAGTATAAATGATGAATATAACTTAAAACAACTGGACAACAGGGAAGTTATGAGTATAAATGTTGTACCTTAGTCTACTATGATCTTAGTGTTAATTTCCTTTTTGGGAAGTACCTATCAGAAGAAAAAAAAGTTCCCTTTGTGGGCAGTTACTGAATGGTTATGTTCAGTTGCCCAAGATTTGAACTTATGGTGTTTTACTTACTCCTGGCACAGGGAAGCTGCTAAGTTGACTAACATTGGTAAGTTACTGGAGCGCCGAGGAAAAGAGTTATTAGGATCAAGTTATAAGGATCCCGTTTCAAGCTTTTTTGATTTTTAAGAATTTTCAGTCTCAAACTTGAAGGTACTTTTATCTTTTTCCTAACTGCTTGCAGCTTTAGTTTCTTATTTGTGAATGAGTAAAATTGGATGCCTGTTCTCCTTTCTTATTTACTGGGAACTTTTCCTTATCAAAATATCTTTGTAGTTATACTGGAAGATCATATTGGAGGAAATGAATATTTCTTTCTCTCTTAGTCCTGAATGTATTTTGCGTGAAACTCCGTTGCACCCTGGTGGTCAGTGGCTTCCTGGATCACGTTTCAATCCTGCAAAGAATTGCTTGATTTTGAACAGAAAGAGGAGTTTAAGTGACATAGTTGCGATAACTCGCAATGAAGGAGGTGACGAGGCACCTGTTACCAGATTGACTCTTAAGGAACTAAGATCAGCAGTATGGTACGATGGATTTTGTTACTGTGCATTATAAATTGGAATATAACTTATGAATACAACTTAATACACTGGACCATATCTTATGAATACAATTTAATACTCCTAAACATAAGTCTTGAGTATAACTGATGAATATAACTTAAAACAACTGAATAACTGTTGATTAT
This sequence comes from Nicotiana noctiflora, assembly GCA_032618575.1. Lineage (NCBI taxonomy): Eukaryota > Viridiplantae > Streptophyta > Magnoliopsida > Solanales > Solanaceae > Nicotiana > Nicotiana noctiflora. Next base: position 370,639 of record JASVEL010002771.1, read on the forward strand.
AACTTATGAATACACCTTAATACAATTGAACATAACATATGAATACAACTTAATACACCTCAAATTAAAACTTATGAATACAGGTTAATAAGCACTGTATGTTACACAACTGATGAGTATAACTGATTAGCACAACAAGTTGAATATAACTGTTGAATTTAACTTAATACACCTGAACATAACTTAAGAATACAACTTATTGCATCTGAACTTATAACAGTTGAATTTAACTTAATAACAACTGTATATTACAGAATGAAACTGATATTAATGAAGGTAATATACAACTGAACCCAACATGTGCAAAATGTACCTTTAATTGCAGGTTATCATTCAAAACTAATACACGTTTCTGCTAATTAGTTAGTACACAGTAAACCCAAAGTAACTGGAACGAAACAAGTAAACTAACATAAAACTATTCTAAAACTATCTGTTTGTGTGCATCCAATTCAGATATTTGCCTTCCAATCTTTGAAGGTGCTTCACTTTCGCTTACTGCACCAGCCTCTATCTTGCGTAAAGCATAATCCCATAACAAAGCACCATATCTTTGACGGAGAAGAGTTGCATCAAATGGTGTTTTTTGTGTAATATCTCCAACAGTGCAAAGAAACTCCGCATAAGCTGCAACATGCACCCCACAATCCCTACAATAATTTGTGATTCAAAAAAGAGGATTAATTGAATAAAAAGAGTAAATATGTATATATAAAAAGTGATGATTGAATACTTACATGCTAGACACTTTTTGTTTTGGCAAATCTGGAACAAACACAACTTGAAATGGTTCATTAGGGTCTGGATTAGTGTTTGCCGGATATGAAGACGAGTCTATGCCTTGACTGTATATGTAAAAGCCACTAATAGACAAGTACATGGGCAGTAACTTGGCCAGCTTTCCAATCTCAAATATAACATAGGCATCATGTCCGGCGGATGTGTAAGAGTCATACACTCTAATACATCTTTCTTTGAAATTAACAACAACCAAAACCCAGTGAAGCTTGTCCTTCAAGTTCACAGGTATCAACACATTATCCACAGTATTCCAAGGTACATTGGCATGCATTCTGTATCCCTTAATGTACTCACAAACTACATCTTCTTGTTTGGCTACATTCGCATCGCTATCTGTATCTTCATACCTAGCATATATCTCATCTATTCTCGTCTTGAAGATGCAGTCAACTGTGGTATATGTGAAGCCCTTGTGCTGGTTGTACTTTCCCATTTTTCTCAAATAATAGAATATGACATCCATGTGCTAAAACCAAAAGAAATGGAAAAGTTATAATTGAACACAACAGTTGAATATAACTTATGAACACAATTGAATACACTGGAGCATAACTTATGAATACAATTTAATAATCCTAACCATAAGGTGATGAATATAACTTAAAACAACTAGACAACAGTTGAATATAACTTATGAAAACACCTTAATACACTTAAAACAACTAGACAACAGTATTAGCTAATGCATTATCATAAGGAGAAGCAGTTAAGCATTCAACTAGCAGCATTTGAATACAGATTAATACATGGTTATTCATTAATACAGATTCATGAATATATATTAATACACTGTAGCATACCTCTGTTTTATAGTTTATACCTATGTAACAACAGTTGAATATAACTTATGAACACAATTTAATACACTGGAGCATAACTTATGAATACAATTTAATACTCCTAACCATAAGGTGATGAATATAACTTAAAACAACTAGACAACAGTTGAATATAACTTATGAATACACCTTAATACACTTAAAACAACTAGACAACAAGTATTAGCTAATGCATTATCATAAGGAGAAGCAGTTAAGCATTCAACTAGTAGCTTTTGAATACAGATTAATACATGGTTATTCATTATAGTTTTGACAGAAGGTAAAACAAGATTATTCTTGTAATGAAGGCAGAATATATCAATAATGAAAAACTTACGCTGTCATCCCATAACTTCCCATCCATTGTCAGAAGGTAAAACCAGTTTTTTGAAATAACTTGGTCAACACCAAAATCCATTGGAATGTGAAGGGTTGACTTGTTTTTCTTGTAATGGTCTTCAAGATTACCTCTGCAAGTATTGTATAACATTAGTTATTTATAGACATTAAAATACTGAAAAACATAACACAACAAATTATGGTAAACTCACTTCTGATCATGTCTTGATAGTAGACCATCACGAACCCATTTTACGTATTCTTGGATGAGCAACATTGGTTTAGGACCCGTTATTGAATATTCCTCAAACGGGTGTCTTTGCTCAAATATTGGTGTCAATTTAACAGAGGAACATGCTGTACAAGTTGTTTTTAGTTATGAACTAATATAAATATTTCAATAACATTGAAAGTTTAATATTACGTTTGAAAGATCACTAACCTCCAGAGTCGAAATTAGATTGGTAAGGCGAAGAGTTCCATCTACTTGGTCGCTTGTTCCTTTGGACTTGCACAGGTGTAACTTCATCCTTTAAAGCACTACTATGAACCACTATTCTAGTTTCGGGTATTTGACTGGGTAGAAACTTGTCGTCCAGTTCAAATTGTGAAACATAGAAGTCAGTGGTGGTAGATGGTATTTTGGATGGTTCATCCGGCTTGGAAGTCTGCTTTTGTGATATATAAAGCCAAAAAATATACATGTTAATACAGTTAAATACATTATCATTATATGTAGAGTCAAAAGATATAAGTTCACATTTACCTCATGATTATCTCTGGCCTCACTGTGAATGCCACCATCATCTCTCCAAATGGGCTCGCTTGGCTGATTTTGTTGAAGATGGTGTGAAATCATCTTGAAGTTATCATATATCAATGTTCTAAGAGAACTAAACTCACCAACAACCTTAACAGTATAAAACAATTATAATATTAATACAAAATATAGCATTAAACACTAATAAACAAATCTAATAGAAAATACTTACATATTCTTTGAATTCATTAAAGTCTTTCCTCAAAGCAGATACTTCATCTTGCTTAACATCTGGGAGCTGATCGTCATTCCCACTTTTGTTATGCATATCTGACACACCAACAGGAGAAACTTTTTGATGATATACCCTTTCTCCTGTAGAAATCTTGGCCTTTTCCTTGAACTTCTTATTTGGTGATGTTGATGAAGGACCAACACTCTCAGAAAGCTTTCTCTTAGAACGCAAATTGGGTGTAGAAGAGAAGTCATCACTATCATCTTCTGTTTTGTGTGAATGAGCAGCATTTTGTATTTTCTCATCATCTGTACACCCATGGGGAATCTGTAGTGCAGCAAGCTCTATTCCTTGAGGCTTAATGTTATTGAAAACAATCTGGAGAAAAGTAAAAGAATAAATTTAAATACAGTTCTATGTCCCTGTATTTAACTGTATGAATATAAAATGAAAGATATGTATTAATGTGTATATAACAGCTATGTGTATGAATGTATAACAGCATAATATTGATAAAAATATAATAACTATTGTATATTACCTTGTTTCCAGTGTCACTGAACATTCCATTCATCAGATATGAAAAAGTTGGTGGATTTCCAGTTGTTCTCCAGTTGAGAATTCTTGGAACAACATCGCCAACACGAACAACAATCTTGGAATCAACCAAAGAAGAACACTCGTAAAACCAGACTTGCATAGCTAGGGGCATCCCAGCTATCCTGTAGTATTTCTTGACATTGTCCATTTTCTTGCTGATAGAATTTATCAACATATCAAATGCGCTAACACCCCAATGATATTCAGAATAACGCCCCGACTCTACTAAATCAAAATGCAACTTGGGAATAGAGGCAATGCTCTTCTCAGAGGAAAATATGAAGGTATGAATGAAATACAACAATGCGATCTTCAATGCATCCTCGTCATTATCAATACCCCATGCCTTGTTGTTGAAGCATTCAATCAGATCTTTCTTCTTGACTATATTAGCACCACCAAAATATTTCACAACAAGCCTATTAGGAATACTTTCACCGAACACAAAATCTACATCTTCGCCTACACATTTTAATCCAGTGACGATAGCAAACTCCCTTAATGTGAAGTGCAACTCAGTACCATTTACATATAATCCAAATACATTGCTTGGGGTTCCGTTTAACTGTAGAGACATGAAGCATCTAAACAGTTGATGTTGAACATCACATCGCTTCATCTGAAGGAATGGCCCAAAGACAATATGACTGAACTGTTGGTACTGTTCGGGAGTAAGTTTGTCTTTTAGGTGGGATACTATCTCAGTATTAGTATAACTACTAATATGGGGTGCTAATCTTGGTTGGTTCTTAACAAACAAATCTAATCCCTGTAATTAACAATAAAAAGATATAAGTTAATACATATAAATACACTACTAGTATATGTTGTATAAAACAACTCATAAGTCCATTTATATATGATGAATACATTTAAATACATATGCATACAAGTATTATTACTACTGGAATAACACTTCGAATTGGAAAAAACTTGGCTATGCTATGCACACTGGGAATAACACATATTACAGGAAACATTAATTAGTACAAGTGCATACAAATACATATGAATACAGTTTCATGATCAGAACATCAAAATGAAGAATTTCGGAAAAAACTAATAAAATCGATAAATAGCTATGCATAGTGGAATAAACAGTTGCTAAGACACGATGTATGAAACCAAAAAACCCAATTATACATATGAATACAATCAAACACTTGAAACTGTAAAATATAAAAATTTATATAATAGCCGAAATCGATAACTGTATATCCAACATAGGTATTACCTTTTTGTTTCTTGCAGTTTTTATAGGGGTTTTCCTTTTTGACCCAATTTGATTTTTGGTTTCTTTTGGAGATTTATCAACTTGAACTTCTTTAGACTTGTCATGTTGTGATTTACTCCTCTTTTCAACAAATTTTGAAGCCGAAACATCCCCAAAATCAGACTCGGATTGTGTCAATTGCAATGAGAAAGATGGCCCATCAAAATTTAGAATTTTGGTGGGTACACCTCTTGGTAATCTCTTAGATGGTGTTGCATGTGTCATTATAGAAGAATCCTGTTGATTGATAACGAAATTAAGATAATAACAAGGAAAATAATTGACGGAAAAAAGAAAAAATTGTTGACAATGGAGGATGTCAACAATGGCGGAAAGCAACAATGGAGGAATGGAACAAATACACAAATATACCTGTTAATACTTGTATTTCTAAAGGAATTGGACGAAGAAACTTAATAGCTCGACAATGGGAGAAGATTGGGCGCGGATGAATCAAGAGAAGAGAAGAAGAGTATTAGGGCAATGAGAGTGATTTGAGAGATACGGTATAACTGGGAAATTTTAAGAAAACATGTATTAAGATGAAAGAGAAAAGAAAATTTTACGGGGGAGTTATACTAGATTGAGAAAATTATGGCTTAAATATAGGAAATAATATAATTTTGATTTTTTGCTACAAAAATAGAAAAGGTTATTATATTATGTAAATTTTTGAAAAGGTATTTATATGTTATAATTAGGTCTTAACCTATTCTATACTATGTAAAATTTCCAAAATTAAATCCAGAATTCCCCAACAATAATAAATTCAGTAAAACTTCATAAGTAGGATTTGAGGGGTACGTAATGTATACGCAGACTTTACATCTACCTTCACAAGATAGAGATATAGTTTTTGATAGACCATCGGTTCAAGAAAAATATAATTATAGTAGCTTACAAAAAGAAATACAGTCTAGCAAAGAAGTCATGGAAAAGGAAGCAATAGCAACATCAAGAGAATAAGGAAACCGAAGCAAAAGAAACTTTAGATAGTAATAAAAATCTCAAAATAGAAATACAAAAATAATACTAATACGATTAATTGTCTAATCTATAAAATTTAAATTCCAAATAAACCTACAGAGACTTTAGCATCATTGAGCCATAAAATGTCTTGTCAACATTTCTTTGACATTCTTGAAACTTCTGCTTTTATCACTTCACTGGAATAATTCTTGAAAAAGAATTTTAATCCTCATCCTTATGTAAATAAGGTCACTGTTTTCTATTAACACTTAGTAAAAACGGTATCCAACCCACATCTCCAATATATTTCTGGCTTACAACCAAAATCCTTCACACACTACTCTCGCAAGTTCATCACCAACTGGTTTGCACCTCCAATTTTCAGCATCCTCAATCTGTAATCCTCAAAATCTTCCCTTTCTTAAATGGATACCTTAATCGAATTCATTCCCATCTCTTTCTCCGAACCTTCGAGTTATTTTCGAAAAAGAAAACAATACCCTAATATTAAATGGCGACTTTCGGTGGAAGCAGTACTAATATCCGGGGCAGTACTACTGCCCCCGATAATTATTCAGGACGTCATCCTGTTTACCGAGGAATAAGGAGAAGAAAGAGTAGCGGAAAATGGGTGTCAGAAATTCGTGAACCACGATCACCTAACAGAATCTGGCTCGGGACATTTCCCACTGCAGAAATGGCAGCGGTAGCTTATGACGTGGCAGCAATCGCACTTAAAGGTCCTGATACTGACCTTAATTTCCCGAATTCAGCTGCCTCTTTACCTGTTCCTGCCACAAGCTCGCCTCCTGATATTCAGGCAGCTGCAGCCAGTGCAGCGGCAGCTGTAGGTGCAGCTGGAGACGCGTTATTAGCACGTAGAGAAGTACATGATCAGAAGAGTAAATACGTTTCGGAGAATTTAGGGTTTGAGAATAATTATGAGTTTATGGATGAGGATTTGATTTTTGATATGCCTAATGTTCTTGTAAATATGGCTGAAGGGATGTTACTTAGTCCGCCGCGGTTTAATGTACCTGACGATGATATTGCTGCAGCTGCTGAATATACTGCGTACCAGAATCTGTGGAATTATCCCTAATTGCCATATCTACAAGCAACTTAAAAATTAAGCTTACTGTGATTATGACAAGTTTATAAAAATAATATTGACCTTAAATAAGATGAAAATGTTGTATATTATCTCAGCCATTTGTGGGAATGCACAAGTTTGTGTGTGTTTAATTTGTATGTTCTTTTCTAATCACTCTTAATGAAACTGCTTTTTCTGTTATAACATCTATCTTTGCACAGTAAGCAAACTTAATTAATTTCTGCTTGATTGAATAACTAAATATTTTCTTTCCTTAAACCTAACTTCTTTTATCTGTCCATTTTCTTGTTTGATAAGATTAATTAATTTCTGCTTGTGCATGAACATCTAACTTTAACCCAAAGAAAGTTGCCAAAAAAGGCATTGCTGAGAGAGCATGATATTTACTGGTTCTAAAGCTTGGAAGTTTGAACTGTTAGGCATCAACATAAAAATGTTTTTCTTGCTTCCTTAGGGTACGCCACCTATCGCCTTTCATTCGGAAAAGAAATTATCTGATCGACCAAGAAGTCCTAAATAGTTTACAAAGCTTGTTTTTATAGTAATTCGACCTATTGCTCCACATCCTCATCCATTTACTAAAAATATCAAAAATAAAAGCCAATTGACATTAATAAGGATGGATGGAGGTTGAAGTTAGAACATGTTCTGTGCCTTCCCCTTGTCTCCTTCGTCGTAGACTGGAAAAGATGGGAATCCTGTCGATAAAGAAGAGACATAAGCATCGTCTCTCGATCCAATCCATCTTCCCTGGCCTCCCCAATACAGTCTTGATATGAAAGCAATCTCCTGAGTCGCACGCGCCATAGAGAAGAGATCGAAAGTCTGGGTCCCCTTGATGTCCCTTTGATGTTTAGCTATAATTTTATATTTTTAGTGCATTACTCGCATTCTATTTCGGTGTTTTAATTATTAATTGTGCGACGTTTGATCTTAATTGAGTTATTTTTATATATAGGATCATTTGAAGACATAAATGAATAATAGTTGCATAAAATAATGTTAAAAATACAAGAAGATAGCATGAAAGGAAGATCAGCGTAAGGCAGGGAAGAGACCTGGCCCTAGACTAGGCCTTGCTAGGTCCAGGGCGAGGTTCCATGTCGCCCCAAGCCTTGCCTTGCCTGGCTTATGGCTAGAGGTTACCTCGGGGGATTATGGCACGCTCCAGACTAGGCCTTGCAAGTTAAAGGCATGGTCCTCCAATCTGCGAATAATTTGTTTCCTACTAAGTTTTGGACTTGAAGACTTCGACCCCAGTTATAAATACGCCCTAAACATGTCTAAGAAGGAGATTGGACGTTATTTAGAAGGAAATTCGACTAAGGGAGAGCAATAGCCGTTGTGGATGCCGGAATTTATTAAATTTCATCTTTTTCTACCAAACTTAGTAACTTTTATGTTTCTTTTGATGATTTGTTATTTTTGCTACCATGTACATGTGGAGCTAAACCTCATGTTCTCGGGTTGTCGTTCTTTCATAAATATTGTTATTTGGATATTGATTTTGATTTCTTGATAAACCTAAATCGTTTTCATCCCATTGATAACATAAAAATATATTCCTCCTTTATTTAGAATTCGTTATTTATTTTAATTAGCCTAGAGTCAAATACTTTTAGGACTAATTTTTGTTTAGATAAATAGAATAGTCTAATTTAGTTAATAGTTGAGAACAAATCCTCGTGAGTTCGACATGCGATTTTTAGTCACTTTATTACTTGACGACCGCGTATACTTGCGTATGCGTTTGATCGCAACACCCTCCCTTGAACATTAAGGGGTCGAGAGAGATGAATTGATGAATTCCACCATACTCGGCGCAGCTATGATTGTTGATCCCTTGGAGTCTACCCGAAGGTTCCAGCAAAAATATCTATTGGATTTCGGTTCTTTGGTAGAGTGAAGCAATCAGTTGGGGAATGTTTTGTCAATAAGAATTATTAAAACTTTGATTCTAGTTAGGGTTTTGTCCAACTAATATAATCTTGTAATATACTATTTTGTCCCTCTCTATTCAAGGAAATGATATATATGGTTCGCTGGTGACAAGGTCGCTTGAGAAAAATAGTTATTATTTTTATTACATTCATTTACGTCAAATTTTTAGCGTGCACAATGGAAGTTTAATTTAATTCACATATACAAGATATTGGATAGCTAGTTTCAGATGATATGTTTTTTTTTTGATGTGTTCCATAAGATGACAATTTAGAGGACACGACTCGTGAATCACTATTGTGTAAGTTTTATTGGATAAAGTTATTCGATACTTATGCTAGCAGGAAGTAATTGGTAACCGACTAAAGTAGTTGAGGTGCTGGCTCGAATACTATCATTATTTTAAAAATATTAAGATATATAAAATATCTCAATGTAGAACTATGTAATTTGCTAGAGAGGAGAATATTAGAAATTACACTCTGTTCAGTAAAAGGTCCACATTGCTGATTTTCGTAATTTATTTATTGGTTTATTCAAACTTCAAGTGCAATAAACAAAAAAATTTTGGGAAGGTGAAGCAAGTGCAAAAACTACAACAATATTTATTGTTACATTGAGCAAAACATGATAAGCAGATATGTATATAGATAAAGGGTAGAAGTCAATTATGTGATAATTAGAGATTAAGCAGCAGTCAACTAGAAGTTTAATTATCACATCATTTGATTGTTATACTGAATAATGAGCATAACACAAAAGTCGTGGTTGAGATTTCGAATGAACAACTATTAGCCACTGGGTACGAAAAGACTCCAACATAAGCTCAGGAAAGTCAATTTACTAACAGCTACTATTAGGGGAGGGAATTGAGAAATAAACTTAATATATAGGTGCCTATCCAACCTCTTAAACTAATTAAAAATAGTCACTATATATATATATATATGTACACACATACATATACATATATACATACATATTTCATGTATAATATGTGTATAATTCTCTATAATTATTGTATGTTTAATTTAAAATATATTTTTTGTCCGTGATGAAATTGAGAGGTTTTTATCATCACATACGTTTATAGCATGTTTAAGCCAAAAGTTTCAAAGTATGGTAGCCACACAAATGTTATGATATGTTTAAAGATTATAGGTTAGATTATTATTTTTTAATCTTCACGATCAGTCAAGTAAGTCGAAATAAACTGAAACGGACAGAGTGATAACATTAAATGAAATTGTTTCTTTAGACTAGGGATCCCTAATGTGAATATTTGTTATTTTCATATTCGTATTGGTATTTCTAACTTATGAGATATTTATTCTTTGTCATTATACGTTGAGATTGAAAAGTTTAAATATTTTCACATATGGGATAAATTTAAAAATAGCCAGATTTACAAGTGATCATTCAAAAATAGTCACTGTTTCAAAAGTAATCAAAATTTAGCCACATTTCATGTAAAAATAAATCTAAACAAAATACAGTTGAAAATCCAGAAAATATTCCAGTATAATATACTAGGAATCTATAATATACTGGACTTCCAGCAAAATATACTAGAGTTCCAGTATAATATATCAGTGCAGCATAATATGTTGGATGTTCATACACAGGTGCTTCAATCTCCTGTATATTATGCTGGAACTTTTCGCGTGTTGTAGTTCTATCATAATATGCTGGAAGTTTATACACAGGTGCATCGATATCCAGTATATTATGCTGGAACTTTCCGTATTGCAGAAAATAGTGGCTAATTTTTAATATTTTTAATGACTTTGCAAACGCTGGTTATTCTTCAATGATCAGTCCGAAAATTGGCAAGCCCGTGCGATTTTAACGTAGGAATTTTTACCAAATATAGCAAAGGTTAACAACTTATTTATTTTAAATAAATATCATGTAAAAACAATATATTCTATAGATACCTTTTAATGTTTATAGAAAAATATTTAATTTTTGTTACCTCCTACCCGTAAGCCACTAAATACGCTATTTAGTTGCACTATTTTCTTCACAAAAATCGACGAAAAAGAATTTCTCAAAGACGTTCCTGAATTCGTTATCCAACTCGCCATCTAACTCTACCTCCTTTGGGATATATTCCACTTCAAATTGCTCCAGAGACTTTTGAAAATCGAACTTTTCCTTATAATTAGCATCGGCTTCAGCAGCGTCACTATCTTCTCCATGACACAATACGTTGTTGTCTCTCTTCTGCTTCCGTTGACTACGCATGTGCTCGGTTTCCTTTGATTTCCTAGAGCCGACATTAGTGTTAGAGTTAGAGATTTGGGATTTCATATCACCCATAGAATGGCCGACAGTGTTCGTGACCCCGTTTGTAATTTTGATCTGTGGGAACATTGAGATGTTTTTGCTTGACGGCGGATTCGCCGGAAATTAGGGTTTGTTCTTGAACAAATAGGATGGAGTTTGGGGCCGAGCAACTTGATTTTATGTTAATATATTTTAATGTAAATATATTATATTTATAATTAAAAAAAATATATGAATACATTCATGGAATACAACGAGACAGTGAATACAATGAAATACATGGAGTACGACGAGATTCATTGAAATACAATGAAAAAATAACAATGAATACAATGAAATACAAGGAAATATAATCCCACAAAAATTCAAAAATAGCCAGATTTACCACTGGTCGTTCAAAAATAGGCAAGTTTCAAAAGTCATCAAAATTTAGCCACTTTAATCTGAGCGAAAACACTGTTCAAAATCTGGAAAAATATGCCCGCAAATTTTACTGGAGTTCCAGCATAAATATGTTTGAACTCCCGTAAATATTACGGGAGTTCCAAGATAACTATGCTGGAACTCCCGCAAATTTTACTGGAGTTCAAGCATAATTATGCTGGAACTTCCGCAAATTTTACGGGAGTTCCAGCAGTATAATTGTTCAGTATAATATGCTGAAGTTTGGAGCACTAGTGCTCCAGTCTCCCGCAAATTTTACAGGAGTTAGCAAAGTATACCGGTCCATTATAATATACCGGAGTTCGTACACAAATGCACTAGAACTCCCGTATATTATACGGGATCGGTCCCTGTTGCAGTAAAATAATGGCTATTTTTCATTAACTTCGTAAAACAATGGCTATTTTTTATTGACCAATGTAAAAACTGGCTATACCATAAAATTTTAACACTCTTCAGACCCCAATTTCCTCAGACCCATACCAACTTCAGAAACAACAATTGGCCCAGAAAAATTCCTAATAGAGAAACGAAGAAAGTCAGAGATAATTCGCAATAGAAAATTAAGAACTGGGCTTGTGAAGCGGGATCCACCAAACTTTGAGATTGGGTGGAAGAGAACAAAGCCTAATTTCCCGCAGCATAGAAAATCTGGTAGCCTAATTTCTGACGGAGAGTGGACGAACGAATGTTTACCTAACCTATACGGCATTATAGAAAATTTGAATGGACTCTGTCCAAATTGTCGAAAACATATGTCAACATATTTCACGTGGTAACATATATGCGTGCTCCGATAAAATTGGAGAAATTGGAATCAGAGAGAACGTAAGAGATGTGGGTAAGAAAAACTTTGAGATTGAGCAACGTATTTTCAGGGAATGGGGGAAAGAGAATGACGTGTACAAAGTATAGAGAGAAAGAAAATAGTGTAACTGAATAGCGTATTTAGTGGCTTAGGGTTAGGAGGTGTAGACATGTAATTTTTGACCCTCCCCCAAATTTAACCCATTTTAGCGTAAAATATTTAATTTAGGCTTAATATAGTTATTTTAACTAATTTTGACTTTTTATATTATTTTAAGAACAAAGAAAATTACAAAAAAATAGGTTTATATTTCTCTACTTAATTTGCGCACTAGATATTCTTAGGAGGATATATTACTTTGAACCTATTTTTATTTTTATATAATCCTTGAAAATGAAAAAATAGTTTCAACTTTTATTTTTAGCTTTTGTTTTAATATTAATGGTCTATCAAAATCAATTAGAAGCTTTACATTTTGTAGGTATTTTAAATTGTATTTTCATCTTTCTTTTGACCCAATATTAACAAATTTTAGATCCAAATTAGAAGCTCACTTCTACCAAACCCAAGAACCACCTTTAGCAACACACCAAGCTAACCCTAACATCTTCTTCCTCGTAAAGACACTAGCCAAAAACTCTATCACCCTTAGAATAGAAGAGCCGCCGCCCAGCCCTTCCCCAACGACCCTCCATCTTCTCACAGTCGCCGCCAGCCGTAACCACCGGAATCCACACACGACCAAACCAATCGGGCCTCATCCATGGAAAACACACACACACATGTAAAGTAGTAGGGGGGACAGACAACAAAAAAAAGGAGGAGAGTCAGTCCGTGAAACTCCATTGAAATCATCTTTTGAAGCTCCATAAAAATTTACTAAAGAATAGTTCAAAATACCAAAAGAGATCCAACATCAGTCATCGACCAAAGAGGTTCGAATGGGTTGAGGTTCGTCGAGGTCCCCGGCACGGTTCACTTCCAGACAGCGGTAAGTAATAGGATTCTCTCCAAGTTTCTCTGTTAACTTTACACATTTGCTCTCCCTAAGGTCCAATTCACGCTTCCTCTCTTTTCCCTTGCAATTTTAGTTTAATGATTTTGTGTTCTTGACTATGGTTTGTGCTATTTAGTTGTGTCTCAGTTGGATAAATTTTTAATAGTTGTATTTAGTCATTTGCGATGCCTTCGTTAAGAGATATATGTTTCAAAGGCTGTAGTATTGATATAATCTTGACACTAGTAGAATCAAATCAGTAGGTTTAATGGATTCAATGGTGTTTCGAGTAGTAAAATAAGTATTGGTGGGGTTGAGATTTGGTAAATTTAAAATAACTTTGAATATTAGATAAACATAGACCAATAAAGTTCATATATGGCTTGTGTTTGGATATAAAGTGTTAGATTTTATTTTTTCCGCTGCATTATTTTTGTTTGTTACTTCATTTTGCATTGAATTGTTTAAAGTCGCTAGTAGCATGTTTTAGGCCGATCACATTTGGATAGGCAAGCCTTAAGATTTTCATTCGTTTGATGGCGACAGGTTGTTCCCGTATTTAAATTTATTCGGAGAATGCCCCGAAGAATTTGTATATATTATTATTCGGGGTATGTCCCGAAGAATCATGTAAATATTTTGGAGGCCTTGATGAACATGGTGGAGAAGTCGTAGTATACATCAGCTTAGGATTTTCGTTTTCTTTTCCTATTCATTTTCTTTCATTTAGGTGGGGACAACCTCGAGCCTCTTGTGTGCTTATTCTATTTTTGTGTGTTTTACCTCAATTTGAATGTTTTGAAAGCAACTAGATTGAATACGCAACCGTGACCTTCACGGGACTTGGGGAGTGCCTAAAACCCTCTCCCCGAGTCAAATGAACCCCCTTACCCGAATCTCTGGTGTAGACTTAGTTTTAGAGTTTAAAGTGTTTTGAAAGGAAAAAATCATTTTTTTTTAAAACGGTGACCTGACACACCAAAATTAATGTCAGGTGGCGACTCTGAGTTATTTCCTTTTAAACACAATTTTGTCACTTTTCAAAAATTGAAAAACCCTTTTCAAGCTTCACAAAATCTTTTTATTAATTTAAGAGGGTTTAGTGAGGTTTTTTTTTTTTTAAAAAAAAGGGTGTGTCATCCCTGGCGACTCTGTTGGGGATATTGCAGGTTCGAGCTAGAACTTGATTTTGTTGGCTTTTAGAATATTTGGTTGAGGTTTTTATATTTTTTTAGTTTTACTTGATTTTTATTATATTTTTATATTTTGTTATATGCTAGCTACTAATTTATTTACAGTTTTTGCTTTATGTGTTTACTGCTTTATAACTTTCATCATATGCATTACTCGGTCAATTTTTTCTGCAATAAGTCTCGGAGCACGCGTCGCATGCACGAACTCTTTGTTGAGTCACCCTTAATTTAGGAGGGGAGCCGTCGGACGTATGGAGTGGGTGGAAAGCTTGAGCAGCCACTATCGACCATATGCTCCCCTGAATCTCTTTGTTAGTGAACCCTAAACTTAGGTCATCCTTTAGGTCATTTTTGCATCATGTCATTTAGACATAGTAGGGCTCGGTCTCATGTACTGTGTCCCTTTATAGGAAACTTGTCCAAATTCGGTCAAAATGGGCCCGTGCCCCAAAATGGCATGCAATCATCCTATGTGCTAAATGTCGCATATTTGAGGGTAAAAAGGTTATTTGGCGGACCTATGTTTTGGAAAGAAGGGTGAAAAAAATAACGAAAATAGGGTCCGGTTGCATTTTTCTTACACAACTTTTTCAAGAAAAGACAAAGATTGAAAATGGAAAATCCAAAAAAGATTTTACACTTTTCTATTTTTTTTTTCAAAAAATTCAAAAAGAAATTGAAAATAAAAAATCCAAAAAGATTTCACATTTTTCATCGTTTTTCAAAAAGACAAAATATAGCTTTTTTCAAATTTGCATCTTCCCGAACTATGCGTACCTCATTCTCGTCTCCCGGGGTGAGATATGTAGGCAACCCACATAGAGTCCGGTCTTTCTAGTAAGTCTTAGGTTCTTGGCTTTGCTGGGTCTTAGCCAAATCTTGCATGTCTAGCCACTTTTGACCATATCGGTCATTCTTGCAAATGGGACCATTTTTGCAAAGTGGTTCAACTACCCATGTCTTTGTATCTGGTGTCCATAACTATTTGTTATAATACTTTAAGGTCTGTCCTTTTTGAGTTTGCATCTTTAGCTACTTTTGGCTATATCGGCCACTTTTGCAAAATGAGTTATTTCTTCAAATTACTTTTTTTGGCCATTATCATTGAGAGTTGAATCCATATAAGTATTAGTAAGGTATTTTCATATAAGAGTAGTCACCTTTGTTGAGTTTGCACTAATAGCCATCATTGGCAACATAGGTTAATTTTCAAAAATAGTTCAATCGTGCCTTGCATGTATCCTATAAAAGGTGCCGTGGTGTCGCATAATGTCTTGAGTCACTGATTTACTTGATTTTATTTTTTCCATTCAGGAATGGAGCAATTTGCTAGAGTTTGAGCATTACAAATATCTTAGGACCATTCTAGTCAAGATAACATGCACGAGCTGCTTGAGAATTTTTTTTATTTTTTTATTTTTTTTAGTCTATCGTATGTTGTTTTAAAAATTTTGGTCTTGGTATCAAGTCTGTCAGTCTAGTTAAGATTGTCTAGTCTTTTATTGTAGTACTTCTTGTTTTGTATTTGAAAAATCAAAAAAATTATTATAAATGAAAATCCAAAAAGATTTTATTCTTATTTTATTTTATCCATTACTTTACAAGAACTATGCTTGATCTGATACATGAGGGGCATGATACATAGGCAACCTACATAGGGTTCGATCGAGTCATTTTTTCTGAAAACTAAAAAAAAGGAAAGGAAAAAAAAATAAGAGAATGAATTGTGGATGTAAGAAGTGAGAGGAAATAAATGAGTGACAAATTAAAAAGAAAATGAGGGGAAGGAAAATGGGAAAGCCAAGGAGTGCTAGAAATGAAAGAAAATAAAAAGGTTGAAATGAACAAAGTTGGGATGTGTAACGACTCGGCAGGTCGTTTTTGAAATTTACGTCCCAATTCACAATTTAACTGCTCCCCTAAGTTCATTTCTTCAATTGTAGTTTGTCGGGAGGTTCGGTTCTAGAATTTGGAGTGTTTTAGGACACTTAGTCCCTAAATGAGAGCTTTATAGTTGAAAAATGGCTTGTATTTGAACAATGTTAAGACAACATCGGAACGGAAATCTGATGGTTCCATTAGCTCCTTTAGGTGATTTCGGGGTTGGGAGAGCGTTCGGAATGTATTTTGGAGGTCTGTAGCTCAATTAGGCTTGAAATGCCGAAGTTTGAAATTTTGGCGAAATCCGAACGGTAGGTGAGATTTTGATCCGGGTGTCGGAATGGAATTCTGAAAATTTTTAGCTTTGCTATGTGATTTTGGATATGTCTGCAAACTTTCAGGTCATTCTGACGTCGTTTGGTCGGGTTTTTGATAGTAGTAGGTTTCGGAAGTTTTGGATGAAACTTAGGCTTGAATCCGCTTTGATTCGATGATTTCTGTGTTTAAGGGCGTGTTTTTATGACTGGAACAAGTTTGTATCATGTTTTGGAATATGTTGGTGGTTTTCGTTGGTGTCCTGGGGGCCTCGGCGTGAATTCGGACCATCATCTGGGCATTTCGAACTTAAAAAAACCTACAGAAAATTACAGGTTCTGTGCAGGACTTTAAGCCTTCGCGTTCACATGGCTCTGGCCGCGTTCGCGTAGGCAAAGCGGGATTGGTCATCGCGTTCGCGTCCCAGGAAACGCGTTCGCGTAGAAGAAGGTAGGGAAGCATCGCATTCACGTCCCAGGCTACGCGTTCGCGTAGAAGAAATAAGTGAAGCATCGCGTTCGCGTCCCAGGTCATGTGTTCGCGTAGAAGAAAATTTGGCCAGTTGTTATGTTGTTCATCGCGAACGCGTGGGAGGCATCACGTTCGCATAGAGGAGATTGATTTGTGCATCGCGAACGCGTGAATAGTAACGCGAACACGTAAGGTTAATTGGATTGGTGTAAGGCCCCATAAAATATTTGTGCATAAAACCTAGTAGCTATAGTGTCATGGTCCGAATAATGTGTTAGGAATGCGTAGTAGTGATTTAAGTTTCAAAAATGTAGAGAATTAATTTTTCCGAAAAGTGTCAATTTTGCGGTCAAGAATGCGACCGCAAATCTGCTATGCGGACCGCATTCTTGCCGCAGAGCTTAACAGAAGTCTCCCAAAAATCGTGTTGAAAATGCGGTCGATATGCGATCGCATAGTGAATCTGCGGTGCACTTTGCGACCGCAGATCGAGAATGCGGACCGCATATTGGTCGCATTCTGTAACAGAACTTGTGTCATTTTGAGGCCATTCTGCGGTCACTATGCGGACCGCATGTTGATTCTGCAGTCGCAAAGTGCACCGCATAATTGACCCGGTCCAGATTTTTGTAACATTTTGACCCGATCTCTTCTTTAATATAACACCTTTCACCCTCATTTTCTCATATCATCTTACCAAAATTAGAGAGAGAAGAGAGGGGTTTTAGAGAGAGAAGTTCTTCATCTTCAAGGATTGTTCCAACCACTTAATTCCAAGGGATCCTAGGGCAAGGATTCAATTTCCCCAATCTTTTCAAGGTAAAAACCCTAACTATTTTCTTTGATTTTCAGTTTTAAATTGGGTAAAGAGAGGTTTGCATATAATAGCTTTTGAAAATAGAATTTTTACACTCATGCATGATTATTGAACTTGATTTCTAGTAAAAAAAAGAAGTGAGTAGAAGTGAGAGTCTTCAAGAGCAAGGTTGGCAAGAGTAGGATATCTTGGGTAAGCATAAAGTAGGAAGTTAACGGAAGAAAACTCATCACCAGATATGTATGGCTAATTTTGATTCTTGTGAAATCGCCTATATGTGTGAAGTTTGTTTGGTTCGTGTTAAATTGACAAATTGTATGAAATTCTTGATGTTGTTGTTGGATATTCAAAGTTTGTTGTTGAGCTATGAGTGATGTAAAATGAGAGTTTAATTTGGTAAAAGAATTGTGAATAATGGCTATAATGGCATATATTGTACTTTGTGGAAAAGAAACGAAACACTTGAGGATTGGTAAGTCATTGAACAATACGGTATGAACACTCTTGATTTTTCGAACATTTGTAACTTGGTTGTGATAGTGGCTTGAGAAGTAATTGTGAACATGAACCAACCTGTAAGTTGCTTATTTGAACTTGTTGAAATTGTGTGAAATGCCTTATTTGCTGTTTGTACTTGTTGTGTTTTAAAACTGTACGGTGGGATCGGGTTGCGCGCCGCAACATGAAGAAATAAGGTGTGGGTTGGGGTGATAAGGGTGGCCGAGGTAATAAGGGTGGTCAGGGGCAATAAGGATGGAAAGCGATCGAAATCGCTATTGAAAATTGATATAAAAATCAATAATGTGAAATTGTGAAAGGAGACAACAGAAGAGTTTGCAACCTGTGGGGCACTGATTGCCCCTTTGTTTGACTACTTGTGCTTTACGTGATTGATTGGTTATTGTTAAATTGGTTGATCGTAGAAAGTACTTTGTGTTGAGAATTATTTGAAATGAGGAAAATGTGGAAACATGGTTGGCTGGCTTAATTAATTGTTGATGTAATTCAATGGCTTGAGTTTACTTGGGACAAAGTTTGTCCATACATGCCAGTACAATTCAAGTGTACCGACGTCCCTTTTGCCGGGGACGCTACATTCGTGTTATGATTGTAGGTGGATCAGTAGCAGGCACTTCAGCTCATCGGCAGTAGTATCCTTCTCCTTCCACTGCCCGTTTTGGTGAGCCCCTTTCTTCCTTGGGGCCCTGTGTGGTTCATGCCACTTTTGTTTAGATTTCATTTTGGTTTTGTAAGGTATAGCCGTAGCCTTGTTACCGGCAAGTATTGTATTCCCCTTTTTGTATCCTAGAGGCTCTGTAGACATGTAAACTGTGGGACTCCAGTCTTATGTATATGTATTGTGTTATGTCGGGCGTTGTAAAAATTGCAAACTTGTTAATGAATCACTCGTATGGTTTTATTTGTTTAATGTGAAATCATTCATGATTAGTAAGATATTTGGTAAATGAAAAACAATTAGCACAGGGGTAACGCGTGGGAATGAAAGGCACCCAGGTCCGCTTGATTGGGGCAACCCGGTCAGGCGCCGGTCATGTTCCCCGATTTGGGGCGTGACAGTAAGATTGGGAACAGTTCGGTCGCGGGTTTCATACATAAAAACACCATTTTTGAGTCTTAGAAAGAGAAACTCCCGGGAAATTGTTGAAGATTCATCGGGTATTCATCGGAGGTAAGTTTTATGGCCTAATTATATTATTTTATCATGGAATCTTTGAGTATTTCACTGTTAATGGAAGATTAATGGGGGATTTTAGCCCTAGGCCTAAATTATGGTAAATCGTCGATTTGAATGGGCAAACGGAGTCCCATTTTGGTAAATTTTATATGCATAGACCCGGTCAGGCGCCGGTCATGTTCCCTGATTTGGGGCGTTCTGAAAGTCGGGTTTTGGCAACTTGTGGTTTTTGGGGTATTTCGAATTGTTTTGATTGGGTAATGCCCAATTGGCCTATTTTGATGTATTTCTATTGATTTTGATCAGATACTACACTTGTGGAGGCCGATACTCGTGGCAAGAGAGTTGTTTCTTAGCGGTTTCCTACCAGAGTCGAGGTAAGTGACTTGTCTAACCTCGTGTGGGAGAACCTTCTCCCCTAGGATTTTATGTGTTAATTTAAATGCCTTGTACGTGAGGTGACGGGCGTGTACATGCACAGATTGTTGGAAACCAGATTGTTGGAAACCACCTTACTTGAACTGTTCAAATCGTGATATTTCTATTATTTAGCCGATTAAATTGTAACATTTACCTGATATTCGTTAGAAAAGCATGGTTAGATAGGATTATCTGCCTAAGTGCCTATTTGTCTTACTTGAACTTCTTGAAATTTGCTGATACTGGTTTTGGTGTAAATGTAGTTATGTATTTCATATTTCTCTGTGCTTTCCTTCTTATTGATTGTATTTATGTTTGTGGATTGCGGATTCAATTCCCGGAGATCCAAGGGCTGCGGGTTCGATTCCCGGAGACTCAGAGTTTATTGAGATATTGAGATACAGACTGCGGGTTTGATTCCCGAAGATCCAAGGGATGTGGGTTCGATTCCCGGAGACCCGGAGCTTATTGAGATATTGAGATGTAGACTACGAGTTCAATTCCCAGAGATCCTGAGCTATTGAGACACGGATTGCGGGTTCAATTCCCGGAGATCCTGAGATATTGAGGTATGAACTGCGGGTTCAATTCCCAGAGATCCTAGGGATGCGGGTTCGATTCCTGAAGACCCAGAGATACTGATGTAGGGACTGCGTGTTTAGTTCCCGGGGATCCTCAGTTGTTGGATATTGAGAGGGACTGCGGGTTTAATTCCCGTAGATCCTGGACTTGCTGATTTGATTTTATTTTGTGTTGGTTACTTGTTGTTAGCTTAATTGTAGATGGTTGCAGTAATTACTTTATTGTTGTCATTTCAGACTAATTCTTATTTAAACTACTTATTATTGTTATTATCATTATGTTATTGTCTCTCGGTAGGGCCCTGACCTTCCTCGTCACTACTCCATCGAGGTTAGGCTTGGAACTTACTGAGTACCGTCGTGGTGTACTCATGCTACTCTTCTGCACACTTTTTTTGTGCAGATCTAGGTACATCAGGTCAGGCTCATCTCAGGTGTTTTAGGAGCACTTCAGGAGACTTGAGGTATGATCTGATACGTCCGCGGATCCAGATGGTCTCCTTCTATTCTCATTAGTGACAGTAGTTACTTTCCCTCAATCTCGTTGTTTAGACATTCTTGATGTATAGAGCCACAGTTGTACTCTTACTTTAGTCTGTTGCTCATGGGATTCTGGGTCTTGGTAGTGTGCTATGTAGTGTGTTTTGGCAAAGTGTATGTGCCAAACGGCACTTATTATATTTTGTTTTTATCATTCCACTATTATTTTATCTTTTATTCATGAATTCATATATTCCGCATCGTGTTAGGCTTACCTAGTCGCGAAGACTGGGTGCCGTCATGACAGGTTCACGATTGGTGAACTAGGGTCGTGACAAATTGGTATCAGAGCTCTAGGTTCGTAGGAGTCACGGGACACGAACCGGTTACTTAGATTCTCGATGATCGATACAGAGACGTCTGTATTTATCTATGAGGGGCTATGTAACTATTTAGGAAACTCTTCAATTCTTTGAATTCCTTATCGTGGTGCCATTTATTCAGTTGGAGCTTATGTCATATGTTCTTTTGCATCCACTCGTGTATTGAAATTGCGCACTCGATATCAAGTATGCACCGACGGTTCGTGACACTGCAGAGGGATTTCAAGGGAGTCAAGAATTTTCTCAATCATTGTTACCACGTGTCATTCATATCGATAATGCAAGAGAATTGAGAGATTTTCAATTGTGCACATGAGAGTGCACTAGGTTCTGACATTCGGTTGATAAGTACGGTCTTGAAACGGTTTACTTAATGTCCCAATCGTCACAGTAATGGTAGAATCACAAGGTGGATGTAGATCTAAAGATAGTTGGTGGTAGTAAAAACTATAGGGTTCATATGAGATATCTATTTAGTTAAGGATTCAGCCAGCAGAGATACTGGGGGAAATGAGTTTAACTGTCTTGAGAAGGACATGTACCAAATGAATGTCTTGGGTTGTCATATGATGAAGACGTACAAATGATAAAGGCTAGTATCATGGATTAGAAAGATGTATCTTATGGCTTCGTGCCAAGTGAGAGGATTTTACTATCAACGATCAATTTATGGGTCATGTGTCATATCAGATTTGGCCTGCGATGTATTTAGGTACCATTCAAAAAGTTCTCTGAAACTTGCTGGTGAGTAAGAGTTGAAACTCGCTACCAAAGCCAACATAATTCTAATGGAGGAATATTTCACAACTGGAGAAAACACTTTATTATAATCAATTCCCTCCTTTTGAGCATATCCTTTGGCCACCAAACTTGCTTTGTAGCGAACATCTACTTGGTTAGGAAATCCTTCGTTCTTTGCAAATACCCATTTGCACCCAAGTGCTTTCTTTCCCTTCGGGAGATTGGCCAATCTCCATGTATGATTCTGATGAAGGGACTGTATTTCATCATTCATAGCAATCCTCCACTTATTTTCTTCTTAACTTTGGACTGCGTCTTTATAAGTGGTAGGAACATCATCAGCTGCAATTGTGGTTGCACAAGCAACTGTCTCAATGAGACGAACAAGTTTCGTTATTTTCCTTTCTGGCCTGCTGGTTGCTATTGATTCATGTTGTTGAGGTTTCTGAGTTGGAATCTCCTCTACTAGCTCTCCTTCCAGAGGATAATCTTTATTTTTTTCCTCCTCTGCTTCTTGTGTAGGAAAAATAAATTTTCCCTCAAACTTCACCTGCTTTGAAGCACCATCATCTTGTTTGGTATCTACATTTATTACCCTGTTTACCATAGCAGATTCATCGAAGGTAACATCCTTGCTGAATATTACTTTCTTTGTCATAGGACACCATAAGCGGTATCATTTGACTCCAGAAGTAATCCCCATAAAATAGCCTTTTTTGCCCTTGGATCCAATTTTGACTCTGTCACATGATAATATGCAGTTGAGCCAAATACATGCAAAGAGTCATAATCTACAGCAGGCTTTCCATACCATTTTTCAAATGGTGTCTTGCCATCAATAGCAGCAGATGGTAGACGATTAATGAGGTGGCATGCATATGTAATTGCCTCAGCCCAAAACTCTTTGCCCACGCCAGCATTGGACAACATACAACGTACCTTCTCCGGCAGGGTCCGGTTCACACGTTCTGCCACTCCATTCTATTGTGGTGTATGTGTGACAGTGAAGTGTCGGACGATGCCATCATTTTCACAGACCTTATTGAAATAATCATTTTTGTATTTACCTCCATTGTCTGTGCGAATACACTTGATCCTCATGCCTGTTTGATTCTCCACCATTGTCTTCCATTTGAGAAAAATTCCCAATACTTTATCTTTGCTTTTCATTGTATACACCCATACTCTTCGGGAAAAATCATCAACAAAGGTCACAAAATAGTGCTTCCCACCCAATGAAGGTGTTTTGGAAGGACCCCAAACGTCAGAGTGTACATAATCCAAAATGCCTTTGGTATTATGGATTGCTGTACCAAATTTAACCCTTGTCTGTTTCCCTTTGACACGATGCTCGCAAAACTCCACATTGCAAGCCTTTACCCCTTTCAACAATCCTTATTCTGATAGAGTTTTCAAGGATTTTCCTCCAGCATGTCCCAAGCGCATATGCCATAGCCTGGTTGGTTCTGCCTCTTTGTTGTCATTGGACATCACTATCGCTGTCCCAATAACTATACTACCAAGATAACAGTACATGTTATTATTCTTCCGAATGGCCTTCATTACTACTAGTGCACCAGAGCATACTCTCATCACACCATTTTCTGCAATAATTTTGAACGCTTTTGATTCCAGGGTTCCCACAGAGATGAGATTTTTCTTCAAACCCGGTACATATCGAACATTTGTTAATGTTTTGATCACTCCATCATGGTTCCTTAATCTTATTGAACCAATTCCATTTGAGGTAAGAAGGTTGTTATCCTCTGTTTGGACGACTCCATATTCTCCTTCTTGAAAGTCCACAAACCAATCACTATTGAGACACAAATGATAGCTACAAGCCGAGTCCATCAACCATACGTCTGATGACGTTGAAGGCTCCATTGTAACTAATGAGAAATCTGAATCATCACAATCAGCTACATTTGATTCCATAATGGCCTTTCCATTGTTAAGTTTGGCCTTATTATTCAACTTCGAACAGTCTTTCTTCCAGTGCCCCTTTTCTCGACAAAAGGCACATTCATTTTTGCTAGGCTTAGATCTTGACTTAGATCTTCCTTTCCTTGTTCTCGTTTGATTTTGAGGACGACCCCTCACGAATAGTGCTTCTCCTTCTCCGCCCTTTTATTTTTCTCGCTTTCTTTGTTCATAGCTGTACAAAGCCGAACAAACTTCTCCGAGAGAAACTTCGTCATTTTCATGGAGTAGAGTAACTTCAAGGTGCTCGTACTCGTCAGGAAGTGACACCAACAACATCAAGGCCAAGTCACCATCATCATAAGTTGTATCCATATTTTGCAAATCTGTGACCAACTTAGTGAAATTGGTGATATGTTCATTCATCGTGGTACCAGGAACATAAGAGAAGTGAAATAGTCTCTTCTTCATGTACAATTTATTTTGACTGTTTTTCTTCAAACATTTATCCTCTAGTGCTTTCCATAATTTACTTGCAGAAGTTTCCTTTGTGTATGGATATTTCTGCTCTCTAGCAAGGTAGGATCGAATGGTACCACAAGCAACACAGTTGATAATTCTCCAATATTCTTCTCCAATAACATCTGGTCTATTTTCTTCAATGGCCAGATCTAACTCTTGTTGAGAAAAACATCTAGAACCTCACCTTGCCACATCCCAAAATGTCCGGATCCGTAAAAAATTTCTACCGCAAATTTCGCATTTGACACAATTCTTGTCATAAGCGAAGATGCCAATGATGACGTATTGCTGACACTTGATGTAGATTCTTCTTGTTTATTGTCTCCCATCTTAGACACAAATATTATTTAATAGCTGACAACACAAATCAAGATTATTTCCTTTCTGATGTGGAAGATCAGACTAAGCTGCAACCACATAGCATACTAAGACAGAACCTTGACTCAGTTGCCAAGATAAATCTTTTCTGATGTTGAAGATCATACTACGCTGCAACCACAGAGCATACCGAGATAATACCTTGGCTCTGATACTAATTGTTTGTTGCGGAAGCCAAATGTATATAGTGTGAATGAGTCACAACTACTATACCAAAAATTATGGCAGCCACCAAACAATAAATAAGACAATAAACCAACAATAAAAGGAACACCTGAATTTACGACGTTCGGTTAATTTTGCCTACTCCTCGGACACAACCAATATTTTATTCCACTCCAAAATACAAGTGAAATAATACTAAAGAGAGAAGAAACAAATGCCTTAAGAAGATAAGAAAGCAAATAAGATGTGTGTTTAAACTCTAAACATAAGACCTTCTTTTATAGGGGAAAATCCCCCTAACTATTCTTCCCAACCGATGTGGACTGCTTATTTGCCAAATTCAACAACCGTAAATAGGTGCATGACAATGTTAGACAAATTTGCTAAATTGCATTCCACACGTAATACAAAATTTTGCCTCCGTTCCTGCAGGTGGAGAAGCAAGAGCAATTTAGTTTGGTAGACATCTTAATTAATTATTTAAGTTAAACATAATCCATAAAAAAAACTTAAAAGTACAAACTGAAAAATTTATGTGTCTTCATGCTATTGCTAATCATCAAACTAACCGTTCCTATAGCTCTTCTTCCTTTTTGTTTTCTGTTCTTAAAACCGGAAAATATATTGTTGTTCTCTTGTTCAAACCTGTTGAGAATTGGCTTTCGAAAATAATATCTCTATCCCCATAAGGTAAAGATAAATTTTGCGTGCATTTTACCCTCCTAGACTCCACAATGTGATATTACACTGAATATGTTGTTGTTTCTGTTTTTAAAATTGTGAAAGTACCCAAACATTAAAATAAAAGTTTAAATCAGACTAAAAAAGTTAAGCAAATAACTGTTCATAGTTTAAAGAAAAATAATTGGTGGTGCTGAACTAGTTGCCTATTAATAAATATATTCCTCCTACCTCAATTATTTGAGTTCCTAATAGTTCTTCTCCAGCTCATTACACTATCGCCCCACATACTTGACGTACCATGCACCTATTGGACCTTTTCCATAAATAACTAGCAATCAATCAAAGAAAATATGTTCAAAATTTTTCTCCCAAAATCAAAATGAGTCACTATTCAGTTGAAAACCAAGATGATCAACATGTTGTCAAAATGAATTGGGAGGTAAACAAAAATCAATTAGAATTGATGCAACAAAAAATCTCCGAACCACCTCGATTACTAAGCGAATCGGCTGGTCGGAGTTCTTGCTGTATTTTTCGAGTACCTCAAAGTTTCATTAATGTCAATGGTCGATCCTACGAGCCTCAAATAGTGTCAATTGGTCCATATCACCATGGTAAAGATCAAGTCAAGATGATTGAAGAACACAAGTGGAGATTTTTGGGCTCTTTACTTAAGAGAACTGAGGAAAAAAGTCTTAATTTAGAGGACTATTTGAAAGTTATTCAACCACTAGAAATGAGGGCAAGGGAATGTTACTCCGAGTCTATACTTTTTGATAGAGATGAGTTTGTAGAAATGTTGGTTCTTGATGGTTGTTTCATTATTGAACTTTTTCGTAAATTCGGAGGGGTAATTCCTGTTGAGAAAGACGATCCACTTATCTCGATGTCTTGGATATACCCTTTTTTCTTAAGGGATTTAATCCGACTCGAGAATCAAATCCCTTTTTTCATACTCCAATCCTTGTTTGAATTTACCAAAATGCCTGGTGAAGAATCAACTCCTTCTTTAGCCAAATTAGCTTTGACTTTCTTTAACTATACACTACAAAGACCTAATGAAGTTGTTGAAAAGTTTGGAAATCTTGAAGGCAAACATTTACTTGATTTTCTTAGATCAAGTTACATTTTCATAGATGATGAAAACCCTAAAAAAAGAAGAAATTCACCTACACATGTCATACAATGTATTTCCAAGCTTCGTCGCGCCGGAATTAAGCTTAAACCTAGGAAAGAAGAGACATTCTTAGCTATAAAATTCAATAGAGGATTCATTGAAATGCCAACAATTACAATAGATGATTTCATGAGTTCATTCTTGATTAATTGTGTGGCATATGAGCAATGTCATGTTGATTGTTCAAAGCATATGACAACCTATGCAACATTGTTAGATTGTTTGGTAAACACATACAAGGATGTTGAATACTTGTGTGATTGCAACGTAATTGAGAATTATTTTGGGACAGATGCTGATGTTGCTACATTCATTAATAATCTTGGGAAAGATGTTATGTTTGATATTGATGAGTGTTATTTGTTGGAATTGTTTAATAAGGTGAATGATTATTATAAGAGTAGTTGGCATGTTCATTGGGCTAGTTTTAAGTATACTTATTTTAGTTCTCCTTGGTCTTTTATTTCAGCATTGGCTGCTTTAATTCTTTTGGTATTGGCTGTTCTACAGGCTCTTTATGCAATTCTGAGTTACGTTAACCCTCCTTCTTGATTTGGGGTTGTAAATTTATTTCAAATTTTGATTTGTGGGCTTTGGTTTATTTCATCAATTTTCAGATGATAACTAGGTAATGTCTTTAAATTTGGTTTGCTTTTTGAGAATAATGGTGTATGATTGATTTCAATATTTTGATAGTTTTGTAATTTCACAATACTTTATTGGTAATTTTCTCACATGAATAAAAGAAAAATAATTCACTTAAAAGGAGTTATATATTCTTAATGACGTGAGATTTTTTTAAAAAACGTGTGTACATGACCAAAAGCAGAAAATATCACATTATGTTAAAAGTATCTTTGGACCGTTTTAATTCAATAACTAGTATCAAAGCCCATAGTTTGGGAGACAAGTATGAAAAAGACAAAGTGATAGCGTAGGGCACGACTTAGTGACTTTGCCTGTCTATGGGTTGGTTTAGTTACAATATTTATCAGTAGATTCGAAGGCACATACATGGCCTTTTTCTGCGTTTCGATAACCATAAATACATGATTCATACGGGTTGCACACAGTTAATCTCCCTCAATGTATTATGAATAGGATATCTCATGGATTTCTTTGTTAATCTTTTTCCTTTAAAGTAACATGAACATTATTTTATCCGTCCATCTTGTAAATTAGAGAAGAACCAAGCTATGTGTTGTGAATTAATGAAAAATTGCAAACCAAAAGAAGATCATAAGAGCAATGAAGCAATTTAAGGAAAATAAAATTGAAATAATATTCAGATCAAAATCGGAACTAAATGAAGGAAACAATTATTATATGTTGCATTAATCAGCAAATGAAAAAGTTCTAATGTGCTATTTTCTTTGTAAAAATAGTACGAGCAAGCCAGTTTTCGTACTGGTCATTCAAAAATAGCTAGTATTTGCAAAGTTATTGAAAAATAGTCATTATTGTGCTGCAACACGGAAAGTTCCAGCATAATATACTAGATATCGGAGCACTCGTGTGTAAACTTCTAGTATTTTACGCTGGAACTCCAACATGCGAAAAGTTTCAGTATAATATACTGGAGATTAGAGCATCGGGTATATTGCGCTGTAACTCCAATACGCGGAAAGTTCCAGTATAATATACCAGAGATTGGAGCAACGATGCTTCTAACTCCAATATATTATGCGGGACCGGTATATTATACTGGAACTCCAGTATATTATACTGGAGTTCCGGTATACGTATGCTTGAACTGCAGCATAATATACTAGAGCATTTTTTCGGATTTTGAACAGTATATTCATTCAGATTTATTTTTACATAAAAAACGGATAAATTTTAATTACTTTTAAAATATAACTATTTTGAATGACTACTTCTAAATCTGATAATTATCGAATATCTCCCATATTCTTTGATGAATCAAACGAAACGTAGCCCATGTTCTCACACGAGCCACATGGACCAAACCCAGTGCTTGTATAAGACGAGCCTGCAATATTTGGCCCAACAAAGCCTAACAATCTGGGTTGGCTCAATATGTTCCATCACTTTTTTCGGTCCACACTTTATTTTCAGCAGTGTAAATATTCACTTACGAAATTTTGGAAGGTTTCAACAGAGTCGAATCACTTCATATTTTTGTGGGACAAAGGTAACAACTACGTTCCATAGCCAAAGACAAGTTAGTCCTTTGTTTACTTGCTCCTTTTCCCAATTAACATTTCTTTTCCTAGAACAAAAAAACATCCTGAAAATTACAAAGATAACACTAGATTCTATTTAATAAAAAGATGCATTATTTATGTGACGATCCGACCCACCGTCTCATGAGTTACCGCTATGTTTTTCCCATTTATGCTTCTTCATATTGCATTATCAGTATTTGATGTGCTAGAGTTGATTTGGATTGGTTATGGTAGGGATTGAGACACTTAATCTCTTTAAGGAAGATTTGGTTAAGAAAAGTCAACCAGATATTGACTTAGGAGTAAGGGGGCGCAGATGTAGTTTCCAGTGATTCGGTTAGCTTCGGGGATTCTTTTGAGTCGAGGGCTCATAGCACGAGTATTACTTCAACTGAAGTTGAATTAAATTGGCGAAAGCTCGTGGCCTGAGTCCCAGTTCAACCGTAGTTGAACTTTGTTGATTCTTTTGAGTCGAGGGCTCATAGCCCGAGTATTACTTCAACTGAAGTTGAATTAAATTGGCGAAGGCTCGTGGCCTGAGTCCCAGTTCAACAGTAGTTGCACTTTGTTGATTCTTTTGAGTCGAGGACTCATAGCCCGAGTATTACTTCAACTGAAGTTAAATTAAATTGGCGAAGGCTCGTGGCCTAAGTACCAGTTCAACCATAGTTGAACTTTCTTGATTCTTTTGAGTCGAGGGCTCACAGCCCGAGTATATACTTCAACTAAGGTTGAATAACATTGGCGAAGGCCCGTGGCCTGAGTCCCAACTCAACCTTAGTTGAACTTTGTTGATTCTTTTGAGTCGAGGGCTCATAGCTCGAGTATTACTTCAACCGAGGTTGAATTAAGTCGGCGAAGGCTTGTGTCCTGAGTCCCAGTTCAACCGTAGTTGAACTTTGTTGATTCTTTTGAGTCGAGGGCTCATAGCCCGAGTATTACTTCAACGGAAGTTGAATTAAATTGGCGATGGCTCGTGGCCTGAGTCCCAGTTCAACCGTAGTTGAACTTTGTTGATTCTATTGGGTCGAGGGCTCATAGCCCGAGTATTACTTCAACTGAAGTTCAATTAT
This sequence comes from Nicotiana noctiflora, assembly GCA_032618575.1. NCBI lineage: Eukaryota > Viridiplantae > Streptophyta > Magnoliopsida > Solanales > Solanaceae > Nicotiana > Nicotiana noctiflora. The sequence continues at coordinate 401,119 of JASVEL010002771.1, forward strand.
ATTGGCGAAGGCTCATGGCCTGAGTCCCAGTTCAACCGTAGCTGAACTTTGTTGATTCTTTTGAGTCGAGGGCTCAAAGCCCGAGTATTACTTTAACTGAAGTTGAATTAAATTGGTGAAGGCTCATAGCCTGAGTCCCAGTTCAACCGTAGTTGAACTTTGTTGATTCTTTTGAGTCGAGGGCTCAAAGTCCGAGTATTACTTCAACGGAAGTTGAATTAAATTGGCGATGGCTCGTGGCTTGAGTCCTAGTTCAACCGTAGTTGAACTTTGTTGATTCTTTTGAGTCGAGGGCTCACAGCCCGAGTATTACTTCAACTGAAGTTTAATTAAATTGGCGAAGGCTCGTTGCCTGAGTCCCAGTTCAACCGTAGTTGGACTTTGTTGATTCTTTTGAGTTGAGGGCTCATAGCCCTAGTATAGACGAGATGAATCAGGCTTGCTCTTATTGGATTTCTAATCCCTCGTTCGTTGTTTTCCTTTTGTTTCTGGCTTCAGGAAAAGCTGCGTGATCTTGCTATGAAATCCCCACAGACGGCGCCAAATTGTTCAACTCAAAATGTTTGCAAGCATTTATGAATTCAGGACAATCGATAAAAATGAAGGGCCAATCATAGCAAGTCGTAACATATTTGAAATCTAACATGGTAAAGATAATAGAAATAATTGTATGGACAGTAGAAAATATTGTTGATCTTTATTCATGATAATGGGTTAATCTGTCTCTCTATGAAGACATTCAGATCTTTACAATAATTTTTTAAGAGATTTACCGTTATTCTGTTCTTTGTCTTGGGTTCTAACTCTATGTTTTGCTCTGTATTTCTTAGAGCCCTCATGGGGAGATAGTGGAACCCTTTTTCTGATGTATTCACTTGTATTTATAGACGTTTGTTGTACGAGTTGACTTTCTAGGAGATCGGGACCACATTACCGAAGTTGAATTAAATTGGTGAAGGCTCGTGGCCTGAGTCCCAGTTCAACCGTAGTTGAACTTTGTTGATTCTTTTGAGTCGAGGGCTTGTAGCCCGAGTGTTAATTCAACTGAAGTTGGATTAATATGTCGAAGGCTCATGGTCTGAGTCCCGGTTCAACCGTAGTTGAACTTTGTTGATTCTTTTGAGTCGAGGGCTCGTAACCCGAGTGTTAATTCATCTAAAGTTGGATTAATATGGGTGAAGGCTCGTGTCCTAAGTCTCCCAGTTCAACCGTAGTTGAACTTTGTTGATTCTTTTGAGTCGAGGGCTCATTGCCCGAGTATTACTTCAACTGATGTTGAATTAAGTTGGCGAAGGCTCGTGGTCTGAGTCCCAGTTCAACCGTAGTTGAACTTTGTTGATTCTTTTGAGTCGAGGGCTCATAGCCCGAGTTTTACTTCAATTGTCGTTGAATATATATTGGCGAAGGCTCGTGGCCTGAGTCCCGGTTCAACCGTAGTTGAACTTTGTTGATTCTTTTGAGTCGAGGGCTCACGGCCCGAGTTTTACTTCAACCGTCGTTGAATTTTTGTTTGGCGAGGCTCATGGCCTGATTCCCAGTTCAACCGTAGTTGAACATTTGTTGATTCTTTTGAGTCGAGGGCTCATAGCCCGAGATTTACTTCAAATGCCATTAAATTGTTTACAATGGCTCGTGGCCTGAGTCCCAGTTCAACCGTAGTTGAACTTTGTTGATTCTTTTGAGTCAAGGTCTCAAAGCCCACGTATTACTTCAACTGAAGTTGAATTAAATTGGCGAAGGCTCGTGGCCAGAGTACCAGTTCAACCCTAGTTGAAATTTGTTGATTCTTTTGAGTCGAGGGCTCAAAGCCCGAGTATAACTTCAACTGAAGTTGAATTAAATTGGTGAAGTCTCGTGGCCTGAGTCCCATTTCAACCGTAGCTGAACTTTGTTGATTCTTTTGAGTCGAGGGCTCATAACCCGAGTATTACTTCAACTGAAGTTGAATTATATTGGCGAACGCTCGTGGCCTGAGTCTCAGTTCAACCGTAGTTGAACTTTGTAGATTCTTTTGAGTCGAGGGCTCACAGCCCGAGTATTACTTCAACTGAAGTTGAATTAAATTGGCGAAGGCTCGTGGCCTGAGTCCCTGTTCAACCGTAATTGAACTTTGTTGATTCTTTTGATTCGAGGGCTCACAGCCCGAGTATTACTTCAACTGAAGTTGAATTAAATTGGCGAAGGTTCGTGGCCTGAGTCCCAGTTCAACTGCAGTTGAACATTGTTGATTCTTTTGAGTCGAGGGCTCATAGCTCGAGTATTACTTTAACGGTAGTTGAATTAAGTTGGCGAAGGCTCGTTGCCTGAGTCCCAGTTCAACCGTAGTTGGACTTTGTTGATTATTTTGAGTCGAGGGCTCATAGCCCGAGTACAGACGGGATGAATCAGGCTTGCTCTAATTGGGTTTCTAATCCTTCGTTTGTTGTTTTCCTTTTGTTTCTGACTTCAGGAAAAGTTACGCAATCTTGCTATGAAATCCCCACAGACGGTGCCTAATTGTTCGACTCAAAATGTTTGGAAGCATTTATGAATTCAGGACAATCGATAAAAATGAAGGGCCAATCATAGCAAGTCGTAACATATTTGAAATTTAACAAAGAAAAGATAATAGAAATAATTGTATGGACGGTAGAAAATATTGGTGATCTTTATTAATGATAATGGGTTAATCTGCCTCTCCATGTAGAGGTTCAGATCTTTACAATCATGTTTTGAGAGATCTACCGTTATTCTGTTCTTTGTCTTGGGTTCTCACTCTGTGTTTTGCTCTGTATTTCTTAGAGCCCCCATGGGGAGAGTGTGCAACCCTTTTTCTGATGTCTGTCCATGTATTTATAGACGTTTGCTGTACGAGTTGACTTTCTTAGAGGATCGGGCCCACGTTAGGGGGTTATTTCGGACGTATCCGGAAAGTATCGACCCCGGCCAAGGCTTTGGGCGTATACGGATAGTTTTCTTGGTTGAGGCGATCTTGGCGCCTGTTATGTTTATACTAGTCGAAAGGGGCGGTCAATCTAATTGACTATTTTGGGGTTAAATTATGACCCATACACATAAGAACAGTGGTCCTTCTTCATTTTGCGTCTCTCTTGTAAAGACTAGTGAGTTTTGGTTTCTAATGCTAATCCCCAAAAAGCATTTTGTATGCAGCTTCGTTTTCTGTAGTTTTCTTTCTCACTTTGTCTTACGAGTTGTCCCTTTGTTTTCGGAGTCAGAATTCAAGATTTTAACTGTATGGACTCGTAATTTTAGAATGACGGCTCAAAGTACTATTCTCTCTAATTTATAATAATTGTCTAATTTACTTTTAGCATACTCATTAAGAAAATACTAAATTCAATTTAAAAATAACTATTATGACAAAACTAATCCCTAATTATACATTTAATGTAAGAGTTATTTTTTAAAAATAAATTGAATTCTTTCTTGATTATATAACTAAATACTTATTTTGAACCAAAATGAAAATGTAAATTGAACACTTACTGTGAATCGGAAGGAGTAATAACTTAGTTCTAAATTTAAAATTTATACATATTTAATTAATTTCTTAATATAAATATATTACTTGAACAAAAACTATTGATTTTCAGTCGTCGAACCTGTAGTCGAGCTTCTAACTCCGTTAGTATGAGTTTTTGATCTTCTTGGCAATAACCCCACTCAGATTAACGAAATGTGCTGTTGGAGTTTGCTTCAATTTGTTTACCTCTGAGCGAAGGAATTACAATATTTCATCGCGGCAAACAACCAAGAAAAAAAGAGAGAAGAATATAATAGAAAGTAAAAATTGGAAAACCAATCCGTTCTACCAAATGTGAAAGACATATCATTAGGAGAAGAGCCAAAAAAATATTAGTACTACTAGCTACAATGCAACTTGAATGTGAATTTATGTCCTAAAATAACTTTTAAATATTTTTTAATGTTACAATAGAAGCTTCTCTTAAGTAAAAAAGATTCATATATATATATATATAGACATGTAGGCCGAAGCAATACGGTCTAAAAATTATATCGTATATATAGGCAAATAAAAAAAAAAAATATATATATATATATATATATATTATTTACCTATATATGCGATATAATTTTTAGACGGTATTGCTTCAGCCTACATGTCATGTGAGAATCACATTGAACATAAATTATTCGCTTATACTACATAGATTACATTTGTTGAGAGCAATCTCTCTACTTTAATAAGGTAGGGGTAAAATTTACATACACATTATTCTCCCAGATATTAGTTCTAGAATCGCATTGGGTATATTGTTGTTGTTTATCTCTATCGCTTTTGTTTTTTTGCCATTGATTTCGTTTGTTGAGAACGTGTGCAAAGTGAGTGTCCATAAATTGCAGCTATGTCACTTTTATATATGGACCATTTATTGCCCAAGCGTACGTACTAGCACCGGATTTGGAAACTGTATTTGGGATGTTCTTAATTTATACTCCCTCTGTTTCAATTTATGTGAACTTATTTCCTTTTTAGTCCGTGTAAAAAAGAATGACCAATTTCCTTATTTGGAAACAATTTAACTTTATGCAATGATTTATAGCCACACAAAATAAAGGTGCCTCATTTTACACCACAAGATCAAAAGTCTTCTCTCTTTTCTTAAACTCCGTGCCCAGTCAAATGAGTTCACATAAATTGAAACGGAGGGAGTATGTGTTTAACCAAAAAATTGAATATTTGGTTAAAGCTAGAAATTAAAAGAGAAATTGGGTTACTAACAATCATGAAATGAGACTTTAAGAATAACAATAAAACAATGAATAAGTATATATTTCAGTATAATCACAATGATATTTCATGTCCTACAGATGTTGAGACCTTCCCCTTTTATAGTTAATTCTAGGAGAAAGTATAATGCCTTTGTCTTAATGAGGCAATTATGAGCAATAAATGACATTAAGAAAAACGTTACTCAATCATTCCTATTAAATACAAATTCTCTCAACGTATTTGGTGTTTAATGCTGGATTTGGACTCCTTTACGATATCAGATTCATTTCTTCAATTTCTTATGATCTTCGAGGTTTATATGACTCGAACAGGTATGAGACTCATTTCATTTGAATAATAGCTCGTGCCTTTAAGTGTCTTCTCTCCCGCATCTATTGTAGCTCGTGTCTCTTAACTGATTACCACGATTTGACTATTTGACAAGTCCACGTGTCATGAAGCGTCATCTTCAATAAATAAATTCAATAAATTCAATTTCCAATACAGATAGTCCCCCCACTTTCTATTTATTTATTAATTAAATATTTGGGAAGTGGATCTTCATTTAAAATGGAAATTTTTGCCATAATCAATGTTATGACAGTACTAACGCTCCAATTGTCTTTTCTATTTAATGCACTGCATACGTGCCACCTCTTTATTAGTCCTGTAGTTTTGTAGCTTCTCTCTCTTCTTCAACCCCAGTATTCACGAAGTGGTAATTGCATTTATTATAGGCTTTTCATCATTACACTGCTGAATCGTTAACTGTTACTTTTATATATAAACTTAACCCTTTTTCCTTGTCTTCTTCTCCACAAACTTTCACCAATTATTTCACTATTTACTCCTATTCACTTCTTCCTCAGTTCGCATCCTTTTACCATGTCATCTTCGAATCCTAACCCTAGGAGAGTCCCAATTCTTGAAAACTTTCTCAATGCCCATGTAAGACACAGAAGGGGTAGAGGAGGTAGGCTTCGTGGCCTAGGATCCATTCATGGTGGTTCCTCTGGTTCCATCACTCCTTCTTCTCATACTCTTTCTAGAGGTTATTTCTTTAAGAGATCCTCTTCTAATGGAAAAGAATCTTCTGAGCCTATTGAAGAAATAGTGCCATCAAACGTTTGAGCATGATAAAGAATCCCTTCGTGACCATGCAATTGAAGCAGACACCTATCCTTTTTTTAATTATTGAACCCTTGATTTCCACTGTTCGAAAAGATTGTCATTGGAGAGATGACCTTCGTATAGTTATTCCTAACCCAAACCAGAGAATTTCTTCTTATAGGATTGGTTTTTCTTTTGTTCATACTTACCCCTTTACTTTTGAATTTATTCCTGCTATTGACCCAGTCACACTCGATTTCTGTCATTTTTTCAAAATTTGCTTGGCTCAAATTGGCCCCCTCGTTTGGAGAGCGGTGGCTTGTTTAATGTATGTATAGGCCAAGGCTGGGGTTGACTTTACCTTTTCCCATCTAATTCATCTTCACCACCCCAAGTTGTTCCGCAATGGTATTTTTACCCTACTGCGAGAAGTAAAAGGGTTTTGGTAAGCCCTGAAGATGATAAAGATCGAGGCTGGTACACCCGTTACGTTGCAGTACCCACAGTTGGTTTGGTGGGTGAATCAAATATTCCTTTTCCTAAGAAATGGAACATTGCACGTTAGTATTTCTTCCTTACCGTGTCTGTTTTTTATTTCAACTCCTTTTGTAATTTCATTCTTCTTTGCTTATTTCTAGCAACCATGGGAGATGTAGAGCTCGTTCCGAATTTTTGTGGTTGGGTAGATGCTATTTTGAAAGTCGTGCCTATGGAGGTACGAACCTGAAAATCTATATCCAACAAACATGGTTAGAAAGTGAAAACTCACGGTATGCATTCCTTATTATTTCTCGTATGTTAAATTCTTTCCCCTCTGTTAACGTTTTATCTTTCTTTTTGTCGAGATTTTCTATTCGAGGAATGACATCTGAAGTAGCTATTGCCCTTCGAGCCTCGTCTAGCCCCTTTCTTGGGAGAGAACACAAGCTATGTTGTCAAAGAGAAAAGTTGTTGAAGAGGATTCTGAGGATGATGAAGATGAAGACACCTCTTTGATGGCTAGGCCGAGAATCAGGAGATGAATCATTTCTGAATATGAACATGAAATTTTTCCTGCCCGTGCCTCTTCTCTTACCAAACATGTTACCTTTGTGTCTGATGATGAAACCATTCCAAGGGATACATTGAGTCTACTCAACATCTCTTCGCTGAATGTTTCAAAAGTGGTGAAATAGGTCCGATTTTAGATGAAGTGCCTATTTCCTCTTCTGTTCCCCTTCATTATATTCCTCCATTGGTTCCAAGTGCTCTCTCGACTATTTCTGCTCCCTTACCTGCTTCGAGACCCTCGTCTTCTGTTATTTTCACTTCTTCTACTGCTCTTCCTTCTATAGCTCCCTTTTCCTCTGTTCAACATGCAGAGGAGGGTTCTAGTAGCAGAAGCTTAGCTATGAGGAGCGTTACACTTGAAGTTCCTGCTAACAATAGTTATTTAAGTAAGTCTGGTAGAGCAGATGCCTGGCTCGGGCCTTTGATTGGAGATATTGAGAAGAAGAAGATGGACAGTCACAATTGTTTAACTCTGATGAATGACATAGTTCATTATACGTTAAAGGTATTTTCCCTTTACTTACTAATAAGTTTTTTTTATCTGTAGATTCTTATTTTCATGAGTTGTCTTCGTAGGCTAACTTATTGCACGAAATTGATGGGAAGAGTTTCCCTTTTAGAAAAGAAGGCCATCGAGTCTGATAAGACTGTTCTCGAGGCTGAGAGGGTAGCTAAGAAAGCCCAACTAGAAGCAACCAATTGGATGGAACATTTTAAAAATACTCAAGAAATGATAAAAGATTGACAAGAAAGAACCTGTAACCTAGAGCGGCAAAAGCGAACTCTGACTTCTGAATTAGCGGAAGCCAAGGCTTCTTCTAGTAAAGCTAAGAAGGATAAAGAGCGCCTTAAATGTTTGTTTTCAGAATAATTATCAAAGTCAAGTGAAGAAATCACATAACTTAAGGCACTTTTGGCCAAGCAAGAAGAGTATAATTGGGAATTAGTGCAAAGCTTGACTCAAGTTCAAGCTGATTTAAATATCTCTTCTGATAAGGTACATGCCTTAGAGAGTTCTCACGCCTCCCTTAAAGATTCTCTTGATTCATCTTTAGCTGAAAATCAAGTGTTAAAAAATGATCTTGCTATGTGGGAAAAAGAGTATGAACTTCTTGAGGAAAATTTTAAAATAGAGGTGAGTTGGGCCTTTCTAAACTCTCGTCCTGATGTTTTAACTTAGGCCAGTCAAGAAAACTTTGATTTAAAGTTAGAATTGGCCAAAATTTTGAAAACCATTGATATGACCAAACAACCACTTGACTTCCCTTCTCCGGCAAATAAAGCTCACGTGGCTGAAGAACTCTTAAATGAAGAAGTCGCTGCTGTGGTAGTTGAAGTTGAAAATGTTGCAGTTCCAGCTCCCGAGGGTGAAATTTCTATGACTCAGTATGTGGAGCTTCATTGCTCCCCTCGATGAATCTAACACTTCAATCCCAACTGAAACCACTCATGTTGTTGTTTCTTCAGAAGTTATCGTTCCTGAAAGTTATATGTTTCCAAACTTTAGTTTGCTTTGTTGATTGGTGGGTTTATCCCTTGGTTAGTTTTTAAGGGATTTTTTTTTGGAAAAGGTCCCCAGTTATTATAATGGGGCACTTGTATAAACTTTTTTGTTGACTAAGTTTCTACTTAGTCTTTTTAGTTATATCAAGAAATTTGTTAGCACATCAATATGATCTATTTTTTCCTTTTTCTTATCTATTTAGGGCTTATAGAATAGTTTAGCATTTTTATCCTTTGAAAATGCTTTATGATTCTTCTCATGACTTATTAACATGAGGCTTATAAAAGATCCCTTTTGTATATCCACACTTAATGAAGAAGACGTGTCAACTTTATAATGGTATTATAATACAATGAAAGAAATAGGAACACACATGTTTTGTTTGGAATAACTTTGACAAGTTTTTATTCACGAACTTTTGACAAGCTTTTGAATATTACATGTATTAAAATACATCTATAACATTCTCGTAACTGTTTTTGTTGTAACATATTTTTACAAAATAAATATAATTCAAACAAGGTTTTTTCTTATAACATGTTTTAGTACATAGTCATGACCGTATCTTCATGTATTAGGAAGGGTTTGAGAGGTGACTCCGTTGTTCTCTTGAGTTTGAGCGGGAACTCTATTTTTCTCATGGGAAAGAATACTATAATGAAGGTTTATGTTGGGGTTCTATAACTTCTGCTCGACACTTGTCTCTTTGTAGCTTGATTTTTTCGATTTTCGTTCGATTTAAGTATCTGTTTTCCGCGCGTATCTTTGTACAATATGCAGTCCCCCAAGTGTTTGAGTGGTGAAGTATGAAGCCTCAAGAACTTGTTTGTTTCTCTCAATTTGGTCCTTTTCACGAAAGAAAAAAATTTACGGGACTCGGAGATATGATTGGAGATGAAGACTGCCTAGTAACCATGGGCTGGGAATTTTAGAATATTCCATTTTGTCTTGTAGGTCGTGACTCATAATTTTGCACGGGTAAGGGTTCTTGCTTAGCATCTAAAATCGTTAGTAAAATTTTAACAATTCAAAGAAAAATTTTAACATAGCGATACCTGACCGTGGGTACTTTATCAAAAGTAGTATCTCTTTAGGTGGACATCATTCCAATGTAAAGGTAGAATTTTCCCATCCATTGTCTCCAACTCATATTCTTCTTTTCCTGCAATATCATGAACTCTAAAGGGTCCTTCCCATGTGGGACTTAGCTTTCCTGATTTAGAAGCCTTTGTAGATTGGAACTCCTTTTTAAGCACGAAGTCCCTAATTTTAAAACATCTAAGGCGTGCTATCCTGTTATAATACCATTCAATTACTTGCTTTTGTGCGGCCATCCTTATTAATGCGGCCTCTCTTCTTCCTTCGAGCAAATCAAAGTTTACCCGCATTTCTTCATCATTTGATTCTTCCGTTGCTTGAGCATATCGTGTGCTTGGATCACCTATTTCAACTTGGATTAAGGCCTCCGCACCATAAACCAATGAAAATGGTATTTCTCCCGTGACTGTTTTTGTCATTGTACGATAGGCCCGTAATACTCCACTGTAACGACCCGGCCGGTCGCTTTAGAAAATTACGCCCCAATCCCCAATTTAACTGTTCCCCTAAGTTCATTTCTGATATTGTGGTTTGCCGGGAGAGTCGGTTCTGAAATTTGGAGCATTTTGGGACACTTAGTCCCTAAATGAGAACTTTAAAGTTAGAAAATGGTCCGTAACCGGAACAGTGTTAAGACAACCTCAGAACGGAAATCCGATGGTTCCATTAGCTCCGCTAGGTGATTTCGGGGTTGGGGGTGCGTTCGAATGTATTTTGGAGGTCCGTAGCTCAATTAGGCTTGAAATGCCGAAGTTTGAAATTTTGGCGAATCCGAACGATAGGTGAGATTTTGATCCGGGGGTTGGAATGGAATTCCGACAATTTTTGTAGCTTCGTTATGTGATTTTGGATATGTCCGCAAATTTTCAGGTCATTCGGACGTCGTTTGGTCGGGTTTTAGATCGAATGTGCAATTCGGAAAGTTTTAAGGAATTTAGGCTTGAATTCGATGTGAATTATGGGTTTCGATGTTGTTTGACGTGTTTTGAGGATTGGAACAAGTTCGAATAAGGCATTAGGATGTGTTGGTGTGTTTGGATGAGGTCCCGGGGGACTCGGGATGAATTCGGGCGATTAAACGACAAGAATCTTAAAAGTTGCAGCAGGCTGGTGCCTGCCTTCTGTAGTTTTCGCTTCTGCGGAGCTTGGACCACAGAGGCGAGTCCGCAGAAGCGACATTGGCTCTGTAGGAGAGAGTTCGTGGAAGGCCAGCCTAGTTCGCAGGAGCGGACCTCAGATTGCGGAGGCGGTCTCGCAGGAGCGGAAAGCCTTCCGCAGGAGCGGGAGTGGACTGTTTGGTGGCCTTCCGCAGGAGCGGACTTTTGTCCACATAAGCATAGTCGCAGAAGTGACTGGGCTTCCGCAGAAGTGGCTTTTGAGTAAATGGCCAAGTGTCGCAGAAGCGACCATATGCCCGCAGAAGTGGAGTCGCTGAAGCGACCTAGAGACCGCAGAAGCGGAAATCGACCTGGGTTTAATGAGCAGTGAGGGTTAAAAATTTCAGAAACATTTCCAACCATTGAGGGCTCGGCTTTAGGGGCAATTTGGGCGATTTTGAAGTAGAATTCGAGAGGTTTCTTCAGGTAATCAATTATGGACTCCAATTGTGATTGTTGTTGATAATATTATGCAAGTTTTTCATGAAAATGGAGGAATTTGGGGTAATTAATGGGGTTTTTCACCCTAGACCAAAACCTTAGGAAATCAAAGGTTTGAATGAGCAAATGGAGTCCGAATTTAGTAAACTTTATATGTTTAGACTATTGAGACGAGGGTTCCGAATATGTAACTTTCGTGATTTTTCGATAAGCGTACCGAAAGTCGGGTTTTGGCAACTTATGGGTTTTGGTGTATTTTGAGTTGTTTGATGGGGTAATGCCCAATTGGCCTATTTTGATATGATTCTGTTGATTGTTATCAGATACTACACCTGTAGAGGCCGACATTCACGGCAAGAGAGTTGTTTCTTAGCGGTTTTGTACCGGAATTGAGGTAAGTGGCTTGTCTAACCTTGTGTGGGGGAATTTTCACCCCTAGGATATTATGTGATAGTTAAAATGCCTTGTACGCGAGGTGACGGGCGTGTACATGCGCTGGTTGTTGAACACATACTTTATTAAAATGTTCGATGAGTGATATTCTTGTTTTTAGCTGTTAATTTGATATTTTTACCCGGTAGTAGTTAGAAGAGCATGTTTAGGTAGTACTTAACTGTTTAGTTGCCAAATTGTCTTATTTGAACTTTTGATAATTATTGGCACTATTTTTTGGTGAAGTTATAGTTAAGCATAATTTGTTCTCTCTGTGTAATCCTTTATTTGTTGTGCTTGTGGACTGCAGGTTCAATTCCCGGAGACCCAGGGCTGTTATTTATAAGACTAGGTGACTACAATTCCCTATCCAATTTCAAATGTTTAAACTAAACCCTATCAGAAAATACTAGGACGACATAACCACATAATGTCCATTAGTCACACTCATTAGTGTCACGACCCAAACCCCGGTCGTGATGACGCCCAACACAATGCTAGGCAAGCCCGACCATATCATCCCTTAAACCCTCCAATTATTAATTAAATTAAACTTAAACAGTAAATGATCATATCAGGTGATAAACGAAATGTAAAACATACAAAATACGGTCCCAACCATATCGTGGTGTCACGAGACCGAGCCTCTACAGAATAGCATCCTAATACAACCAAGTCTAGGCAAATAGGAAATCAACAAGATGATAAAGAAGGAGAAAACAAGCTCTGCGGACGCTGGCAGCTACCTCGAAATCTCCGCAAAAGTAGACAAGGATCAGCAGCTACAATGTCTCAACTGCTCTCGGGCACCTGTGGATCTACACAGAAAGTGCAGGGGAGTGGGGTGAGTATATTTCAACTCGGTGAGTAACAATAATAAATAATAACTGAAGGTAAGAACTCCTGTGCTATCACTTAGCAGTTCTAAGGCAACCCTCACAGGTACGTCATCACTATAGTAGTACTCTAACCTCCAATCTACGTTTATCTCTACAAGATTCCACACCGAACCAACCCTCACTCGTACCCCTACGGTGTACGGCCATCTCAACATATAAAGACACATACTTATGTCTATAATGTGTAAGTATTTAAGTAGATAGTAGGGTATGATTAAGTATAATGTTGTGGCGTGCAGCCCGCTCCAATACATATACCGCTGCGGCGCGCAGCCCGCTCTATTTTACGTCGACGGCGCTCACTGGGGGTGTATACAGACTTCGGAGGGGCTCCCTAGGCCCAAGCACTATAATACTGCGGCGTGCAGCACGATCCACACAAATATTACTGCGGCGTGCAGTCCGATCCAATATATATATGTATATATCTCTATACTGCTGCGGCGTGCAGCCCGATCCCATCATATACACCAGTGCTCACTGAGAATGTGTGCAGACTCAGACTCCGAAGGGGCTCCTACAACCCAAGCGCAATAATACTGCGGCGTGCAGTCCGTCCCACATGTATGTTACATGCATATTACATGTATATTACTGCGGCGTGCAGTCCGATCCAATATATATCCTGCTGCGGCGTGCAGCCCGATCCAATATAGGTATATATATATATAATACCTCATAATAGGTCCTGCGGCGTGCAGCCCGATCCAATGTAGGTATATATATATAATACCTCATTATGGGTCCTCGACCCTATCCCAGTCAATATAAACTTGGCCTTTCAGGCCCACTCAGCTAGAACAAGGAATCCCACCCTAGATAATCTCTCTCAATGTACACATCTAGTACGGGCTCATATTATGCTATACGGCTAGAGCTACGGCTGAGTGTATGTTTCCAATCACGATATAAGGGTCACCTAGCTCTATAGGTTCCCTAATACTCTACAGATCGGCACAAGGCCCCAAACATGGCTATTAGCCCAACTGTACAGTTATAGTCTCAGTAATAGTCATCCAACACAGTATTCTATTAGCCGGGAAGGACTAAGTCCGAACCCCCAATCACAATGTCACCACGCCCGTCATAGAACGTGTGTCTCATCTCAATATAGCACTGTAAAGTGCTAGTACGGGGTTTCAAACCCTCAGTGCATTGTTTACTACTACCACTCACCTCGAACCGGTAGAAGCTTCAATCCGCCTTGCGCTTGCCTCGCAAATCAATCTCCTCGGATGCCAAATCTGCTCAAAATTATAGAGAATGCATCAATATACGCTAATTTCACGAATTTCATTCGAAATAACCCAATTTATATCAAAACCCACAAGTTGTCAAAACCCGACATTTGGTACACTTGTCGAAAAATTACAAAAATCACATATTCAGAATCCTCATCTCGATACGAGTCTAGGCATATAAAATTTACCAAAATCGGACTTCATTTGCCCACTCAAATCAGTGTTTTTCTTAAATTTAGGCCTAGGGCTCAAACCCACCTTAAATCTTCCATTTACGGGGATTTAACCAAGGATTTCATGTTAAAATGATGTAATTAAGCCACAAAACTTACCTCCAACGAATCCCCGATGAATTACCAGCAATTCCCGTGAGTTTCTCCTCTTGGAACTCAAAAATGGGGTCTTGGGTATATGAACCCGCGACTGGTTCTGTTCTGGTTTTAATTTCACTGCCAGACACCATTGTTCATCGCGTTCGCGTGACCCTCTACGCGTTCGCGATGAACAAACCAGCCTTACTCTTCGCGAAGCGACCCTGGCCATGCGTTCGCGATGCTCAAATCCTGTAACCCTTCGCGGACGCGACTCACCCCACGCGTTCGCGATGTTCAACCTCCCGGCCACCCGGATTTCTTCTACGCGTTCGCGATGGACCTCCCGCGAACGCGAAGCACAACATCACGACCCTACGCGAACGCGACCCAAGCAACGCGTTCGCGATGCTTAACACCCCGGACCTACGCGAACGCGATGCCTTCTCCCGCGAACGCGATGCACAAAAAGGCTTGGCCTTCGCGAACGCGACACTGGTCACGCGAACGCGAAGGCTTAAGGGCCTGGGCAGAACCTGCAGTTTTCTGCAGAATTTTTCCAAGTTCTAAATGCCCGGTTGATGGTCCGAATCCATCCCGAGGCCGCCGGGACCCCAACGAAAACCACTAACATACCCCAAAACATGATACGGACTTGTTCCAATCATAAAAACACCATACTAAACATCAAAATCACCAATTAACCACGGATTCAAGCCTAACTTTCTTCAAAACTTTCAAAACTAACATTCAATCAAAAACCCGACTAAACGACGTCCGAATGACCTGAAATTTTGCAGGCACATCCAAAATCACCTAACGAAGCTACTGCAACTGTCGGAATTCCATTCCGACCCCCGGATCAAAATCTCACCTACCGTTCGGATTTCGCCAAAATTCAAGCTTAGCCAATTCAAGCCTATTTCTACACCGGGCCTCCAAATTCAATTCCGATCGCTCCCCTAAGTCACAAATCACCTTTCGGAACTAACCGAATCATCAGAATCCGATTCCGAGCCCTCTAGCTAAATAGTCAACTCCGGGTTGACTTTCCTTATTCAAGTTTCCTTCACCAAGGCTATATGCCTCATTTCCAATCCCAATCACTCCTAACTCACCCGATAGACTCTAACACTGATATAAAATTATAAAACATGTATTTACGACATAACGGGGTGGTAATTCCCGTGACGACGGGCCGGGTCGTCACATTCTCCCCAACTTAAACAAACGCTCGTCCTCGAGCGGGTCAAGAAACATACCTGAAGTCTCAAATAGCTGAGGATATCTGCTCCGCATCTCCTGCTCAACCTCCCAAGTAGCCTCCTCCACGGGTCGACCTCTCCACTGAACCTTAACCGATGCAATCTCCTTGGACCTCAATTTTCTCACCCGACGACCCAAAATAGCAATAGGCTCCACATCATAGGATAGATCACCATCAAGCTCGATGGTGCTGAAATCTAATACATGAGACGGATCTCCAATGTACTTCCGGAGCATAGACACATGGAATACCGGATGAATGCTGGATAAACTGGGTGGCAAGGCTAACTCATATGCCACCTCTCCAACTCTCCTGAGTATCTCAAAAGGGCCAATATACCTGGGACTCAACTTCCCTTTCCTCCCGAACCTCATGACACCCTTCATGGGTGAAACCTTCAGCAATACTCTATCACCAACCATGAAAGACAACTCTCGAACTCTACGGTCCGCATAACTCTTCTGACGAGACTGTGCTGTACGAAGCCTCTCCTGAATCAACTTTGCTCTATCCGGAGCATCCTGGACTAACTCAGTCCCTATCAATCTAACCTCACCAGGCTCAAACCATCCCACGGGGGATCTACACCGCCTGCCATACAATGCCTCATACGGGGCCATCTGAATACTCGACTGATAACTGTTGTTGTAGGCAAACTCGGCAAGTGGTAGGAACTCATCCCACGAACCACCAAAATCAATCACACAAGCTCGCAACATATCCTCCAAGATCTGAATAGTGCGCTCAGACTGTCCATCTGTCTGGGGGTGAAATGTTGTACTCAACTCAACCCGCGTACCCATCTCTCGCCGAAATGCTCTCCAAAACTGAGAAGTGAACTGAGTACCCCTGTCGGATATGATAGACACTGGGACCCCATGCAACCTGACAATCTCCCGAATAAAGATCACCGCCAACCGCTCCGATGAGTAAGTAGTACTAACTGGGATGAAATGTGCGGACTTAGTCAGCCGATCAACGATCACCCATACCGAATCAAACTTCCTCGCTGTCCGAGGTAGCCCAGTAACAAAATCCATGGTGATTCTCTCCCATTTCCACTCGGGAATAACCATACGCTGAAGAACACCGCCCGGTCTCTGATGCTCATATTTGACCTGCTGGCAATTGAGGCACTTAGCTACATGCCTAACAATATCCATCTTCATTCTCCTCCACCGGTAGTGTTGTCTCAAGTCTTGGTACATCTTTGCGGCACCTGGGTGAATAGAGTACCGCGAACTGTGTGCCTCCTCAAGTATTAACTCCCGCAAATCATCAACATTGGGCACACATATACGGCCCTGCATCCTCAAAACACCATCACTGTCGATAGTCACATCTCTAACATCATTATGCTGCACTCTGTCCTTAAGGACAAGCAAATGTGGGTCATCATACTGTCGCTCCCTGATGCGATCATATAAGGAAGATCGAGAAACAACACAAGCCAACACCCGACTCGGCTCCGAAATAACTAATCTCACTAGCCGATTGGCTAGGGCCTGAACATCATAAGCAAATGGCCTCTCCCCAACTGGGATGAAAGCTAAGCTGCCCATGCTAACCGCCTTCCGACTCAAGGCATCGGCCACCACATTGGCCTTCCCCGGATGATACAAAATAGTGATATCATAGTCCTTAAGCAACTCCAACCACCTCCGTTGTCTCAAATTAAGGTCCTTCTGTCTGAATAAGTGCTGAAGGCTGCGATGATCCGTGAACACCTCACAGGAGACACCATACGGGTAATGCCTCCAAATCTTCAAAGCATGAACTATGGCTGCTAGCTCCAAATCATGAACAGGGTAGTTCTTCTCGTGGGGCTTCAACTGACGAGAAGCATAAGCAATGACCCTACCCTCCTGCATCAACACACAACCAATGCCAACTCCCGAGGCATCACAATATACAATATAAGAATCTGAAGCTGTCGGTAGAATCAAGACTGGTGCTGTGGTCAGTGCTGTCTTGAGCTTCCGAAAGCTCTCCTCGCACTCCTCGGACCATAAGAAAGGAACACCCTTCCGAGTCAATCTAGTCAAGGGTGAAGCAATAGAAGAGAACCCCCTGAACGAATCGGCGATAATACCCTGCCAATCCCAGAAAGCTACGGATCTCAGTAACTGAGGTCGGTCCGGGCCAACTCTGCACTGCCTCGACCTTCCTCGGATCTACCTGAATACCATCACAGGACACCACGTGCCCTAAGAATGCCACGGACTCAAGCCAGAACTCACATTTGGAGAACTTGGCATACAGCTTCTCCTCTCTCAATCTCCGCAATACAATACTCAAGTGCCGAGCATGCTCCTCCCGGCTACGAGAGTAGACTAGTATGTCATCAATGAATACGATCACAAATGAATCAAGATACGGCCTGAATAAACTGTTCATCAGATGCATAAATGCTGCTGGGGCGTTGGTCAGCCCAAAAGACATCACAAGGAACTCATAGTGACCATATCTGGTCAGGAATGCAGTCTTCATAATGTCAGACTCTCTAATCTTCAGCTGATGGTAGCCTGAACGAAGATCAATCTTCGAGAACACCCTAGCTCCCTGGAGCTGATCAAATAAATCATCAATACGAGGCAGAGGATACTTATTCTTCACTGTTACTTTGTTTAGCTGCATGTAGTCAATACACATCCTCACGGATCCGTCCTTCTTCTTAACAAACAGGACCGGTGCACCCCACGGCGACACACTCGGCCGAATGAACCCCTTATCTAGGAGTTCCCGGAGCTGCTCCTTCAATTCCTTCAACTCAGCTGGTGCCATACGATACGGAGGAATAGAAATAGGCTGAGTGTCCGGCACCAAATCGATACCAAAATCAATATCCCTGTCCGGCGGCATGCCCGGCAGGTCTGAGGGAAACACATCAGGAAAGTCTCGCACAATGGGAACAGAATCAATACTGGGAGTCAAGGCCTCGACCTCCCGCACAAATGCTAAATAAGAGAGACATCCCTTCCCAACCATTCGTTGGGCCTTGAGGAAAGATATTACCCTGCTAGGTACATACTCAGTCGTGCCTCGCCACTCGATCCTCTGAATACCCGGCATAGCCAAGGTGACTGTCTTAGCATGACAGTCCAGAATAGCATGACATGGAGATAGCCAGTCCATGCCCAATATAACATCAAAATCAATCATGCTGAGAAGCAACAGGTCTACTCGGGTCTCCAGACCCCCAATAGTGACCAAACAGGACCGGTATACGTGGTCTACAATAATAGTATCCCCTACCGGGGTAGATACATGCACTGGCAGCTCAAGACTCCCTCGGGTCGTGCCCAAATGAGGAGCAAAATATGTAGACACGTAAGAATAAGTAGAACCGGGATCAAACAATACTGAGGCATCTCTGTGGCAGACTGAAATAATACCTGTAATGACAGCATCAGAAGCAACGGCCTCGGATCGGCCCTGAAAAGCATAGCATCTAGCCTGTCCGCCTGATCGGCCTCCCCCCGAGAGCGACCCCTAGTTGTCTGACCCTCACCCCTAGCTGGCGGGGCGGGTGCTAAAGTAGAAGGACCAGATGACGAGGGCTGCCCCCTCTGCTGATAAGATCTGGAAACAAGATGGGGACACTCCCTACGGTGGTGCCCAAACTCTCCGCACTCGTAGCAACTCCCCGGTGCTGGGGACTGAGACTGATAAGGACCTCTGGCGCTGGAGTGGCCAGCTGATGAACTAGGCCGAGACGAACCCTGAGCGGATGGGGCCTGTGAAGAACTCTGAGCTGGCATGGCACTGAGAGATGGCTGGCTCTGGTGCGAACCCTGATAACCCTGTCTAGGTGACCATCTGCGACGATCTGAGCGTCCCGACTGTGAAGACCTGAAAGAGCGACCTCGGCTCTGCTGACTCGGCCTGCGGTCCGAGTGCCACCGGAACTAGTCGCTCGCTCGAGGCCTCTCGGCCTCCCTCTCATCCTCGCTCCCTGCGACGATCCGTCTCAATGTCGCGAGCAATATCCACGGCATCCTCAAATGTACGACTCAAAACCCTCTCCCGAGTCATCGAATACGAATGGGATAAATGAGGCCGTCCACGAAGCGCCCAATCCTCTCTCTGTCGGAATGAACCAACCACGGTGCATATCCGGACAACTCTGTAAACCTGATCTCATACTCTGACACTGACACGGAGATCCTGAGTTATTGATTATTTATTGAGACATGGGATGCGAGTTCGATTCCCGGAGACCCAGAGGTACTATCAATGGGACTGTGGGTTCGATTCCCACAGGTCCTGGACTTGTTTTAGTGAGTTGGTTATTTGTTGTTAGCTTAATTGTAGACGGTTGCGGTAATCATCTTATTGTTGTTATTTCGGAAATTATTATCATTTAAACTGTTTATTATTGTTATCATCATTATATTATTGTTTCTCAGTAGGGCCCTGACTTTCCTCGTCACTACTCCATCGAGGTTAGGCTTGGCACTTACTGAGTACCGCCGTGGTGTACTCATGCTACTCTTCTGCACACTTTTGTTGTGCAGATCCAGGTACATCAGGACAGGCTCGTACTAGGTGATTCCGCAGCTTTCAGGGAGACCTCGAGGTATGATCTGCTACGTCCGCGGATCCGGAGGCTTTTCCTTCTATTCTGATAGCATTAGTTGACATTTTTCCTTCATTTTGTTGTTAGATACTCTTACACATAGAGCCACAGTTGTATATCCTCTTTTAGTCTGTGTTACCCGTGATATTCCGGATCTTGGTAGTGTTTACATAGTGTGTTGAAGGATGTATGTGCCAAGCGACACGAATTACATATCTTTTTATGCTAATTTTTACGCTGTTTTTTATTTAAGTGTTTATAGCTTGTATATTCCGCAACGTGTTAGGCTTACCTAGTCGTGGGGACTAGGTGCCATCACGCCATGTTCACAATTGGTGAACTAGGGTCGTGACAAGTTAGTATCAGAGCTCTAGGTTCATAGGAGTCACGGGACACAGACCGGTTACTTAGAGTCTCGCTGATCGATACGGAGACGTCTGTATTTATCTATGAGGGGCTATGTAACTGTTTAGGAAACTCTTCATTTCTTTTGGATTCCTTGTCGTGCGACATTTTTGGCATCAAAAATCTAAACTATTGCTTTCTATTCTCTCACGGATGGTGAGGACACGAGCTACTCGCGACGATCAGGTACCCGCGCCCCCTGTTGCCGCCGTCAGAGGCCGGGGCCGAGGTAGAGGACGAGGACGCGCCCGAGGTGCAGCCACAGCACCCGCGCGTGCTGCCGCTGAGGTGCCACAGGTAGACCCGGTTGGAGCGCAGGCACCTGGTACACCGACTATGGCTGCTACTACTCCAGCACTACAGGAGACCCTGACCTAGTTCATGAGTATGTATACCACTTTAGCTCAGGCAGGACTGCTACCTCTCGTCGCAGCTACATCTCGGGCCGTGGGAAGGGCCCATACTCCCGCAGCCGATACACCTGAGCAGCGTGTGCCAGTGGGACAGGTTCCAGATGTTTTGGTTATGCCTCCTGCCGCCCCAGCACAGCCCGGAGGTGGACCAGCTGCCTCTGAGGACGAGCAGCGTAGATTGGAGAGGTTCAAGAAATATGACCCTCCAGTGTTTAGTGGTTTGGCTTCAGATGATGCATTGGGTTTTCTGGAGGAGTGTCATCGTATTCTTCGCACTATGAGGATTGTGGAGACCAGCAGGGTTTCCTTCACTGCTTTTCAGTTTCGCGGGGCCGCTTATGATTGGTGGCGCACGTATGAGTTGGATAGTCTAGAGGAGTCTGCTTCATTGACCTGGACGCAATTTTTAGATCTATTTTTGAGAGAGTTTGTTCCTCAGAGCCTTAGGGATTCTTGGCGCTCGGAGTTTGAGCGATTGCGACAGGGCTCCATGTCAGTATCGGAGTATGCTATCAGTTTTACTCGTCTAGGCAGGCATGCACCAGCTTTGGTAGCCACGGTCCGGGAGAGGGTGCGAGGATTTATTGAGGGCCTGATTCCGCCGTTCCGGTCCATCATAGCCAGGGAGTTGGAGACAGATATATCCTATCAGCAGGCGGTGAGCATCGCCAGGAGGATCGAGAGTATGCTCCCTTGAGAGTAGGGAGAGAGGGAGGCCAAGAGGTCTCGTGAGTCGGGCCATTTCTCTGGTGCCCACACTTCAGCAGCCGGTCGTTTTGACAGGGGTTATTCCGGTCGTCCAGTCCATTCAGCATTGCCAGCAGCCGGTAGTACTCCAGCTCTTCCAGCACCTCAGGAGCCTTATTATGCTCCCCAGTTTCTAGTGCACCTCCTGCGCGGGGTATTTCCAGGGGTCAGACTAGTGGGGGTGAGGCCGGTCGATCTCAGCCACCGCGTCCTCCCAAAGCTTGTTTTGAGTGTGGGGATACTCGCTATCTGGTTAGGGAGTGCCCCATATGCAGGAGAGGAGCCCCTTATCAGTCATCACAGCATCAGCGTGGTTCTCAGGGCCAGCAGGCTATCATTCCAGCGACAGCTGCTATTCCACCTGCCCAGCCAGCCAGGGGCGGGGGTCAGGGTTCTAGAGGCCGCCCTCGAGAGGGGGGACAGGCCAGATTCTATGCTATTCCTGATCGCGCTGCGGCTGTTGCATCCGATTCTGTTATCACAGGTATTATTCTGGTTAGTCACAGGGAGGCATCGGTTCTATTCGACCCTGGTTCCACTTTTTCATATGTGTCTTCTTACTTTGCTTCTCATCTGGGTGTGCCTCGGGATTCTTTGAGTGTCCCCATTTATGTTTCCACTCCGGTGGGTGATTCTTTGGTTGTGGACCGTGTATATCGGTCGTGTTTGGTTACCATTTGTGATTTTGAGACCAGAGCGGATCTATTGTTGCTCGGGATGGTCGATTTTGATATTATTCCGGGCATGGACTGGTTGTCACCCCATTATGCTATTCTTGATTGTCACGCCAAGACCATGACGCTGGCTATGCCAGGCATCCCACGTATTGAGTGGAGTGGTACCCTAGATCACACCCCCAACCGTGTTATTTCTTTTCTCAGAGCTCGGCGTATGGTTGAGAAGGGGTGTGCTGCTTATCTAGCCTATGTGCGGGACGTCAGTATTGACACTCCCTCTATTGATTCTGTTCTTGTGGTACGTGACTTTGCTGATGTATTTCCAGCTGATCTCCCGGGCATGCCGCCCGACAGAGATATTGACTTTGCTATTGACTTGTTGCCGGGCACTCAGCACATTTCTATTCCACCATACCGTATGGCTCCTCCTTAGTTGAAGGAGTTGAATGATCAGTTATAGGAGTTATTGGGTAAGGGTTTCATTCGACCCGGTGTTTCGCCTTGGGGTGCTCCTGTATTGTTTGTGAAGAAAAAGGACGGTTCTATGCGTATGTGTATTGACTATCGTCAGCTGAACAAGGTTACAGTGAAGAACCGGTATCCTTTGCCCCGTATTGATGATTTATTTGACCACCTACAGGGCGCACAGGTGTTTTCTAAGATTGATTTGCCCTCTGGGTATCACCAGCTGAAGATTCGGGAGCCAGATATCCCGAAGACTGCCTTCAGGACTCGGTATGGTCACTATGAGTTCCTCGTGATGTCTTTTGGGCTGACTAATGCCCCAGCAGCCTTTATGCATTTGATGCACAGTGTGTTCAGGCCTTATCCGGACTCGTTCGTGATTGTCTTCATTGATGATATTCTAGTATATTCCCGGAGCCGGGAAGAGCACGAGCAGCATTTGCTTCTCATCTGGGGGAGCCTCGGGATTCTTTGAGTGCCCCCATTTATGTTTCCACTCCGGTGGGTGATTCTTTGGCTGTGGACCATGTATATCGATCATTTTTGGTTACCATTTGTGATTTTGAGACCAGAGCGGATCTATTGTTGCTCGGGATGGTCGATTTTGATATTATTCTGGCATGGACTTGTTGTCGCCCCATTATGCTATTCTTGATTGTCACGCCAAGACCGTGACGCTGGCTATGCCAGACATTCCACGTATTGAGTGGAGTGGTACCCTAGATCACACCCCCAGCCGTGTTATTTCTTTTCTCAGAGCTCAGCGTATGGTTGAGAAGGGGTGTGCTGCTTATCTAGCCTATGTGCGGGACGTCGGTATTGACACTCCCTCTATTGATTCTGTTCTGGTGGTATGTGACTTTGCTGATGTATTTCCAGCTGATCTCCCGGGCATGCCGCCCGATAGAGATATTGACTTTGCTATTGACTTGTTGCCGGGCACTCAGCACATTTCTATTCCATCATACCGTATGGCTCCTCCCGAGTTGAAGGAGTTGAAGGATCAGTTACAGGAGTTATTAGGTAAGGGTTTCATTCGACCTAGTGTTTCGCCTTGGGGTGCTCTTGTATTGTTTGTGAAGAAAAAGAACGGTTCTATGCATATGTGTATTGACTATCGTCAGCTGAACAAGGTTACAGTGAAGAATCGGTATCCTTTGCCTCGTATTGATGATTTATTTGACCAGCTATAGGGCGCACAGGTGTTTTCTAAGATTGATTTGCGCTCTGGGTATCACCAGCTGAAGATTCGGGAGCCGGATATCCCGAAGACTGCCTTCAGGACCCGGTATGGTCACTATGAGTTCCTCGTGATGTCTTTTGGGCTGACTAATGCCCCAGCAGCCTTTATGCATTTGATGCACAGTGTGTTCAGGCCTTATCTGGACTCATTCGTGATTGTCTTCATTGATGATATTCTAGTATATTCCTGGAGCCGGGAAGAGCACGAGCAACATTTGAGGATAGTGCTTCAGATTCCGAGGGAGAAGCAGCTTTATGCCAAGTTCTCTAAATGTGAATTCTGGTTGAGTTCAGTGGCATTTTTGGGCCACGTGGTGTCGAGTGATGGTATTCGAGTAGATCCGAGGAAGGTGGAGGCCGTGCAGAGTTGGCCCAGACCCTCCTCAACTACTGAGATTCGCAGTTTCCTTAGTTTGGCGGGCTATTACCGTCGTTTCGTAGAGGGGTTCTCTTCGATTGCAGCACCTATGACTAGATTGACCCAAAAGGGTGCGCCTTTCCACTGGACAGACGAGTGTGAGGTGAGCTTTCAGAAGCTCAAGACAGCTTTGACTTCGGCCCCTATATTGATGTTGCCTACAGGTTCGGGGTCCTATACCGTATATTGTGATGCCTCACGAGTTGGACTCGGTGCGGTATTGATGCAGGACGGTAGGGTGATTGCCTACACGTCGAGACAGCTGAAGGTGCATGAGAAGAATTTCCCTGTTCATGATTTGGAGCTAGCTGCCATTGTTCACGCCTTGAAGATTTGGCATCATTATTTATATGGGGTTCCTTGTGAGATCTACACTGATCACCGGAGCTTATAGCACTTGATTAAGCAGAAGGACCTGAATATGCGTCAAAGGAGATGGTTGGAGCTACTGAAGGACTATGATACTACTATTCTCTATCATCCGGGCAAGGCTAATGTGGTTGCTGATGCCTTGAGTCGTCGGGCAGAGAGTTTGGGGAGTTTAGCATATCTACCAGCTTCGGAGAGGCCTATGGCGATGGATGTTCAGGCTTTAGCCAGGCAGTTTGTTAGACTGGATCTTTCGGAGCCCAGCCGGGTTCTAGCTTGTGTGGTTTCTCGGTCTTCTCTATTTGACCGCATCAGGGAGCGTCAGTTCGACGACCCTCATTTGCTTGTCCTTCGGGATAGAGTTCGGCGTGGTGATGCTCGAGATGTTACCATCGGGGATGATGGAGTCATGAGGATGCAGGGGCGTATCTGTGTGCCCAATGTAGATGATCTTCGAGAGCTGATTCTAGCAGAGGCCCATAGTTCGCGGTATTCCATCCATCCGGGTGCCGCAAAGATGTATCAGGACTTGAAAAAGCATTACTGGTGGAGGCGGATGAAGAGGGATATAGTTGACTATGTTTCCAGATGCCTCAACTGCCAGCATGTGAAGTATGAACATCAGCGTCCGGGTTGATTGATGCAGCAGATTGAGATTCCAGAGTGGAAATGGGAGCGCATCACCATGGACTTTGTATCTGGACTTCCACGGATCGTTAGGAAGTTTGATTCCATTTGGGTTATTGTGGATCGGCTGACCAAGTCCGCCCATTTTATACCGGTGAGCACTACTTATTCATTGGAGCGACTGGCGGAGATCTATATCAGGGAGGTAGTTCGGCTGCATGGTAATCCAGTTTCTATCATTTCAGATAGAGGCACTCAGTTCACTTCACGGTTCTGGAGAGCTGTACAGCAGGAGTTAGGTACTCGGGTGGAGCTGAGCACAACATTTCACCCCCAGACCGATGGGCAGTCCGAGCGCACTATTCAGATTTTGGAGGATATGCTCCGTGCGTGCGTGATTGAGTTTGGAGGTTCATGGGATCACTTCTTGCCACTGGCGGAGTTTGCTTATAACAATAGCTACCAGCCTAGTATTCAGATGGCGCCGTATGAGGCCCTATATGGTAGGAGGTGCGGGTCTCCCGTGGGTTGGTTTGAGCCGGGCGAGGCCAGGTTGCTAGGTACTGATATGGTTCAGGAGGCTATGGACAAGGTCAAGGTGATTCAGGACAGACTTCGTGCGGCCCAGTCCAGACGGAAGAGTTATGCGGACAAGAAGGTTCGCGATGTGGCTTTTATGGTTGGTGAGCGGGTTCTGCTTCGAGTCTCGCCCATGAAGGGCGTTATGAGGTTTGGGAAGAAAGGAAAGCTGAGTCCTAGGTTTATTGGCCCTTTTGAGATATTGAGGCGTGTTGGGGAGGTTGCTTATGAGTTGGCCTTACCTCCTAGTTTAGCCGGAGTTCACCCCGTATTTCATGTCTCCATGCTCTCGAGATACCATGGTGACCCGTCGCATGTGTTGGATATCACTTCTATTCAGCTAGACAAGGATCTGTCTTATGTTGAGGAGCCAGTAGCCCTTCTAGACAGGCAAGTTAGAAAGCTAAGGTCAAAAAACATCGCTTTGGTCAAGGTTCAGTGGCGGGGACAGTCGGTCGAGGAGGCGACTTGGGAGACTGAGCAGGATACGCGCAGCCAGTACCCTCATCTTTTCACTACTCCAGGTATGTTTTCTATGCTCGTTCGAGGACGAACGAATCTTTTAAGGGTGGGAAGATGTAACGACCCGACCGGTCGTTTTAGAAAATTACGCCCCAATCCCCAATTTAACTGTTCCCCTAAGTTCATTTCTGCTATTGTGGTTTGCCGGGAGAGTCGGTTCTGAAATTTGGAGCATTTTGGGACACTTAGTCCCTAAATGAGAACTTTAAAGTTAGAAAATAGTCCATTACCGGAACAGTGTTAAGACGACCTCGGAACGGAAATCCGACGGTTCCATTAGCTCCGTTAGGTGATTTCGGGGTTTGAAGCGTGTTCTGAATGTATTTTGGAGGTCCGTAGCTCAATTAGGCTTGAAATGCCGAAGTTTGAAATTTTGGCGAATCCGTACGATAGGTGAGATTTTTATCCGGGGGTCGGAATGGAATTCCGACAATTTCTGTAGCTTCGTTATGTGATTTGGGATATGTCCACAAATGTTTAGGTGATTCGGACGTCGTTTGGTCGGGTTTTAGATCGAATGTGCAATTCGGAAAGTTTTAAGGAATTTAGGCTTGAATTCGATGTGAATTATGGGTTTTGATGTTGTTAGACGTGTTTTGAGGATTGGAACAAGTTCGAATAAGGTATTAGGATGTGTTGGTGTGTTTGGATGAGGTCCCGGGGACCTCGGGGTGGTTTCGGATGGTTAAACGGGAGGAAAACATGGAAAAATTGCAGCAGGCTGGTGCCTGCCTTCTGTAGTTTTCGCTTCTGCGGAGCTTGGACCACAGAGGCGAGTCCGCAGAAGCGACATTGGCTCTGTAGGAGAGAGTTCGTGGAAGGCCAGCCTAGTTCGCAGGAGCGGACCTCAGATTGCGGAGGCGGTCTCGCAGGAGCGGAAAGCCTTCCGCAGGAGCGGGAGTGGACTGTTTGGTGGCCTTCCGCAGGAGCGGACTTTTGTCCGCATAAGCGAAGTCGCAGAAGCGACTGTGCTTCCGCAGAAGCGACTTTTGAGTAAATGGCCAAGTGTCGCAGAAGCGACCATATGCCCGCAGAAGCGGAATCGCTGAAGCGACCTAGAGACCGCAGAAGCGGAGATCGACCTGGGTTTAATGAGCAGTGAGGGTTAAAAATTTCTGAAACATTTCCAACCATAGAGGGCTCGGCTTTAGGGGCAATTTGGGCGATTTTGAAGTAGAATTCGAGAGGTTTCTTCAGGTAATCAATTATGGACTCCAATTGTGATTGTTGTTGATAATATTATGCAAGTTTTTCATGAAAATGGAGGAATTTGGGGTAATTAATGGGGGTTTTCACCCTAGACCAAAACCTTAGGAAATTAAAGGTTTGAATGAGCAAATGGAGTCTGGATTTAGTAAACTTTATATGTTTAGACTCGTATTGAGATGAGGGTTCCGAATATGTAACTTTCGTAATTTTTCGATAAGCGTACCGAAAGTCGGGTTTTGGCAACTTATGGGTTTTGGTGTATTTTGAGTTGATTGATGGGGTAATGCCCAATTGGCCTATTTTGATATGATTCTGTTGATTGTTATCAGATACTACACCTGTGGAGGCCGACATTCGCGGCAAGAGAGTTGTTTCTTAGCGGTTTTGTACCGGAGTTGAGGTAAGTGGCTTGTCTAACCTCGTGTGGGGGAATTTTCACCCCTAGGATATTATGTGATAGTTAAAATGCCTTGTACGCGAGGTGACGGACATGTACATGCGCTGGTTGTTGAACACATACTTTATTAAAATGTTCGATAAGTGATATTCCTGGCTTTAGCTGTTAATTTGATATTTTTACCCGGTAGTAGTTAGAAGAGCATGTTTAGGTAGTACTTAACTGTTTAGTTGCCAAATTGTCTTATTTGAACTTTTGATAATTATTGGCACTATTTTTTGGTGAATTTATAGTTAAGCATAATTTGTTCTCTCTGTGTAATCCTTTATTTGCTGTGCTTGTGGAATGCGGGTTCAATTCCCGGAGACCTAAGGCTGTGGGTTCGATTCCTAGAGACCTAGAGTGTTATTGGTAGGGACTGCGGGTTCGATTCCCCAGGTCCTGAGTTATTGGTAGGGACTGCGGGTTCGATTCCCGAGATCCTAAGTTATTTGTAGGGACTGCGGGTTCGATTCCCGGAGATCCTGAGTTATTGATTATTTATTGAGACATGGGCTGTGGGTTCGATTCCCGGAGACCCGGAGGTACTGTCAATGGGACTGTGGGTTCGATTCCCACAGGTCCTGGACTTGTTTTGTTGAGTTGGTTATTTGTTGTTAGCTTAATTGTAGACGGTTGCAGTAATCATCTTATTGTTGTTATTTCGGAAATTATTATCATTTAAACTGTTTATTATTATTATCATCATTATATTATTGTTTCTCAGTAGGGCCCTGACTTTCCTCGTCACTACTCTATCGATGTTAGGCTTGGCACTTACTGAGTACCTCCGTGGTGTACTCATGCTACTCTTATGCACACTTTTGTTGTGCAGATCCAGGTACATCAGAAAAGGCTCGTACTAGGTGATTTCGCAGCTTTCAGGGAGACCTCGAGGTATGATCTGCTACGTCTGCGGATCCAGAGGCTTTTCCTTATATTCTGATAGCATTAGTTGACATTTTTCCTTCATTTCGTTGTTAGATACTCTTACACATAGAGCCACAGTTGTATATCGTCTTTTAGTTTGTGTTACCCGTGAGATTCCGGATCTTGGTAATGTTTACACATTGTGTTGAAGGATGTATGTGCCAAGCGGCACAGATTACATATCTTTTTATGCTAATTTTTCCGCTGTTTCTTATTTAAGTGTTTATAGCTTGTATATTCCGCAACGTGTTAGGCTTACCTAGTCGTGGGGACTGGGTGCCATCACGCCATGTTCACGATTGGTGAATTAGAGTCGTGACATCCACGTAATACCTTAGGCCAATTACCTTTAGAGTCTTGTAACCTTTTCTTCAAGTGTTGATAATGACCTTATTTGTGGATTCCGCTTGTCCATTTCCCACTGGATGGTATGGCGTAGGTGTGATCCTTTTAATTTGCCAACTTTAAAAAATTATGTGACTTGAGCTCCTATGAATTGTGGACCATTATCACACACGATTTCCTTTGGCACTCCAAAATGGCATATTCAATTCCTTCAAACGAAGTCTTTAACTTCCTTCTCTCATACTTGTTTAAATGCTCCTACTTCCACCCATTTAGTAAAATAATCCAAAAGTACAAGTAGAAGCTTCACCTGGCCTTTTGCTTGTGGTAATGGTCCTACGATATCCATTCCCCATTTCATAAAGGGCCACGGAGCTATGACTGGATGCAGTAGCTCAGATGGTCTATACATATTATTGTCGTACCTTTGACATTTATCACATTAAGATACAAAACTAGTTGCTTCCTCTTCCATCTTTGGCCAATAATACCCTGCTTGAATCAATGTTTTTACCAGCGACCGTCCTCCCGTGTGATTTCCACAATGTCCTTCATGTATTTCCCTCATTATGTATTCTATTAAGGAAGGTCCGAGATACCTTTCTAATGGTCCACCGAACATCTTTTGATAAAGATTTCCTTGATATAAACAGTAACGAGCAGCCTTTTTTCGGAGCGCGTGTGCTTTCTTTTTGTCGTAGGTATGGTTCCATACTGCAAAAAAAAAACAATTTCGTTTCTTCAATCCCATGTTAAATTATTAAAATTTACCTCATTCTTATCAGGTTCGAGAATGGAATGAAATAAATGAACGACTGAAGCATTTGCATCTCTTTCCACGTCTGCTGCAGATGTGAGATTGGCTACGATATCTGCCTCAACATTTTCATCTCTTGGTATTTGCATAACTTTCCATGGCTGAAACTGCTTGATTAATTCTCGTACTTTTTCTAAGTACTCTTTCATTCGTGCTTCTCTGGCTGCGTAAGTTCCCAGCATCTGATTAACAACAAGTTGTGAATTACTCTTGATTATAATCTAGGTTATGCCAAGTTCTCGAGCCAATTCCAAACCTACAATAACAGCTTCATTCTCCGCTTCATTGTTAGTTATTGAATGATATTTTATAGCTTGTCTAATATTTTAACCCGTGGGTGGTACGAGAACTATTCCTAAACCTGCACCTTTTACGTTATATGAGCCGTCACTGAATAAAATAGTCCCCGGGTTTGCACCATTAAAAATATGCAATTCTTTTTCTGCTTCTAATTGCATCCCGTGACTAAAATCAACTACAAAATCAGCTAATACTTGAGATTTTATAGCATTCCTAGGTTGATAAGTGATTTCGTATTCACTTAATTCTAAAGCCCATTTTGCTAATCTTCCTCATAATTTATGTTTATACAAAATATTTCGTAATGGAAAAGCAGTAACCACAACAATGGGATGACATTTAAAGTAAGGTCTTAATTTTCTAGATGCCATAGTCAAAGCAAGCGCTAATTTTTCTAGTTGCGGGTACCATATTTCTGCATCTAACAAAGGCTTGCTTATGTAATAGATAGGAGATTGTTTACCTTGATCATCCCAGACTAAAACAAAACTTACCGCAACTGCTGATACGGCGAGATAGATGAGTAACTTCTCTCCTTCATTTGGCTTCGCCAACAACGGTGGATTTGACAAATACACTTTCAGATTCTTAAGTGCTTGTTGGCAATCTTCGTTCCATTCGAAATGATCCTGCTTCTTTAAAGCTGAGAATAATTTGAAGCATTTTTTTGAAGACTTGGAAATGAATCTCCCCGGAGCTGCAATTCTTCTAGTTATTCTTTGAACTTCTTTTTTACTCGTATGTACATTAGAGATTTCCTCTATTGCTTTGATCTGTGAAGGATTTACCTCAATACCATGGTTAGAGACAAGGACACCCAAAAACTTTCCTGATGCAACCCCATATGCGCATTTTTATGTATTGAGCTTCATATTAAACTTTCCTAAAATTCGAAATGTAACAGATAAATGAGAAATATGATCATAAGAATGCTGGGTTTGGACGAGTATATAGTCTATATATACCTCCATGGTTTTACCTAAATGTTCTTGGAACATTTTAGTGACCAATCTTTGATAAGTTTCTCCAGCATTTTTGAGACCAAAGGGCATTATTTATAACATTAACTCACCCTGTCTGTGATAAAAGAAGTTTTCTCTTCTTCACTTGGATCCATCTTGATTTGGTTGTAACATGAATATGCATCTAAAAAACATAGAAGTTCATGCCCTGCAGCTGCATCAATTAACTGATCTACCTGCGGTAAAGTCAAAAATCTTTTTGACAAGCTTTGTTAAGATGTATATAATCTACAGAAACTCGCCACTTACCATTTTTCTTAGGTACTACAAGTGTATTAGCTAACCAATTTGAATATTTTACCTCAGGAATAGACCTAATTTTTAAAACCTTTTGGACCTCATCTTGAATCCCATGGTTTTTGAAAGCTCCTTACTTTTTCTTATTTTGCTTTATTGGTGTGAATGATGGATCTTCATTTAGTTTGTGAGTCATTACATCCGGTGGTATTCCTGTCATATCAGCATGGGACCAAGCAAAACAAACCACGTTAGCTTTAGAAATTCAATTAACATACCTCGCATGTCGGAGCTTGGTTTGGTTCCAACATAAACCTTCCGTTCACGCTATTACTCAAATAATATCACAGCTTCAAGTTTTTTAATTATTGTTTTGATATTTTCATTCTCTTTAGGCTCTTGTATTATGTCAGGTCTCGAGTCTACATCTATCCGTTCTTACTCAGCTGAGGTTTGACCTTCAATTGTTTCCTGTAATTGCTATTTTTCTTTACTTACAGTGCTCGTATCTGTTACGGCGTTAATACTCCTGGATTTTTGCTAATCCCCCATGGTGACGGAAATTTAATGACTTGGCGTAGAGTTGACGAGATAGCATCCATATCATGGATCCAAGGTCTCCCCATGATCATATTGTGAGCCATTTCCATATCTACCACATGAAATTTAGTTTCTTTAAAAACACCTGCAGCAAAAGCTGTTAGAATTACCTCTCCCTTTGTTACCATAATTGAATTGTTGAACCCAGACAAGGTCTGTGCCTTCGGTATAATTTTATCTTCAGCTTGCATTTCACGTAATACCCTTAATAATATAATAGTTACGGAACTTCTTGGATAAATCAAAACTTCTTTTATATTAGTGTCGTATACAAGTAATGATATTACTAGAGCGTCATTGTGGGGGGTCATCACTCCTTCGAAAGAAAACTTTCGTTTTCAAACACCTGACGTACACATTTGCCGTGTGTAATTGTTACTTTAGGAACCTTGTTGGAAGCCGTATATGTTACACCATGAATATCTTCTCCCCTACTTATAACATTCACGGTTCTCTTGGGTGATGGGGGCTTTGATGGCTCTTGCCTGTTTTTCATATAGACTTGCTTACCTTTCTCACTAAATAACACAGTGAGATACCCTTGTTTTAACAGATGGTCCACTTTGCTTTGCAAGAATCTACATTCTGAAGTCTTGTTCCCGTGATCATTATGGTATTCGCATCAATAATGTGGATTGCACCTATTTAGATTTGACTGCATATCTTTTGGCCACCGTACCTTATCCCCATGCTCCTCAAAATAACTACGAGCTCAGTGGTAGTGGCATTGAAATTAAATCCACCGAATCTCGCCTTTAAACTTCTGTCATCATCTCGTGATCCTTGTCTGTTTCGATCATTTCTGAACCTCGATGAAGAACTGGATTCCCTATTACTCCATTTTTTATCATATCGTTGATTATCCTGCTTTGACCGTAAGGTCTTTTCCTGCATGTCCCATATATGGATCGTATCTGTTTTTACCTGATCTTTTTTCGGTTTCTGACCTCCTAGAATTGCTCCTTTCTTCATGATGAAACTGAGGTACGGTATCCCCCTCAATTGTAATTTCGTACTGTACCTGTTATAAACATCATTCCACGTAGGTGTAGGGAATTCTCGAAGGCTTTCTTTAAGTCTTCTCGTGGCTCCTGAACTTTTGTCATTTAAGTTGCTTGCAAATGCTATTGTAGCCCAATTATCTGGTACATGGGGTAAAGTCATCCTTTCACGTTGGAATCTATCAACAAAATCTCTGAGCAACTCTGAGTCCCCTTGTTTAATTTTGAAAATGTCTTCAATTCTTTTTTCAACCTTTTGACCTCCCGAGTGCGCTTTAATGAAAGAATTTGCAAGCTCATCAAAAGAGTTTATATAATTTTCGGTTAAAAAGAATACTAGGTTAATGCACCCTTGGTGAGTGTTTCTCCAAATTTTTTACCAACACTGATTCAATTTCTTGCTTGGTCAAATCGTTACCTTTTACACATGTAGTAAATGCAGTTACATGATCGCGTGGGTCTGTTGTGCCATCATTTTTGAGATGTCAGGCATTTTAAACTTTTTAGGGATTAGAAGAGGAGCAGCACTTGGTTTCCAAGGTTTTTGCGAGTATTTATCTACATCCACTCCTTTGATTATAGGGGGAACTCAAGGGATTTGCTCGATGCACTCATTTTGTTCTTAAGCTGTTTATGCAAAGTTAGTACTAAATTTTACAAATGAGAATTATTTGAAATACCTGGTTCTCCTTCTAGTGGTTGACTGGGGGTTGCTCTATTTCCACAATTAACAAGGCCAGAATAAGGATTCTCCATGTATCGTTATTATGCGTAGGTGTGGTGGTGCAATAGGTAATTGACTAACTAGAGCTTGAAGAGCTTTGCTAACCCGTGCATCAATTACTTTTTGTAAATCTTCATGTGGCCCTTCAAAATAGTCAGATTGCTCTTGTTCATCAACACTAGATTCATGAGCAGAAGTACCTTCACGAGATTGACGTGGTGAATTTTGAGGGGAAGGAACCACGTTAGTGTTTTGTAAATCTACTTGATTCTGATGGATTTGATTTTCATCACCGTTATTATTGTTGTTGTTGATTGACATGGTGATAACAACATATTAAATATAACTTAAAAAGAATAGATAATTAGATTTCCGATAACGGAACCAATTTGTTTAATAAAAAATCTGAATATTTGGTTAAAGCTAGAAATTAAAAGAGAAACCGGTTTACTAATAATCAAGAAATAAGAGACTTTGAGAATAACCATAAAGCAATGAATAAGTATATATTTCAATATAATCACAATGATATATTGTGTCCTGTAGATGTTTAGACCTTTCCCTTTTATAGTTAATTCTAGGAGAAAGTATAATGACTTTGTCTTAATGAGGCAATTATGAGCAATAAATGATATTAAAAGAAATGTTACTTAATCATCCTATTAAATACAAATTTTCTCAACGTATTTGGCGTTTAATGTTGGATTTGGACTCCTTTACACTATCAGATTCATTTCTTCAATTTCTTTTGATCTTCGAGCTTTAAATGACTCGAACAGGTATGAGACTCATTTCATTTGAATAATTGCATCTTCTCTTGTAAGGCCCCGTAAAATTTTCGTGCATAAAACCTAGTAGCTGTGGTGTCTTGTAAGGCCACAGCTACTAGGTTTTATGCACGAAAATTTTACGGGGCCTTACATCTCTCTCGCATCTATTGTAGCTCGTGTCTCTTAACTGATTACCACGCTTTGACTATTTGACCTGTCCACATGTCATGACACGCCATATTCAATAAATAAATTCAATAAATTCAAACTTTTCCTAGTACAATATGTTTTATTTCAATTCTATGAAGAATATTCACTATAACCAACGATGGTTGGGCCAGAATAGTAAATACTCATTCATCCTTAACAAGAAGTCTTGGGTTCAAATCCAAACTATGGAGTCGCTTTTATAGGGTAGGATTTACCAATGTGAATCTGAAGTTAGTCTGTCCCCAATGCCGAGATACTAGACACTATAAAATACGTCTCTCTTCAGCAAAAAAATAAATAAATAAATAAATAAATTACACAAAACGAAAAGGAGGATAGTGTTAAGAATAGAATTCTATTTGGAGTGAATGTCTATAATTCTATTTGGAGTGAATGTCTATCTTGTGGAGAGTTTTACTTTATAACTAAGTCATATTTCTCCTATAAATAGAAGGTTCTTACCTCATTGTAGATTATCCCAAAATTCAATAAGAATTCTCTCTCTCTTTCTCTGCAATATTGTTCTTCTTCTTTTATTATTTTATAACACGTTATCAGCACGAGACTCTAACCAATTGAGTAGAACCTTTGTGATTGATCATAATGATTGTCAATTGTTCTATGAGCTTCCTTCATGATTAAATTCTGGATTTAATGTAAGTATTTTACTTTTCTCTTTCAAATTCTTTTATTCTATACTTTGATTTTATATACAAGCAAAGACAACAAAGTTTGATTATAACTCTAATAGAGTTTTTAAGAAAGTACACCCACATGAAGTGGTAAAATTTCTATGTCTTGCCATGATCAAAGTCATGTATGATCATGCGCACAAGAAGCAAAAACTCGTCCCATTGAATTTTCTCCATTCTCATTCCCTTAAGAGAATGTGATAGCAATATGTGATAAGTCTGAAAGAAGACAAAATTATTACCGTGAAGGTATCAATGGATGTGGACGTTGAAATAGACGAAATTATAATCGTCATCATTTGTGGTAATGAGAACAATAAGGATTCTCAAAATAATCCCACACTTCGTGAAAATATTTGTCATCGATTTGACATGAAATTTTATAAAGCAAATACAGATGACTATGGTCCATTAATAATGTGAATGAGAAAACATCTGATTTATGAATATATATTCATTTTTGGAAGAATATAAATGTGCTAATGGTAGTGATTACACTACACTCACCTCTAAAAGGAGGTTTGAGATGATACAAGAAAATAATATCATTATTATGGCATAAATGATCATTGGTCACGTACCTATTGTATGCCAAAATATTTTGGCATTGTGATTATTAAAAGATAACGGTAATGCAAGAAACATATCTTGCATATAATTTTGACCATACACATAATGGTATAACTTTATCTTTAAAAGAGATATTCACCACATGGATGATGATGAATCTGTGGTAGTGCAAAATTAATTGAGAGCTCTGGAAGAGCCAATTATTACTATTTTGGAGAAACACAATTAATTACCAATAAGGTATTGTATTGTAGCACGTCTCAAAGAAACTTATTCAGTTTCCAAAGTATATGCGAAAGCAGTTGATTATATTGGAACTATAAATAATGGAAAGATTTAATATATTCTATTACTACAACTTGTAGCGACGTAATATGCATGTGAAAAGCTACCCCCTTCATTCTCCAATTTGTACTACATAAACAAAGGATACCACAATATTGATATAAAAACCCATATCATAATAAATTTGGAGTTTATTCAAAATTGCACACATCATGCATCGTGTAAATCCGAAGTTTATCAATATTGATAATTTATCCAGTTGGCATAATTGATTTACCCATATCAATTTAAGTATGATGTGCAAAAATAATAGAGAATTCAAATGGGTAAATATTAAAGAACTAGAAAGTTCTTACGAATTCTCTTACATTGCTTGTTCTCATTAACTAATTGACCAACTAAAATTGGGATTGAATCCCATGAATGCCGCAAATATCAAAGGTGAATATGGGCTCATTCACCTGCCATGTATACCACATAAGATGCATATATGAGATGGTTACATGTGCAATTATTATTAACCCGCAACCTGACCGGTGTGTGCGAGGTAACTTGCTCATTAATTTAATTTCAAGCATAATTTCCAGATTTCCTATTCAAGATAGTTTATCTTGATAAGTTGGTTTACATCACAGTTGGTTTAGCAAAATGATTTATTTAGTGCCTCCACTTAATAGCTAAATTATTGCTTATGAGAACAAAGTTATCAGTTTGATATACGTTATATACGAAAGTATATTATTTTCTCCCATCACAAGTGGTTCAGGGTCAGGAACCAAATAATTCCATCTTATTATTATTGATGTGTGGTGTATATTTTGAATAACACCATAACACGCAAAGATGAGTTCTCAAAGTTGAGGAAACATGTTAGTTTTTCTAACATGAGGGGGAGACAAGATACAACTGTTGAGAAAACTTACGAGGAATGAATTATCGTTTTTGCATCTAGATCCTCGAATAAAATAATATGAACTTGAAGTTCATAAAAGGATAATTCATGTGCAATTTATTGCAAAGCATGCCAGACGCATTTGCTGACCCAAATAAAGTAACTATATTCTCATTGCAAATGCTCATATAATAAGTCCGAGAAGGACAAAGTCTATGGTAAGCTTAAAGCGTATAGACAAATCAGTTTCAAATAAACTTCTTGATAAAGAAGATGAGCAAATGATCAAAATGATCATAATAAAGGAGGCAAGTGATCTAGAAGATCACATGACATAACACTTCATAATATCTCATGAGAGATTCAGGTATCTGAATATATGAATGAAGAGATCTCTATGTTATGTCATTATGAAAATATATTGAAACTGATATAAAATCTTTGTCGACGTCAACCTTCAAGAAGCTAGTGTACAAGATTGGGATGCGAAGGCTTAAGGATGTGAATTGATGCTCTCATCAGGGGGAGTTAATGCGCGTTGCACTCTTTTTCCCTTACAAGGTTTTGTCCCATTGGGTTTTCCTTGCAAGGTTTTTAACGAGGCAACCAAAAGGCGTATTGTAGATATGTGTACTCTTTTTCCTTTTCTAGATTTTTTTTCCATTGGGTTTTATTTTAGTTAAGGTTTTAATGAGGCGCATTACTTACTGAGTAGACATTCAAGGGGGAGTGTTAAGAATAGAATTCTATTTGGAGTGAATGTCTATAATTCTATTTGGAGTGAATGTCTATCTTGTGGAGAGTTTTACTTTATAACTAAGTCATATTTCTCCTATAAATAGAAGGTTCTTACCTCATTGTAGATTATCCCAAAATTCAATAAGAATTCTCTCTCTTTCTCTGCAATATTGTTCTTCTTCTTTTATTATTTTATAACAAATAGTAAAAACATGGGTGCTTTTTTGCTATAAAAGAAAAAGAATTGTTCGATAGTGATAGTATTTGTCGTCCAACGAGAAAAGTACAAGCTACAACATTTGGTTATGAGACCAAATACGTGGGCACTTTGTGTTGCTTCAACAATATTTCCTTCTATCCTCTTACAATATTTCTTTTGTCAAAAAGCAAAATTCTTTGCTTTGGTGATATATATACTTCTATACTATGCTCCAAAAGCTAAAGATTGTTTTTTTCTCTGTTCACTACCTTTTCTCACTTTTGGTTTATTAGTATTTTGGCTACGTTATAAGTTCCGTGTTCATTTTCATAGGCTTATTTTTTGTGTGATTAAAATCATTTTTCGTTTATCTAACTTATAAGTGTCAACTAGATACCCCAAAATATATACTTAGCCCTAAGAAATTCCGGAGCTAACAAGTTAACAGGTGCATAACCTGATAATCTAGTTGTCATCCTGAAATATGATAAATGTGCACGCTTAAGTGCGGATTTTGTTATTTATATTTGAATTTTAAATTTAACTTTAGACAAACCCATTACGCTAACGTTTTTCAAGTTAATAAAAGAAACTAGCAAGATTATACAGTACTCACATAAACATACAATCCCAAAATAAATGTTCTTTATAGTGTGTGCCAGAACCCGGTGTTACTAGCTATGGGCGACTAGTAGAATAAACATAAAATATAAAAAATACTCTGAATCAAAATAGACAGAAAAATCATAAATACAGGAAAGGACTTCTTCAGCTACGGATCGGCATGAGAGGGAAAGCAGCTCATCGTAGAAGTCCCAAAGAATGTGCTCACTGATATGCACCCGAGTGATGTCCGGATCCATCTGCCTCAAACCCTATACATTTAGGTACAGAAGCATAGCATGAATACGTAACAACATGTACTCAGTAAGTATCTCGTCTAATTTCGAAGATGTAGAGATGAGAGGTCGACTCGATATTTACTAAGGTCAATATATATATATATACTAATGCTCTTTTATTTTTGTTTTTGTTGTTGCTTTCCCTTTCCTTTTCTAAGCCGAGGGTCGATTGGAAACAACCTCTCTACCCTTTGGGTAGGGGTAAGGCTTGTCTACATATTACCCTCCCGAGACCCCACCTTGTGGGACTATACTAGGTAGTTGTTGTTGTTGTTGTAAACTAGTTCATATGTCTAAATAAACATAATATTTACAGGTAATGGAAGGTTATTGCATGTAGTGTAAGTCCAAATATTTCAACATCAAGTTTCTCATTTATCAAGCGAGACATTAGCAAAATGAAGCATATATATAAGTTTTTTCCACAATTTAACATGCGCACGCAATACCGAGGTGACGGTCCGAACCAACATAAATAAATGTGCACTTGTTGAGGGTCGACGGCGTGCCTATAGATGCATCTATTCATACTGAGACGATCGACCCGATCGACAATTAAGGATAATATATATATATATATTAAGTTCAAATCAATGACACATAAGTAGGCAAAATATCATATCAACACAAATCAACTTATAAAAGTAAGCTCATATCGTCTTTTTAAGTCCCTAATATATACTAGGTGTTCACGACAACAATGTACCATAAGAACATACTTAATAGGCATGATGTAGGTCCTAAGCTACCCCGACATCTAACATAGTAGTCGCTACGCACGGGCTCTCGTCACATAACACGTGCATAGTCTCCGCATTTAGCAACAAGTACTCGACATGAAACCTAAGGGGACAATTCCTTCTTACAAGGTTAGAAAGGAGACTCACCTCGCTCCGAAGCGCGCTTTCAACACAAGACTAGGCTCCAAGCTCAACTCGAAGCCGAACACGCACCAACTAGTTTAAATAAGGCGAGAACTAATCAAAAATTGCTCACAAGGTTGTATTCTAGCTAATTAAGGGATTTCCCAACCTTTCCCGCAAGTTTACTAAATTCCGACGACCACGTGCCCAAATTCCAAGATTTTTCGATATATTAAGTTCAAATCAATGACACATAAGTAGGCAAAATATCATATCAACACAAATCAACTTATAAAAGTAAGCTCATATCGTCTTTTTAAGTCCCTAATATATACTAGGTGTTCACGACAACAATGTACCATAAGAACATACTTAATAGGCATGATGTAGGTCCTAAGCTACCCCGACATCTAACATAGTAGTCGCTACGCACGGGCTCTCGTCACATAACACGTGCATAGTCTCCGCATTTAGCAACAAGT
This sequence comes from Nicotiana noctiflora, assembly GCA_032618575.1. Classification (NCBI taxonomy): domain Eukaryota; kingdom Viridiplantae; phylum Streptophyta; class Magnoliopsida; order Solanales; family Solanaceae; genus Nicotiana; species Nicotiana noctiflora. Next base: position 441,631 of record JASVEL010002771.1, read on the forward strand.
ACTCGACATGAAACCTAAGGGGACAATTCCTTCTTACAAGGTTAGAAAGGAGACTCACCTCGCTCCGAAGCGCGCTTTCAACACAAGACTAGGCTCCAAGCTCAACTCGAAGCCGAACACGCACCAACTAGTTTAAATAAGGCGAGAACTAATCAAAAATTGCTCACAAGGTTGTATTCTAGCTAATTAAGGGATTTCCCAACCTTTCCCGCAAGTTTACTAAATTCCGACGACCACGTGCCCAAATTCCAAGATTTTTCGAGAAAATTATGCTCTATAGCCTAAGGATTACTAATATGTAAATTTTAATTCATTACACAACCAATTAAACGGTTAAATCATGATTTTTTCAAACTATGAACAGAGAATTGATCAAAGACAGCGAAATAATAGAAGAAAGCAACAACATAGAGTGAGTAAGAGATCAGATATCCCTTCTCGATTTGCCATAAGCAATTTTAAAATTTAATACTGAACTCAAGGCAGTTTCATGCATTACTACCATAAGAAATGAAATTTACACTATTCTAGCCGAATAGAGCTCCCATTATCACGAGCTCAACATGAACCAAACATTAACTTGATATCAACTCATGTCATTAAGCTAAAGCATGATAATTCAAGAAAATTACAACCTTTGGATTATTAAGCTAAAGCATGATAATAGCTTAATTACAACTCATATCATTAAGCTAAACCATGATAATCCAAGCTCTAGAACTGAAGTTCGCCAGTTACAAAAAAAATACTTCAGCTCTAGAGCTGAAGTTCGCCAGTTACAAAGAAAAACTTCAACTCTGGATCTGAAATTCGCCAGTTACAAAACAAAAATTCCAGCACGCTTGGTTCAGCATACTTGCTAGTCCAGGCCCTTCTACTAGAATACTGAAGTTTTGTGTGATTGCCTTTGCAACTTCAGCCCCGTATGCTGAAGTTATGCGAAAAAGTGGGTACATTTGTAATTTTTTTTGCAAATTGGGCATAAGTTAAAACGTGACACAAAAAAGCGGTATAGATGCAGATCTCCCAGTATGCTACCCAACGACCTAATTTGAAAGACTGTAGGCCCATATTCAAGGCCTATGAAAAATAATTCAAGAACATCAATTGGAGAGTAATCTTCTATAACGGGGGATTTGCATCTATACCCGCTTTTTGTATCACGTTTTAATTTGTGCCCTTTTTTGCAAAAAAAATTACATGCGTACTTACTTTTCGCATAACTTCAGCATATAAGCCTGAAGTAGCAAAGGCAATCATGTAAAACTTTAGCATTCTAGTAGACGGGCCTAAAGTAGCAAGTGTGATGGACCAAGTGTGCTGTTTTATTTTGTAACTGGCGAACTTCATCTTTAGAGCTGTTGTTTTTGTTTTGTAACTGGCGAACTTCAGCTTTAGAGCTGTAGTTTTTGTTTTGTAACTAGCGAACTTTAGCTCTAGAGCTGAATTTTTTATTTTGTAACTAGCGAACTTCAGCTCTAGAGCTGAAGTTTTTGTTTTGTAACTGTCAAACTTCAACTCTACAGCTGATGCGTTTTGTTACTGTCGAACTTCAGCTCTAGAGCTGGAGTTATTTAGTTAACATAGATACTAATATTGAAGAGATTGCCATTATCCCTTTCTAAAGTCCCCAGAACAAGATCATTTATTGTCGAGCTAACTTTAATGTTCCAAAGCTTTGTGCCGTTTTCTCAAAGAAAAAAAAAGGAAGTTATCATTAGTTATGTCTACTCAACTGTATAGAGAAGCCGGAAGAGGCTAATGGATAAAAATTCTTATAAATTTGTATGGAAAAAAATCAAAGACAATCAACAATAGAATGTCAGCCTCTGCTTATGTGAGAATTGTTATATTTTGTGCCTGGAGCGTGTAAAAATCATTAATACAAATAAAGTCTGTTTATGCTGATTGAGTAGTATCTTTAAACAACTTCTACGTAGCTTAGATTCTCAAGTGTATGATTCGAGAGAGTTGCAAAGTAAGGAGAAGGAGAAAGAGGGCTGAAGTTATTTAAAAAGTGGGTACAAGTTAAAAAATTTTAAAAGAAATGGGTATAAGTTAAATGGGGCCGACCAAATATGGTGTCCCGTACAATTTTTACTAGCATACAAGCACAAGGAATTTTCGGGAGAAATTCAAAAATAGCTAGATTTACAAGTGGTCATTCAAAACTAGCCACATTTTCAAAAGTAATCAAAATTTAGCCACTTTTCATGTAAAGATAAATCTGAATTCAAAATAAAAAAAAATACTTCAGATAATATACTGGAATTTGAGTATAATATAATGGAATTTTCATATATTATATTGGAGTGCTAGTATACTTATGCTAGAACTACAGTATAATATACCGGTCCAGGATAATACACTGGAACTTTTTGCATGTTGGAGTTCCAGCATAATTTGGTGAAATTCATACACAGGTGCACCAATCTCCAGTATATTATAATGGAACTTTTCTTGCTGCAGCAAAATAGTTGCTATTTTTCATTAAATTTGCAGACATTGTGATGTTCTAAATGTCAATACCACACAAAAGGGGGGTGATTTGTGTGGTACCTAATTTTCGCTCTTGAAGAACCTGGTTCATCTAGGTGTTTTAACTACTGCAATTTACGGAATAATAAATACATATAATAAAGAACACATACATTTTTACATGAAAAATACCTGGCTCAAAAGGTAAAAAAAAAAACACGACCTACTACTCAGTAGGACTTTCCCAAACTTTCACTAAAATCACTGAGCCAAAACAAAATTTACAAAAACTCTTTGTAAACCTATGGATTGACACTAATCCCAGTGTTATACACAACCTCAACTGTTGCGACACTTTCAAGTTAACTCTAACTTGAATACACAAAGTACCTACTACAATTGCTTCTAAATACGCTGAAAGGTACAAATATAAATTCCTACTACAATTGAACTAGAATAAGAATAAACACAATGGAACTGGTTCTCCTATCTCGTTCAAGTAGTTTCAGGAGTGGACACTTATATCTCACATATATTTCTTGCAAAATAGACTTGCTCTTTTCCTCTCAATTATGTTTTACTTCTGCGTATGTGCAATGCCTCTAAAAGAGAACAAACTCAGTTATTTATTGAGTTAGTAATTAGATTTTGTTTAAGACTCTATTGGATATCATTAAACATTTTGACTCCTTGACCAATACTAACTCCAACACTTATCCTAGAGTAGGATTGTGTTCTCACCTCATAAGGAGAATATTCTCCATATCCCAACTGCAATCTTTTCGATTTAGTTCAGAAGATATTGTTGCTTGATCTCTATGGTATATGTTCATCACATGCAGCTCATGTGCAATTGTTAATAAACACTGTGTTTCACCAGATGGACCAGGTCCATCACTGAAGTTCATTTGTCAACCTTCAAAACTTCAACTGAACTAGGGCCAACAAATTCTCCCTTTTTGATGATGACAAACTTTATGATTTTACCGAGCAGAGAACCTGCGGAACTCAGCTGAATTATCAACACTAAAACAATTAACTTGTCATTAAGGACCAGATTTAATTAGGTCATAAACATCACTGTTCAGATAATAGAATTTAAGCCCAATATCTTCCCCATTTTGGCATTATCGAAAAGTTGCATAAATAGTGTGAATCCCAGAATATTAATTAGTACTCATGGCCACTGGGGACTGCAAGTAAAAGCATGCTTTAGTTAATCAAAAATCATCTTGTCAAAAATAACTATAAAGATCAGAATTAATATAAAGCAAGAGAAATGCACATTGTCATTGATAAGTGGTGCTTCTATATAATACTCCACAAAAAGAAAGAACAAAAACTACCAACCATGATCAACAAAACAAAACAAATCCCCAATCGGGTCACTAGGGGGTTTTCTAGACTGATTTAAAATAGGACAAGGAAACCTAAGGCTTTGAGGAGCTAGAGGATTGGGTTTGTAGCAGATTAAGCATAGTTTGGAGCATTCCTTCATTCTTTTCTTCTTTTTTTTACAACTTTAGCTCTTAACCCATTCCTCTTTACTTCCAGTTCAATAACTGTAGCTTGAAGCCTTGTAGTTTCAACATTCTTTGTCCGTACCTCCTAACCAAGGCATTGACCTTGCTATTTACTAGAGTCTTCACTGATAAACAAGGTTCAATAGGGCCTACACTGAGAATATAATCGCAAGCTTGAAGAGTCTTGATGCCAAAATGCACTTTGCTGGAAACCATTTTCCATTTCTTCAAGGGAATGTTCAGCTTGTCCAGCACAGCTGTGAGAATAAACCCATAAGGGATGGCATGAGCCTTTGACACATTTAGCACTCTGTCTAGCAGATTAACCATGAAAGCATGGCAGTTAATTTGCTTTCCTTCCACCAAGCACTGCATGAGGACCAGGTCCATGTAGTTTGATGTGTGCCTCTTTTCCTGTCTAGGTAGCAGGTATTTGTTACAAATTTAAAGAGCATTTTATGCTCTAGCCTCATCTCACTCTTTTGAACAGCCCTTGCTTCAGGCACCTCCTCAGCATCTCTAGTATCACAGAAGTTCCTAGTCATTTGAAGTTCAGTAGGAAGACCATCCAGACAAGGCCACTTTTGCCTTGTGTAATTATCATAGCCCACACTTGGAATGTTTAGGATTCATCCCAACTTAAGTGCATCAAATTTCACCTTCACCCCTTTACAATACTAGTTACCAGTCCGTTCTTCACAGTCCCATTAGCCATCAATTCAACAAGTTCTTTTCTGGCCAATCTTCCATCCATCTGATGGACCGTGTTCTTCCATCCTTGTGCCTCCAGTGAAGTCAACAATATTACCACGTCTGGATCCTCTAGGTCTTTGAGCAATCTACCGTTCAGAATTTTTCTCTTGCCTAAATTAACAAACCTATCTTTTTCCTGTTCTAACTCTTCTTCTACTTCTTCTTCACTCCACTCTTCATCCTCTTCTTCTTCAACTAGTACTTGTTTCCCCTTTGCAGCTGACCTAGTTCTTTTACCTAGAGAGGATTCAGTAGGTACATATTTGAAGGGCTTCTTTGCAGAAGACCTAGTTTTCTTTGATTTGGCAATGGGAACTTCTTCAGTCGTACCTCTATCTTGCTGGACTAGTTCCATCTCTTCCCCTTCTTCCTTTACAGTAGCCTCAGAACTTTCCACCATTTTTGCTTTTCCATTTCTTTCTTCTTTTCTTACTCTCCTCTAGTGCCTTTTGCAGTTCTACTTCACTTTGCCTCACCCTACTTCTTCTGGCTACCCCTGGGTGCAACAGACTTAGGTGATGAAACTTTTCTCTTCTTGGTTGGTTTGGATATAACATGGGTCCTTTGTGATGAGGCCTTACATTTCTTTGGATCATAACTGGCTTCAACCTTTTTTTAGCATATCTTCCAAAGTCTCCTACACAGATGAACCAGTCTCATCTGGTTGTTCACTCAAGTTTATCAGTCCCTTAACAGCTTCACCCGACCCACTTCCCCCCGACTTTAAGCCTACCTCTTCTCTACGACCACATATAGCCAAGATGTTCCCTTTCTTTTTCTTTCTTATTTTACTAGATTCAGCCCCTTTAACATTATTAATAGTCCTTACTAGTACAAACCTATTTTCCTCCCTTTCTAGCATATCAGAAAACAATAAACATATGTTTACCTCTCCTGGGATTTCTTGACTCTTGTCAGTGTCAGAAGACCCTGGTTCATCTCCTTCGCTGGCAGAGAAAACTTTCACAGATTCTGAGCTTTAGTCGCTTTCTCTTGTTGTATCTTCCTTCCTTTGACTAGCCGGTAATTTTTCGTTCAAAACTTTCCTCAAAGAACTAGATGCAAGTGTTTTTCTATCTAACATTTTCTCTCAAAGAAATCTGGGTTTTGGGAGTTCATTAGGAGGAGTGAAGGATGAGGTGTTGGGGGAGATTGGTGGGGAAGTTCCAGGGTCGTCTTGAGGATTAGTCATGGTGAAGCATTTTTTGGAATTTTTGGAATTTTTTAGAAGAAGATAGACGATCAGGAGTTTTAGAATAGTGATGGATATGTGTGTTTAGGTGGATTTTTTAAAGAGGATTCATGATTAGGCAGTAATGGCAGCCTTTTTAGAGGTCAAGTAGGAGCCTAATCAATTGAGAGTTTCGGTCTCCTAAGTGATTACTAAAAATCGCTAGATTTTAGGCAAGATACTTGTTATAGTTAGACTCCTAATTTTAATCAAACTGGTTCAATTTTTCAACGGATCAAATTTTTAGGACGTTTGGTGTGACAAGGACTTCTGCTCAGGATTGATAATTTTATATTTCTAATTATTCAAAGTATAGAAACATACCCGATATTTCTCATGAGCATATAATGATGAACCAGGTTCTTCTAGTAGAACTTCTCTTGATTATGCCTCAAATGTCAAAATAGAAAACTTTGTAAGAGATCATGAGTCATATAAACACATGTCACATGAGTATACTAGTTAAAGTATGAGACTGAATACGAATTAGTCTAGATATTTACATGAATTAAGAACTCCAAACCAAAAAAAAGTATTTTTTCTTCAATTTTGTTTTTCACTGTGTATTTTAAGACCTTTTAGATGATTTTAATCATCCCTAATTCCAACATATTCCTTTCAATGTTTCTCTACTTAATGCCTTAGTGAAGATGTTAGCTATTTGTTTGTCAGTAGCACAAAACTCTATGGAGATTAATCTTTTTCTCATAGTTGTCTCTTAAGAAGTAGTGCCTAACATCTATGTGCTTAGTCCTTTTATGATGAATAGGATTCTTTGTCATACTTATAGCACTAGTTTTATCATAGAATATTGGTATGCATCCCACTTCTATTCCAAAATCTACCAGTTATTGCTTAATCCAGAGTAATTGACCACAACATGAAGCAGCATCAACATATTCAGCTTCAACAGTAGGGAGAGCTACTGAATTCTGCTTTTTGGTAGCCAATGATAAAAGACAAGAACCCAGGAAGTGTGCCATACCTGAGGTGCTCTTCCTATCCACTTGAAAACATGCATAATCAACATCAGCATATCCAATTAAGTCAAAATTACTACCTTTGGGATACCAAAGACACAAATCAGTGGTGCATTTCAAATATCTCAATATCCTTTTGACAGTTGTCAAGTGTGACTCCTTTGGATTTGCTTGGAAACGAGCACAAAGCCCTACACTGAAAACAATCTTAGATCTGCTGGTAGTAAGATACAATAGTGAACGAATAATACCCCTATACAACTTCTGATCAACTAATGAACCAGGTTCATCAATATCTAACTTAGTGGCAGTGGTAATAGGTGTATATAGTTATTTGGATTCTTCCATCTTAAACTTTTAGATTAGTTCTTTTGTGTACTTCTGCTAATGGATCATAGTTCCATTTGGATTTTGTTTGATCTACAAGCCTAAGAAGAAGTTGAGTTTACCCGTCATAAACATTTCAAACTTTCTTTCCATTAATTTTGCAAAGTCCTTACTTAACCATTCTGTAGTGGCCCCAAATATTATGCCATCAACATATATTTGTACAACAAGAAGATCTTTACCTTTTTTTCCTTAGGAACAAAGTGTTGTCAATTTTACCTCTTTTGTACCCATGCTCCAGCAGAAATTTTGAAAATCTTTCATACCAGGCTCTTGGGGCCTACTTAAGACCGTATAGAGCCTTATCTAGCTTGTACACATGGTCATGACACTGATTTCTTTCAAATCCTGGGGCTTGTTTTTCGAATACTTCTTCCTTGAGGTAGCCATTTAGGAAGGCACTTTTGACATCCATTTGATGACGAGTGAATTCCATATATGCTGCAAAGGTTATGAGGAGTCTAATGATTTCAAGTCTAGCAAATGGAGCAAAGGTCTCATCATAGTCAATACCTTCCTCTTGACTATAGCCTTGAACCACCAGCCTTACCTTATTTCTTGTAACCATTGAATCTTCATCTAGTTTGTTCCTGAAGACCCATTTTGTGCCAATGACTTATCAGTCGTTGGGTCTTAGAATCAAATGCCATACTTGACTTCTCTCAAATTGATTGAGTTCATCCTACATAGCATTGACCCTATCTGCATTATTCAAAGCCTCAACAACATTTTTGGGTTCAATGATGAAAAGAAAAGCATCAAATGCACACAGATTTTTCACTTGAGATCTAGTTTTGACTCCAGATGTTGGATCATTTATGATGTTCTCAATGGGATGAGAGCTCAGGTACTTGTAAGGTTTCCCTGCAAGCTGGTTCCTGCTTATTGCTTCTTTATTGTTCTGTTATTGAGGACAAGTTCAAGTACAAGTTCCTTCAGGGAGTTTTGATCAATTTGTCTTAGATTAGTTACCCATGTTAGGTTACCCTGATTTAAAGGACATGTTCCATAATATGTTCCTTACTTTGATGCCACTTTGACTTTTGCTGTGGCTTCAGTCAAATGTTTCACCAGTCCAATGGCTTCATCTTCATGTTCATGTCTCTCAGAGAGAATGTTAGATTCATAAAAACAATATGTACACTTTCTTCTACATAGAGTTCTTTGTTAAACACTTGATATGCTTTTCTATGTGATGAATATCCCAATAATACTCCCTCATCACTTTTAGGATCAAACTTGCCTAGGGAGTCTTTGCCATTATTGTGCACATAGCACTTGCAACCAAAAGCCTTAAGATGGGATATGTTTGGTTTCTCCATTTAAGTAACTCATAGGGAGTTTTCTCTATAAGAGATCTAGTCATGCATCTACTGATTATGTAGCAAACAGTATTTATAGCCTCTGCCCAGAAGTTTTGACGTAGTTTATTGGAAAGAAGCATGGTCCTTGCCATATCCTCAAGGGTCCTGTTCTTCCTTTCAACTACCCCATTTTGCTGAGGGGTCCTAGGAGCAGAGAAATTATGATCTATTCGATTTTCATCACAAAATTCACCAAACTTAGCATTTTCAAATTCAGTTCCATGATCAGACCTAATAGATGCAAGTTGATTCCTAACTGTTTTTTAGTTTTTCTAACAAAAGCAGTGAACATTTCAAATGCTTCATCTTTAGAGGTTAGAAACATCACCCAGGTAAATCTAGAGTAATCATCAACAAGCACCATTACATACTATTTCCACATCTGCTAATGGTTTTCATTGGCCGCAGAGATCCATATGAACCAGTTCCAACATCTTGGACATACTTACCATTTTCTTAGATTTTAAAGATGACCTTACCTGCTTCCCCTTTGCACATGCCTCACAAACTTTGTCTTCCTTAAACTTGATATTAGGTAACTCTATTACCAAGTCTTTCGAGACTAATTTGTTCAATTGATTTAGACTGGCATGACCAATTCTTTTGTGCCAAAGGAAGGGATTATTAGTTAACACACTTAGGCAAGTGAGTTCATTTTTAGAGAGAGTTGACAAATCTATAATGTAAATATTGTTAACTATATTTCCCTACAAAACAATCTTGTCAGTTGTAAGGTAATCACAAAGCATTTGGTAGAGGTGAAAGCTACATGATTACCTCTGTCACACAGTTATGACATACTTATCAGGCTATATTTCAATACATCTATCGAGTATACATTCTCGATGGAATGAGAGTATATCTTTCCTACCTTTCCAACCCCAATGATCTCACCTTTCTTTCCATTTCCAAAGGAGACATTACCTCCTTTTAGGTTCTCAAGTGAAAGGAATTGGTCCTTGTTCCAAGTCATATGTTTTGAGCAGCCACTATCCATATACCATATTTGGCTACTCCCCTTCACTTGGACATGCAAAATGAAATCATAGGTTAGTCCTAGGAACCCAAACTAGTTCTGGTCCCTTTCTATAAGAAAACTGATGAATTATATTTTTCTTTGCCCAACTAGACAGTTTGTGTTTTTCTCGAACAAAGGCTTTGTTTTTTTGATTGTCCTTTTCTTTTGCAGCATTCATTTTTTTAATGGCAGTCTTACCATAGTGTGTGTAGATCTTATTTTCAGGAAGAGTGAGGTACTTGTTTTTGGGATCCCGTTTTGGAGCTTGTGTTCCAAACCCAAGTCCTCTCTTGTTGCTTATGTGATGTTCTTGCAGCCAGGAGAGTGCATCAGAAGCCTTGTTCCTTTTGCATCTTCTGTCTAGTTCATGTTTTACCTTTCCTAAGTCTTCTTTTAGGGCCTTAATCAATTCATCTTTCTTATATAACTCATCTTTCATTTTTCCTAGATTTTCTTCTAGTGTGAGAAATGATTGATTATCCATTTTCTTTCCTATCACCAATTTTAGCTTAATATTTTCAGATCTGAGTTCTAGGACACTACTTTCAAGTTCAAGAACCTAGTTCATTAACTCAGCATTTATGTTGTCACTATCATCAGCCCTAACTATCCTCTTGCATCTTGCTTCTAGGATAACACATTCCCTAGACAGAATATCCTTCTCACTGTTTATTGTTTCAAACTTATCAATAAAGTCCAATAATAGCTTAGCCAACCTTTCCTTAGATAAAATTTTAATCTTCTTTTTAAGATGTAGGATACTTACCTCATGTTCATCCTCTAATTCTCTGATGGCCATGTGAGCTTTCTTATCTTTAGCTTCATCTTCTGAGCCCTCATCTGAGGTTCCTCGCCATGCAGCAACCATAGCTTTAGTTGAACCTTTGTTTCTTTTTGGTTGAACATGTTCCTACTGCCTGTTTCTCCGTTCAACTCTTTCTTACTTCCACTCAATCTCCCATTGAGGACAATTCTTGATCATGTGGTCTATCTTACCACACTTATAGCAACCATCACTAGTTTTGTTCTCAGGAGTCCAAGATTTGTTAGAGTTTGTTCCTCTTAAAGGACCCTTTCCTCTCATAAGATACATTTTGAAATCCCTGGTTATCATAGACATTTCAACATCTTCAAGATCTCATTCTTCTGTGATTATCAGAGCCAAACTTCTTTCTTTCTTTGGAGCATCCATCTTCATTGTCTGCCTTCCCAATTCATAGGTTGTGAGATTTCCAACCAGTTCATCCAATTTTAGGGTAGTAATATTCTTGGATTCTTGAATGGCTGTGATTTTGCTTTCCCAAGAAATTGGCAGAACTCTAGTTAATTTCTTTTCAACCTTGTCTTCTTCTGAGATAAACCTTCCAAGAGACTCAAGTTCATTTGTCAGTGTAGTGAACCTGGTATACATCTCTTGGATGGTTTCTCCATCCTTCATAGTAAAATTCTCAGATTGAGAATATAGTATTGTTCCTCTTGACCTCTTCACTTGAGGTTTTCTTTCATGGACCACTTGTAAGGTGTCCCAAATTTCTTTGGCAGTGTTACAGCAATGGATCCTGTTGTACTTCTTTGGACCAAATCCCCATACTAGCCACTTTTTGGATTTAGCATTCTTTTCCCACTTCTTTAAGTCTTCAGGTGCAATCAGCTCTTGTCTTTGGAACATCCAACCCTTCAGCAGTCATCTTTGTTGTGGCTAGAGGACCATCAGTGATGATGTCCCAAAGCTCATAATATTCTCCCATGATGAAGTCTCTCATTCTATTATTCCACCAGGAGTAGTAGAGACCATTGAAAAGTAGAGTCCTAGCAGTGGATTGCCCTTCCCAGTTTCCAGGTGGTGCAATCATGTTGATCTTTCCTTAGGTGTTAACCTCTTCAAGGATAACCCGCTCTGATACCACTTGATGTTCTAAACGTCAATACCACACAAGAGGGGGAACAACCTGGTTCTTCTAGGTGTTCTAACTACTACAGTTTGAGAAATAATAAATACATAAAATAAAGAACATGGAGATTTTACGTGGAAAATACCTGTCTCTAAAGGTGAAAAAACCACAACCTACTACTCAGTAGGATTTTCCCAAACTCCCACTAAAATCACTAAGCCAAAACAGCATTTACAAAAATTCATTTTAAAACTAAGGATTAACTCCAATCCCAGTGTGGCACACAACCTCAATTGTTGCGACACTTTCAAGTTAACTCTAACTTGAATATATAAAGTACCTAATACAATTGCTTCTAAATAAGCTAAAAGGTATAACTATAAATTCCTACTACAATTGAAATAGAATAAGAATAAATACAATGGAACAGGTTCTTCTATCTCGTTCAAGTAACTTCAGGAGTACACACACATATCTCATATATATTGCTTATGAAACAGACTTGCCTTTTAAATCTCAATTACGTTTTACCTCTGCGTATGTGCAATATCTGTAAAAGAGAAAAAACTCAGTTTTTTATTGAGTTAGTAATTAGAGTTTGATTGACACTCTATTGGTTATCCTTAGACGATTTTGAGTCCTTGAGAAATACTAACTCCAACCCTTATCCTAGACTAGGATTATGTTCTGTCCTACTAAGGAGAATGGTCTCCTTATCCCAACTGCAACCTTTCGATTTAGTTGAGAAGATATTGTTGCTTGATCTCTATGGTATATCTTCCTCACGTGAAGCTCATGTGCAATGGTTGATAAATACTATGCTTCCCCAGATGGACCAGGTCCATCAATGAGTTCATTTGTCAATCTTCAAAACCTCAACTGAACTTGAGCCAACACACTGGAAATTTATGAATGACCAGTCCAAAAGTTGGCTAGTCCGTGCTATTTTTATGAATTTTTTTTATTTTTAGAGGTTTGAAGTAGTGGAGATAAAATTTTCATCAAGGCGCTTCAAAAAATAAAAAAGTATATACGAAAAAATTAGGGGAACTCAACAACTAACATCTATATATATAAAACTCTTATACTTATATACACAACATAATTTTCCAACGAAGTATGAACCCTGTTTTCCCTCTGGCTCCACCCACCACTATTTGCTTATCATAATCTTTTTTTTGTTTAACTATCTTGTATACGAACCTATTGGCCTAACATCTGGATTCACAACGATCCCCACTATGGATTTATCTATTTTTAAGGCTCAAAATCTCTAGTTAAGAGTAAAGGGATTCTATTACTCCTTTTTCTTGTCGTGTATACCCCCATCTAATAGATTGTTTTTCAAAAGAGCGACAATACGATTTTCCTATGCTTGTGATGACCCAAAAGGTCATCTTCTGGTTTAGAACTCAATTCTATATTTCAAGCTTTAAAACCTCATTATCTCTCTTCGATTTGCATACACAATCCGGACGTCCTTTCGAAAAGCCTTTATATGAAAAATTAATGAAATAATATTTTTGACCTAAAAAGTTAATTTTTGTTTACTTCGGTAACGGTTTTGTTTAATTTGGTTAATTTTTGGGTAGGTTGTTATGGTACTTCGGTCAATATTTTACTTAACGTGACACAAACCCGTGTTCTGATAGTTTTGGTGGGTCCGTAGTAAAATATGGGACCTGAAGATATGCCCGGAATCAAATTCAAAGGTCCCTAGCCCGAGAAATAAATTTTTGATGAAAATTATAAGACTGAAATTATAATGGTTTTGAGAAATTGATCAAATTTTGATCTTGTTGGTATCTGGCCCGTATTTTGGTTACAGAGCAGTTTAATATAATAACTAAATCATATATGTGAATTTTGGTGAGAAACGGAACTGATACTTCCTTAAAAAATTCATGCAATTTGGTGCTAAATTCGTAGTTCTAGGTGTTATTTTGGCGATTTGATCGTGCCAACAAGTTGTATGCTGTTTTAAGACTTGAATGCATATTTTGTTTGGAGCCCGAAGGCTCGAGTGAGTTTCGGATAGGCTACAGAGTGATTTGGACTTAACAAATTTTGCGGGTATGCTTCACGTTTGCAGACTTCGCATTTGCAAAGGCTAGCTGGCAAATGCGAGAATCACATTTGCGAAGAAGTTACGCATTTACGATCAGAAGGGCTGGGAGGGTAGCAATTGCGATAAGAACAGGTCCTATTAGCGAACAATTGTTCGCATTCGCCATAGTAGCAAGTCCTCGATACTCTTCGCATTTGCGAAGGGATGTTTGCATTTGCGGGGTTCGCATTTGCAATTGTTCAAAAATGATTTTGGATGGAATTTTTCATTATTCTCCCATTTTTCAAACCTAAAACTTAAGGGGCGATTTTACAAATACCACTTCTTCCCCAAATCATATGTAAGTGTTTCTTAGCTCCATTCTTTCAATATTTTGCTTCTTTTTACAAGATTTCATCTTAGAATCTAAGTTTTTTTGTGGTGGAATTGGAGGTTTTGGGTAGAACTTAGGAATCGAAAATTGGGGATTTAGACCTCAAATTGATGTCGGATTACTAAATCAATTGTATACCTGGGCTCGGAGTGAATGGATAATCGGGTTTTGGTCCGAACTTCAGATTTTGACCAAGCAGGCCGGGGGTCGATTTTTTATTTTTTTGGGAAAAAATATTGGGAATCTTATAATTATACATTGGAATTGATTTTCAATTGCGATAATTGATGTTATTAAGTTAATTATGATTATATACAAGTGGATAGGAGGTAGAATCTAGAGGAAAAGCGATAATTGAGCTTCGAGTTGGCCGTTGGATTGAGGTAAATATTGTGTCTAACTTTGAATTGAGGGATTAGGGATCCCCGACGTAATTGCTATGTGAAAATCTATGTGTGTGGCGTATAGATGAGGTGATGAGTACCTATGCGCATCGAAAATTATCTGTTTAGCATGTTCCATTCCCTATTGCTAATATATTATTTTCATGTCTTATGTGCTACATGCCTATTGGTGTTTCCATGTTTAATTGCTTCTTATTAGAAGTTGTTTTCTTTATTAAAGGTAGTAAGTGTTGTTGATACCCAATTTTTTTCTATATATTATCAATATGCTAATATACTTTCAAGATAGCGTATGTATGCATATATAAGCATGTCCAAGCAGTTTTCTTTTTTTAAGGGTTTTGAAATTGATTTATCCCTTTTTCATCCATAAAATCCCCATTAATTATTTCTAATTTTTTATTTTGGTAATTCATCTGTTGGATTTTTATATTTATGCCAAAATATGGCTGAGCTAAGTTTTACATATTTACAATATATTATCAATATGCTAAAATAATTTCAAGATAGTGTATATATGCATATATAAGCATGTCCAAGCAGTTTTGTTTTTTAAGGGTTTTTAAATTGATTTATTTCCCTTTTTCATCCATAAAATTCCCAATAATTATTTCAAATTTTTTATTTTTTTAATTCATCTATTGGATTTTCATATTTATGACAAAATATGGCTGAGCTAAGTTTTACATATTTACAATTGTTTGGTATTTTCAAAGGTAAATTGCATATAATTACAATATTAGCCCTTTCAAGGTTTAATTAGGTTTTATATTTATAAAATGGGTATCTGTATTTTTAAAATTATTAATTATATGTTATAAATCATTTTAGCTTTTTAAAATTTATCTTTAGAAGGCATTTACTATTTCTTATTATTTAAAAGGGGGAAATTCGCTATTTAAACAACAACCCATTTTTATTTCCATTTTTGCCTAAATTAAACCCTAATTCCCCAGCCGAATTTAATTTTAACCCGACCATTACCCAATTAAATCCTACCCAAAACCGTATCCCCACCTACCCTTTTTAATCTAGGCCGTTGATCATTCAAATCAACGGCCACCATTGCCCCTTACCATTTTTAATCCCCTTACCCTAAATCATTTCTCACCACCTGCCGCCCTTGAATCCCTTCCTCTCAAACTCTCTCTGCAACATCACCTAAAGCCTAGCCGCCACCCAATTCTACCCCTAATTTCCTTCAATCCCCACCTAATCCATGGACGCCCAGGGCGGTTTGAGGCATGTACTCATCTCATATGTTTACTGGTTACCTATTTTTCGTGATTCCATGGACATGTGTCATCTGGTCCATTCCATGCTCAATGTCTATCTCTGGTCTTTTTTCGGCCACCCATGACCATTCAACTCAGATCCATGGCTTTTCCGGATAGATCAGTAACCTTTCGAAGTCTTTCTCACTTTTCTAGGTTCTCTGAAACCCTAGCTTTAAGAGCTTTCTGATTTTTCTTTCAGATCCGTATTAGATCTATGCATGTTATGAACTTCTTAGTGTTTTGTCAAAGGTTCTTCAATTTTCTTTCAAAATAACTCTTCATTTTCAAATTATGGTTTCCTAAACCTTTCTCCGATTTTCAGTGTGTTTTATAATTTTACTATGTTTAAATAACGTCAATGTTTTCTGATACATGGTTCATCGTGTTAAAAATCCTAAGTGTTTTGGTTCTATCTGGGTTCTGAAACTCTCTCTTTGTTTATTTTATACGCATGTTTGTTTGATTAAGTTCTTTGTGTTTGAATTTATTATATTTTTTTCTTTCTTGTTTGACTTATCTGATTCTGAGTTCTTACCTTTTCAACTCAGCTCTTTCAAAACCCTAATTCCTTATAAATGTTTTCTTCACTTATTGCTATGAATTTAAAGACTTTTCTTGTTTCTGTGTGTTTATCTCCTTTACCTGTTACTATGGTTTCTTCATTTCTGATTCTATGTGACCACTTGACTTTGTTGACTACTATGCTCCGAGAAGGTTTCATTTACTACTAAATCATAGCCTATTCCTGCTATTACTATATGTTTGTGTTTCTTCTTTTGTCAATATGTTTGACCCTGCATGTCTAATATGCATGTTCATTCCTTGCTATTTATATGTTGAAGTGCGGAATCGTGACCACTTCTTAATTGATCTTGCTTTCCTTAAGTGACAATTTAATTGCAAGGTTTTCTAATAAACCCTAAATTAATTTTACTTATTTGTTTAAATTGATTGATTCCCTTCCTTTAATTACTGTGATGTTTAACCTTGAATCTTTTCCCAAAATTGAGTATAATTTGTACTTAAACTCAATTATTTACCTTTTACTGTTACTAACCCCTTATATGACAAGAATCAATCTGTCTCAAACTAATTTCTTTCCTTAATTAACCTTGTTAGTATTCGTTGGAGCAGTAATCCCCTGATTAAATGGAAGTACTTGTGTTGATTGATTTTGATTTTGATTATTTCCATATCTGTGATAAAACCTTAATTTTTACCTTATTCTCTACTTGTTTTTAAAGCTATAAATAACCCAATATTTTCATTAGAAAGAGATGAACAATTGAGTTCAGAACACACAATTACACACTCAAAACTCTTTCTTTCTCTATAACTACTTGTTCTACTGCTTTGTTTAGCTGGTTGAAAGCAGAGGCTAGACTGTAGAATTCTACTTACTTTTATTTTTAGCACCTTGCTTCTTTGACTGGTATTTCCTAGTTTAATTTTAAAGCTCCAACAACAACATGTTTCTTTATTTGTTTCAGCTTCTTTCATTTTGGTCTACTCCCTCTTGGGGTTCTGTTAAGGTGCATTACTAGTATGCTATAATGTCTCCCCTTCCCTTTTAGATTAATGCACTCCCATGTGTGTGTTTGAAGGCATGCTATGTCAGTTACTTATTGTGCACTTGCCATCCCAAGTCCCTATCCCCTCAATGTGCATAAGTTCTTTCTGACTAGCCTCTGGTCATGCCAGTATCAACCATTGTTGTGCATGTCCAGCTAGTCCTAACACCCTTAATGGGGTTCTGTGCTTACAGTCAAATGTATGTGTGTCCCAAACCCCTTGACCCCTTTGTATGACTACTGATTTTGTGTGTGATCCCATCTTGGGAGTTTGAGTTTTTTTTTACTAACACAACCACTTTCAATCACTTCTGTTACTGATTACTTTCAACCCAGTCTTTTAAATAAACTCTTTTCTCACCTACTCTTAGAATACAGGTTATGCCCCTTTTGTGTGAGCCTTGCCTTGGGACCCTTGAGCTCCCTCTGAACTTGGACACATAAGAGCTGGCCCTTCTATACACACTCATTCTGTTTGGTTATGCAAATCTGGGTGTGAGCACTGCCCGAGATCATTTGAGGTCCTTAGGGAGCTCTGACACACCCAGATATGGGAAAGGCTTTGGAATAATATTGGCATTGAAGTGATTAATTACATAACTCCAACAGGAAGTCAAGATCAAGCTTCCTATGGTTGTAGCTTCTTGTTTTTCTTTCATTTCTGCTTATGTAATTCAATCACATGGTTTGATATTTCGTAAACATTATGGGGTTGGCTGGTGAAAGGGGATGGGAAATATACATGCTATCAAAAGGGTTAGAAAGTATGTTATTAGGTTTACATTTCTAATTGCGTAACAGAATCCATACTTAGGACTCATTTCCTGCCTTAGAGATCATGTTCCTTAGGATTTACACTTACTATTTTCAGCATGTTCATTTCACTATCATACCACTTAGCAGATCATGTATTAAATGTTTTAATATGTCACGACCCAAATCCCGGTTGTGAAGGCGCCCAACAGTGTTAGGAAAGCCCGACCATTGTGATGACCCGGCCCGTCATCACGGGAATTACCACCCCGTTATGTTGTAAATTCATGTTTTATGCTTTTATATCAGTGTTAAAGTCTATCGGGTGAGTTAGGAGTGAATTGGATTGAAAATGAGGCATATAGCCTTTGTGAAAGAAACTTGAATAAGGAAAGTCAACCCGGGGTTGACTATTTGGTTAGAGTGCTCGGAATCGGATTCTAATGATTCGGTTAGTTCCGGGAGGTGATTTGTGACTTAGGGGAGCGATCGGAATTGAATTTGGAGGCCCTGTGTAGAAATAGGATTGAATTGGCTAAGGTTGAATTTTGGCGAAATCCGAACGGTAGGTGAGATTTTGATCCGGGGGTCGGAATGGGATTCCGACAATTCCTGTAGCTTCGTTATGTAATTTTGGTTATGTCCGCAAAATTTCAGGTCATTCGGACGTCGTTTGGTCGGGTGTTTGATTGAATGTGTAATTCGGAAAGTTTTAAGGAATTTAGGCTTGAATTCGATGTGAATTATGGATTTTGATGTTGTTAGACGTGTTTTGAGGATTGGAACAAGTTCGAATAAGGTATTAGGAGGTGTTGGTGTGTTTGGATGGGGTCCCGGGGGCCTCGGGGTGTTTTCGGATGGTTAAACGGAAGAAAATCATGGAAATTGCAGGTTGAAGAGTTCTGGTTCTGTCATTTTCGCCCCTGCGGAAATGTGGGCGCGGAGGCGAGTCCGCAGGAGCGGACTGAGGAGTGCAGGAGCACTTGGCATCGCAGAAGCGGAATCCTTTCCGCTGAAGCGGCGTCGCTGGTGCGAGTGGGTGACCGCAGAAGCGGACTTGATGAAAAAGGGGAAAGTCCGCAGAAGCGGATTCTTGACCGCCTGGGCGAGTCCGCAGGAGCGGAATCTCTGGTGCGCAGAAGCGGGAGTTTTCGCAGAAGCGGGGGTTCAATCGCGGAAGCGGACGCGCGTAAGCGGTCCTTTTCTCGCGGAAGCGGAATTGGCCGGCTAGGCCTGGAATCGCTGAAGCGACCCTTTGGTCGCGGATACGGACTCGTAGGAGCGGAATTTTATCCGCAGAAGCGAAAATCGCAGTGAGTTATGTGTATCAGAAGTTAGAAAATTTCAGAACACATTTCACACATTTGGGTCTCGGTTTTAGAGGCGATTTGGGCGGTTTTGAAGAGAAACTCAAGGGAAATCATCAGGTAATCAACTATGGACTAAAGCTATGATTAGTGTTGATAATATTATGCAATTATATCATGAAAATAGAGGAATTTGGGGTAATTTATGGAGAATTTAGCCCTAGGCTTGAACTTTAGAAAATCAAGGTTTTGAATGGGCAAATGGAGTCCGAATTTGGAAAAATTGATATGCTTAGACTCGTATTAAGATGAGGGTTCCGAATATGTGACTTTTGTAAATTTTCGACAAGCGTACCGAAAGTCGGGTTTTGACAACTTTGGGAATTTTGATGTAAATTGAGTTGTATTGATTGGGTGTCGTCCCATTGGCCTAATTTGTTGTATTTCTACCGTATTTGATCAGATTCTACGCGTGCGGAGCTTGATTCTCGTGGCAAGGGCATTGCGGAGTAGTCATCCGCGCCGTATTGAGGTGAGTAATAGATGTGGGTGATGACCAGCGGGTTCGAAACCCCGGTATACCACTTTGTGACGCTGTATAACGGCGAGACACGTACTCTCTTGTGAGTGCGGGGTCGATTGTGATTGGGGACTATGACATAGTCCGACTTGTTGATACTGTATTATGATATTAGGCTATTCTTGAGCCGTCGAACCTCCTTCTCGGATGGTTGCATATTATATATTGTGATAATGGCCACTCTTGAGCCGAGGAACCCCTTCTTGGGCGGTTGAGTATACTTGTGGGCCATGAGCCAGTTATTGGATCCCGCGAGGATCGTTATCATTGTCTTATCATATTGACATGCTAGTTTACTACTAGTCCGCATCTATTTCTGTTATCATGTTATTTCCAAATCTCTGGAACTTGATATTTCTGTTTTCAACTGAAAAATGATAAAAGATGTTTTCAAAACTACTTTTGAGCCTGCGAGGCTGTGATTGTATATTAGCTGACTAGTAGTGGATCGGGCTGCGCGCCGCAGCAGTACATATGTCGGATTGGACTGCACGCCGCAGTGATATTGTGCTTGGGTTGTAGGAGCCCCTCCGGAGTCTAAACCCCCACAGTGAGAACGGGTACCCAAATTGGATCGGGCTACGCACCGTAGCGGTCATATCATGCATTGCATTGCATTTTAGCTACATCTGCTAGCTGTTATACTGTTTTGCTGGTACTTGTTGGTACAGGTACAGTCGATATTGATTCTGTGACAGGGTATTTGATTACAGCTTTACATAGTGCTTTATTGCGGATTTCTTATCTGTGCTGTCTTACCCTTGTTTATTACCACTGAGTCTGGCAGTACTCATTTTACTCCCTGCCCCTTGTGTGCAGATCTAGGTACCTCTCAGCAGTGATCCAGTAGCTGTGCGAGGCGACGTCTGTGGATATGCAAGGTAGCTGCAGAGTCCGCAGGACCCGATATTCCTTCTTACTGTCTCTTGATTTTGTATTGACTTTTCTTTCCGCACTTGGTATCTTGTAAACCTTAATACACTTATGTTCAGTAGAGGCTCATGACTCTTGACCCTTGGTCTATGGGAGTTGATGTATTATGGGACTTGGTTTCCCGTTTTTGTTATATGTATCGCTATTGCTTTGTGATTTGTTACGCTTAAATGGGCTAAAGAGAGCTTCTAGCTCTGTTATTGTTATTGATTGGTCAGGATGGCTTAGCAATGTTTTGGGCGCCATCACGAACGGATTTGGGGTTGTGACAAGTTGGTATCAAAGCCTAGGTTTACTAGGCCTCACGAGTCTTGAGCCGGTTAGTAGAGTCTTGTGGATCGGTACGGGGACGCCTGTACTTATCCTCGGGAGGCTGCGAACCTTTAGGAAAACTTCACTTTTCTTGAACTCTGTCGTGTGATCTTGTTGTTCTGAGAACTGAACTTCTATATTCTATTCTCTCGCAGATAGCGAGAACGCGAGCATCGGGATGAGGTGGACGACCTCCATTGCCACCTGTTAGAGGCCGTGGGCGCGGTCGTGCTAGAGGTAGTGGTAGGGCAGCTGAGGCAGTGCCAGCTGACCCACCCGTTGTACCAGTTCAGGAGCAGCCCCTTGTGGTTGATGCTCCAGCAGCCACAGTTCAGGGCCAGACTGTATCTATTGCTATTCCTGGTCTCCAGGAGACTCTTGCTTAGATATTATCGGTGTGTTCCGGTTTGGCTCAGGTAGTCTCAGCTACTGCTACTGCAGCGACGTCTCAGACAGGGGGTGGTCAGCAGACCCCTGCAGCTCGCACACCTGACCCGGTTGTTCAGGGACTTCAGACGCCGGAGGCGGTCCCCGCTCAGGTGGTTGCACCGGTTATTCCTCCAGCTGCACCAGCTCCAGCTCCAGAGCATATGGTTCAGGTTATGCCCGATGACGAGCAGCGTCGTCTTGAGAGATTTGGTAGACTTCGGCCACCCCATTTCAGTGGCGTTGAGGGCGAGGATGCCCAGGGTTTCTTGGACAAGTGTCAGAGGATGTTGCGGACGGCCGGTATTCTTGAGTCCAGCGGAGTTTCATTTACTACCTTTCAGTTCACTGGTCCCGCATTTGATTGGTGGGAAGAGTTTGAGAGGCGTAGGCCTGCAGGAGCAGCACCCCTCACATGGCAGCAGTTCTCTACTCTCTTTCTAGAGAAATATGTACCTCGGTCTCGTCGCGAGAAGCTACGTCGCCAGTTCGAGTGGTTGGTTCAGGGTGCACCGGTGTTGTTCGTGAAGAAGAAAGATGGCACAATGAGACTGTGCATTGATTATCCCTAATGATAGGGAGAGGATCAGGAGGTTCATTGATGGCCTCAACTACTCTATCCTCATTCTTATGACCAGAGAGAGAGTTTCGTCATCATCGTTTGAGCAGGTTGTTGATATGGCACGCTCCATTGAGGCGGATCGTTGCCGAGAGAGAAAGGAGCGGGAGGCCAAGAGGCCTCGTGGTTCTGGCAGTTTCAGTGGTGCTCCATCTAGAGGGCATTCCCAGCAGAGCAGAGGTCGCTCATCTAGACCTTCTCATTCGAGCCGCCCAGAGCAGAGCGGAGGTTCTTATGGTCGTGGTCGACAGGGGTTTCAACAGGGTCAGTCATCGCTTAGTGCCCTCCCAGCCCAGAGTGCAGCACCTACTTCTTCAGCCCAAGGTTCTTTTGCGGCGAGGGGTTCCTTTCAGTCCCCTTCTCCAGCACCGGGTGCATGTTATGAGTGTGGTGAGTTTGGCCACATGAGGAGACAGTGCCCTCGACTCCGTAGGGACAAGACTCGGCAGAGGGATCAGCCCTCATCTTCAGCACCATCTCAGTCTAATAGAGGTGGAGGTCAGTCTTCTCGTGGTCGCCCCAGGGGCGAGGAGAGATCTGGTGGAGGCCAGGCACGTTTCTATGCACTTCCTGACAGGCGTGATGCAGTTGCCTCCGATGCAGTGATTACAGGTATCATTTCTGTCTGTCACAGAGATGCCTCTGTTCTATTTGATCCAGGGTCCACATATTCATACGTGTCCTCTTACTTTGCACATCACTTGGGTGCGACTCGTAGTAGTCTTGATTTACCTGTTCATGTATCCACCCCTGTGGGTGATACGATTGTTGTGGATCATGTCTATAGATCCTGTGTTATATCTATTGGGGGTCTGGAGACCCAGGCCGATTTGTTATTGTTGGGTATGGTGGACTTTGATGTTATATTGGGTATGGACTGGTTGTCTCCGTACCATGCTATATTGGACTGTCATGCTAAGACAGTTACGTTGGCCATTCCTGGTATTTCTCAGATTGAGTGGCGGGGTTCGACCGATTTCGTCCCTAGCCGTGTTATTTCGTTTTTAAAAGCTCAGAAGATGGTTGAAAAAGGGTGTTTATCGTACTTAGCTTTTGTGAGAGATGTGGGAGCTGAGTCTCCTAGCATTGATTCCGTACTTGTTGCGAGGGACTTCCCAGATGTATTCCCCTCAGACCTGTCGGGCATGCCGCCGGACAGGGATATTGATTTTGGCATTGACTTGGTGCCGGGCACTTAGCCTATATCCGTTCCTCCTTATCGGATGGCACCAGCTGAGTTGAAAGAACTGAAAGAGCAGCTTCAAGAGCTTCTGGATAAGGGTTTCATCCGCCCTAGTGTGTCTCCGTGGGGTGCGCCGGTATTATTTGTTAAAAAGAAAGATGGTTCCATGCGAATGTGTATTGATTATAGGCAATTGAACAAAGTGACGGTGAAGAACAAGTACCCTCTACCGCGCATAGATGATTTGTTTGATCGGTTACATGGTGCGAGGGTGTTTTCTAAGATTGATCTTCGTTCAGGCTATCATCAACTGAAGATCAGGGACTCGGATATTATGAAGACTGCATTCAGGACCCGATATGGTCATTATGAGTTTCTTGTGATGTCGTTTGGGCTGACCAACGCCCCAGCAGCATTTATGCATCTGATGAACAGTGTGTTCGGGCCTTATTTGGATTCATTTGTGATTGTGTTCATTGATGACATTCTAGTCTACTCCCGTAGTCAGGAGGAGCATGCTCAGCATTTGAGTATTGTGTTGCAGAGATTGAGAGAGGAGAAGCTATATGCTAAATTCTCCAAGTGCGAGTTTTGGCTCGAGTCCGTAGCATTTCTGGGACATGTGGTGTCTCGTGATGGTATTCAGGTTGATCCAAAGAAGATAGAGGCGGTGCAGAATTGGCCTAGACCATCCTCAGCTGCGGACATCAGGAGCTTTCTTGTCTTGGCGGGATATTATCGCCGGTTTGTTCAGGGATTTTCATCTATTGCTTCTGCTTGGACTAAGTTGACTCAGAAAGGCGCACCATTCGTGTGGTCGGATGAGTGCAAGGAGAGCTTTCGGAAGCTCAAGACAGCTTTGACCACAGCTCCAGTATTAGTGTTGCCATCAGCTTCAGGTTCATATACTGTTTACTGTGATGCGTCGAGAGTGGGGATAGGTTGTGTGTTGATGCAGGAAGGTAAGGTGATTGCTTATGCTTCTCGGCAGTTGAAGCCACATGAGAAGAACTATCCCGTTCATGATTTGGAGCTAGCCGCCATTGTTCATGCATTGAAGATTTGGAGGCACTATTTGTACGGTGTGTCTTGTGAGGTGTATACCGACCATCGTAGTCTACAGCACTTGTTCAAACAGAAAGACCTTAATTTGAGACAGCGGAGATGGCTTGAGTTGCTTAAGGATTATGACATCACTATTTTATATCATCCGGGGAAGGCCAATGTGGTGGCCGATGCTTTGAGCCGAAAGGCGGTCGGTATGGGGAGCTTGGCATATATTCCAGCTGAGGAGAGGCTATTTGCTTATGATGTTCAGGTGCTAGCCAATCGGCTAGTGAGGTTAGATATTTCGGAGCCCAGCGGGGTATTGGCTTGTGTTGTATCTCGGTCATCTCTATATGATCGTATTCGTGAGCGCCAGTATGATGATCCACATTTGGCTGTCCTGAGGGACAGAGTTCAGCATGATGATGCTAGAGATGTCACCATTGATAGTGACGGCGTATTGAGGGTGCAGGGCCGGATATGCGTGCCCAATGTTGATGGCCTTCGTGAGTTGATTCTGGAAGAGGCCCATAGCTCGCGGTATTCTATCCATCCAGGAGCCGCGAAGATGTATCAAGATTTGAAACAACACTATTGGTGGAGAAAGATGAAAATGGACATTGTCGGACATGTAGCACGGTGCCTCAACTGTCAGCAGGTTAAGTACGAGCATCAGAGGCCCGGCGGTGTATTTCAGCGCATTGTTATTCCTGAGTGGAAATGGGAGAGGATCACTATGGACTTTGTTACTGGACTCCCTCGGACAGCGAGGAAGTTTGATTCTGTATGGGTGATTGTGGATAGACTGACCAAGTCAGCTCACTTCATTCCAGTTAGTACTACCTACTCATCGGAGCGATTGGCAGCGATCTTTATTCGAGAGATTGTTCGGTTGCATGGAGTCCCGGTGTCTATCATATCCGACAGGGGTACTCAGTTCACTTCTCAGTTTTGGAGAGCATTTCAGCGAGAGATGGGTACACGGGTTGAGTTGAGTACAGCATTTCACCCCCAGACAGACGGACAGTCTGAGCGTACTATTCAGATTCTAGAGGATATGTTGCGAGCATGTGTGATTGACTTTGGTGGTTCGTGGGATGAGTTCCTACCACTTGCGGAGTTTGCCTACAACAACAGTTATCAGTCGAGTATTCAGATGGCCCCGTATGAGGCATTGTATGGCAGGCGGTGTAGATCCCCCATGGGATGGTTTGAGCCTGGTGAGGTTAGATTGATAGGGACTGAGTTAGTCCAGGATGCTCTAGATAGAGCAAAGTTGATCCAGGAGAGGCTTCGTACAGCACAGTCTCGTCAGAAGAGTTATGCGGACCGTAGAGTTCGAGAGTGGTCTTTCATGGTTGGTGACAGAGTATTGTTGAAGGTTTCACATATAAAGGGTGTCATGAGGTTTGGGAAGAAAGGAAAGTTGAGTCCCAGGTACATTGGTCCTTTTGAGATACTCAGGAGGGTTGGAGAGGTGGCATATGAGTTAGCCTTGCCGCCCAGCTTATCCAACGTCCATCCAGTATTCCATGTGTCTATGCTCCGGAAGTACATTGGAGATCCGTCTCATGTATTAGATTTCAGTACCATTCAGCTTGATGGTGATCTATCCTATGATGTGGAGCCTATTGCCATTTTGGGACGTCAGGTGAGAAAGTTGAGGTCTAAGGAGATTGCATCAGTTAAGGTTCGGTGGAGAGGTCGACCCGTGGAGGAGGCCACTTGGGAGATCGAGCGGGAGATGCGGAGCAGATATCCTCACTTGTTTGAGACTTCAGGTATGTTTCTTGACCCGCTCGAGGACGAGCGTTTGCTTAAGAGGGGGAGAATGTGACGACTCGGCCCGTCGTCACGGGAATTACCACCCCGTTATGTTGTAAATTCATGTTTTATGCTTTTATATCAGTGTTAAAGTCTATCGGGTGAGTTAGGAGTGAATTGGATTGAAAAGGAGGCATATAGCCTTTGTGAAAGAAACTTGAATAAGGAAAGTCAACCCGGGGTTGACTATTTGGTTAGAGGGCTCGGAATCGGATTTTGATGATTCGGTTAGTTCCGGGAGGTGATTTGTGACTTAGAGGAGCGATCGGAATTGAATTTGGAGGCCCGGTGTAGAAATAGGCTTGAATTGGCTAAGGTTGAATTTTGGCGAAATCCGAACGGTAGGTGAGATTTTGATCCGGGGGTCGGAATGGGATTCCGACAGTTGCAGTAGCTCTGTTAGGTGATTTTGGATGTGCCTGAAAAATTTCAGGTCATTCGGACGTCGTTTGGTTGGGTTTTTGATTGAATGTGTAATTCGGAAAGTTTTAAGGAATTTAGGCTTGAATTCGATGTGAATTATGGATTTTTGATGTTGTTAGACGCGTTTTGAGGATTTGGAACAAGTTCGAATAAGGTATTAGGGTGTGTTGGTGTGTTTGGATGAGGTCCCGGGGGCCTCGGGGTGTTTTCGGATGGTTAAACGGAAGAAAATCATGGAAATTGCAGGTTGAAGTATTATGGTTCTGTCATTTTCGCCCCTGCGGAAATGTGGGCGCGGAGGCGAGTCCGCAGGAGCGGACTAAGGAGCGCAGGAGCGCTTGGCATCGCAGAAGCGGAATCCTTTCCGATGAAGTGGCGTCGCTGGTGCGAGTGGGTGACCGCAGAAGCGGACTTGATGAAAAAGGGGAAAGTCCGCAGAAGCGGATTCTTGACCGCCTGGGCGAGTCCGCAGGAGCGGACTCTGGTGCGCAGAAGCGGGAGTTTTCGCAGAAGCGGGGGTTCAATCACGGAAGCGGACGCGCGTAAGTGGTCCTTTTCTCGCAGAAGCGGAATTGGCTGGCTAGGCCTGGAATCGCTGAAGCGACCCCCTGGTCGCGGATACGGACTCGTAGGAGCGGAATTTTATCCGCAGAAGCGAAAATCGCAGTGAGTTAAGTGTATCAGAAGTTAGAAAATTTCAGAACACATTTCACACATTTGGGTCTCGGCTTTAGAGGCGATTTGGGCGATTTTGAAGAGAAACTCAAGGGAAATCATCAGGTAATCAACTATGGACTTAAGCTATGATTAGTGTTGATAATATTATGCAATTATATCATGAAAATGGAGGAATTTGGGGTAATTTATGGAGAATTTAGCCCTAGGCTTGAACTTTAGAAAATCAAGGTTTTGAATGGGCAAATGGAGTCCGAATTTGGAAAAATTGATATGCTTAGACTCGTATTAAGATGAGGGTTCCGAATATGTGACTTTTGTAAATTTTCGACAAGCGTACCGAAAGTCGGGTTTTGACAAATTTGGGAATTTTGATGTAAATTGAGTTGTATTGATTGGGTGTCGTCCCATTGGCCTAATTTGTTATATTTCTACTGTATTTGATCAGATTCTACGCGTGTGGAGCTTGATTCTCGTGGCAAGGGCATTGCGGAGTAGTCGTCGCGTCGTATTGAGGTGAGTAATAGATATGGGTGATGACCAGCGGCTTCGAAACCCCGGTATACCACTTTGTGACGCTGTATAGCGGCGAGACACATACTCTCTTGTGAGTGCGGGGTCGATTGAGCTCTGATACCAACTTGTCACGACCCTAGTTCACCAATCGTGAAATATGTCATGACGGCACCCAATCCCCATGACTAGGTAAGCCTAACACGTTGCGAAATATACAAGTTTATGAACATTAAATAATAAATAGCGGAAAAATAATATAAAAAGGAAATGTAATCCGTGCCGCTTGGCACATACACCCGTCAAACACACTGTATAAAACACCACCAAGACCCGGAATCCCACGGGCAACACAGACTAAAAGAGAGTATACAACTGTGGCTCTATGTGTAAAGAGTATCTAACAACGAAATGAAGGAAAACATCTACTAATACTATCAGAATAGAAGGAGGGCCTCCGGATCCGCGGACGTAGCAGATCATACCTCGAGGTCTCCAAATGTACTGCTGAATCACCTAGTACGGGCCTATCCCGATGTACCTGGATCTGCATAACAAAAGTGTGCAGAAGAGTAGCATGAGTACACCACGGCGGTACTCAGTAAGTGCCAAGACTAACCTCGATGGAGTAGTGACGAGGAAGGTCAGGGCCCTACTGAGAGAAATCAATAATAAAATGATAATAATAATAATGAGCAGTTTAAATGACAATAATCTTTAAATAACAACAATAAAGTGATTACTGCAACAGTCTACAATTAAACCAACTACAAGTAGCAACTCAATTAACAAGTCCAGGACCTGTGGGAATTGAACCCACAGTCCCATTGACAGTACCCATGGGTCTCCGGGAATCGAACCCGCAGCCCATGTCTCAGTAAATCTCAAGATCTCCGGGAATCGAACCCGCAGTCCACATCTCAATAAATCTCAAGATCTCCGGGAATCGAACCCGCAGTCCACATTTCAATAAATCTCAGGATCTCCGGGAATCGAACCCGCAGTCCCTACAAATAACTCAGGATCTCGGGAATCAAACCCGCAATCCCTACCAATAATATATCAATAAACTTCGGTCTCCGGGAATTGAACCTGCAGCCCTTGGATCTCCGGGAATTTAACCCGCAGTCCACAAACAATAGCAATCCGGGTCTCTGGGAATCGAACCCACAGCCCTGGATCTCCGGGAATTGAACCCGCAGTCCACAAACACAACAAATAAAGAAAACGCTCACAGAAAATATAATATGCTTAACTACAACTTCACCGAGGACTAGTGCCAACAATTATCAAGAAGTTCAAGTAGGACAATTAGGCAATTAGACAGATAAATCCTTCCTAATCATGCTTCCCTAACGAATACCAGGTAAATGTCACAATTTAATAAATTAAGAACAGGAATATCACGAATTGAACATTTCAAGTAAAGTGAGTTACAACAACCAGCGCATGTACACGCCCGTCACCTCGCGTACAAGACATTTAAACTATCACATAATATCTTAGGGGTAAAGGTTCCCCCACACGAGGTTAGACAAGCCACTTACCTCGACTCCGGTACAAAACCGCTAAGAGACAACTCTCTTGCCGCGAATGTCGGCCTCCACAGGTGTAATATCTGATAAAAATCAATGGAATCACATCAAAATAGGCCAATTGGGCATTACCCAATCAAAACAATCGAATTACACCAAAACCACAAAGTTGCCAAAACCCGACTTTCGGTACGCTTCTCGAAAAATTACGAAAGTTACATTTTCAGATTCCTTATCTCAACACGAGTCTAACCATACCAAGAACACCCAAATCGGACCACAAATGGCCCATCAAATCCTTGATTCTATCCAAGAGGGTTTTCTACCCTTTTTAACAAAAATTCTCAAATTAAAGACTAAAACTTGCAATAGATTCGAGTTATACAACCAAAATTGAGCTAAGAGTACTTACCCTTTTGATTTCTCCAAAAATCTCCCAAAATATCGCTTTACCCGAGCTCCAAATCGTCAAAAATGGCAAATGGGACGAAGTTTGAACTTTATTCTGCTGCCCAGGTATTTGTTCTTCGCGTTCGCGGTCCTTCTCTCGCGTTTGCGAAGAACAAACTCCCAAATTACATTTTTCCAACTTTGCTCGGACAGCCTCTATTGCAATGGTCATAACTTTTTACACACAACTCCAAATGCCTATTATAATATGTTTCTGAAAACTAGATTCAAAGAGCCAACTTTCGTTTTTGAATCACCTCAAACTTCCGTGTAGATAAAAAGATATGAGCTTCCGAAGTAGGACCCGTGCGACAGAAAATCCTTCTTCGCGAACGCGAGTCACTGTACGCGAACGCGAAGAACAAAGTCTCTGATGGAAAATCCTTCTTCGCGAACGTGATACCTTCATCGCGAACACGAAGAACAAAGTCTTAGAGGCCAAATTCTTCTTCGCGAACGCGATAGGACCCTCGCGAATGCGAAGAACAATACCAGATACCAGAACAGCAGTCCAAAAACTTCCAAAAATGACCCGTTGGGCATCCGAAATCATCCCGAGGCCCCCGGGACCCCAACGAAAACCACCAACATACTCCAAAACATGATACGAACTTGTTCCAATCATAAAAACACCATCCTAAACATCAAAATCACCAATTACACACGGATTCAAGCCTAAGTTTCTTCAAAACTTTCAAAACTAACATTCGATCCAAAACCCGATCAAACGACGTCCAAATGACCTGAAAATTTGCGGACATATCCAAAATGACATAACGAAGCTACAGAAATTGTCGGAATTCCATTCCGACCCCCGGATCAAAATGTCACCTATCGTTCGGATTCGCTAAAATTTCAAACTTCGGCATTTCAAGCCTAATTGAGCTACGGACCTCCAAAATACATTCCGAACGCGCTCCCAACCCCGAAATCACCTAACGGAGCTAATGGAACCATCGGATTTCCGTTCCGAGGTCGTCTTAACATTGTTCCGGCTACGGGCCATTTTTCAATTATAAGGCTTCTATTTAGGGACTAATTGTCCCAAAACGCTCCAACTTTCAGAACCGACTCTCCCGGCAAATCACCATAGCAGGAATGAACTTAGGGGAACAGTTAAATTGGGGATTGGGGCGAAATTTTTTTAAAACGACCGATCGGGTCGTTACATCTTCCCACACTTAAAAGATTCGTTCGTCCTCGAACGAGCATAGAAAACATACTTGGAGTGGTGAAGAGATGATGGTACTGGCTGCCCATATCCTGCTCAGTCTCCCAAGTCGCCTCCTCGACCGGCTGGCCCCGCCACTGAACCTTTACCGAAGCTATGTTCTTTGACCTTAGCTTTCTGACCTGCCTGTCTAGAATGGCTACTGGCTCCTCAACATAAGACAGATCCTTGTCTAGCTGAACCAGAAGTGAAATCTAACACATGCGACGGGTCACCATGGTATCTCCGGAGCATGGAGACATGAAATACAGGGTGAACTCCGACTTGACTGGGAGGTAAGGCCAACTCATAAGCAACCTCCCCAATACACCTCAAAATCTCAAAAGGGCCAATAAATATAGGACTCAGCTGAGCACATTCGCCTGATATAATCTGAATATATTCCCTCTTGTTCAAACAGTTAAGTCTTAGAGCCTAATTCCAACATCCGGAATTCTGTGTTAGGCTTTTTTTCATCAAGAGATCACTCAATATTTCTCAAACGCCGTCCTCAAACATGACTGCATAATCTTGCTGGATCCTTACCTTGCAACACAAAATCCACAGGACCACAATAATATTTTATGATCAAATTAGCCAAAAATTCAACGAAACAGATGCTCCCATTGCACCTCACGATCTACATAGGTCTCGCTCTAATTTTTTTCAATACTGACACGACGAAAGAGATGTGCCGATATCCATAACCAACTACTGGATCAACAATTCATTGGGTCTATACTCCTGACAAGATCCATTACCTTGTCCTAAACCAGAGGATGATCTTTTCCTCTATAATATACCTCATATAATCAGTTTGAACTGATCCCAAATCTCATAATCTCATCTTACCCAGTACGAACTGATCAGGCGATAAGCCACATCAGACATAATCAAAAGTCCCACAAGATGACACAATGTGCTAGTAATCCACTAATTCGTACGTGATACAAAAGGAAGGAGAACACTAGAGAGAACTATTCAACTCTCACACTAACATGGACTTCCTCGGAAAAATAGGAAACAGAACACATAAGAGCAATTATGGACACTGAAATAAACATCACACTATTGCGGCGTGCAACCCAATCCCAACGATATACCCATGGCGGCGTGCCACCCGATCCAAACAATATAACCATGGCGGCGTGCCACCCGATCCCAACAATATAACCATGGCAGCGTGCCACCCGATCCCAACAATATAACCTCACACAAGGAGTCATATGTCGAGCTGAATAGCTCGTCACATCAAAATACTGAATATCGATCATAAGCACACTAAGGTGCATGATATCGGACTCAATGAAAACATATAGCGCTATAGGCTATGAACTCAAGCACAACTGAGGTGCGATATAAGATATGAGTCTCAAGAGCCATCATGCTCATATAACATCACCGCTGAGCGAAACCCCAACACATGAGGAACTTACCAAGCTGTCTCATACTTATATGGCGCAATATATCTTTACATGAATTAACTAACCGCGAAATAAGACCGCGACTATCCCCCCATAAAGGGCGCATTGCTGGAAGAAACATAATCGGCCTGACGCAAGGCTCACTTCCACATTTAAATCTATCCACCGACCTTATGTCTATCCTGGTCGTGCCAAGCTAAGTCAATAATATTTCACAGGTCTATAACCCAATAAGCAGAGTTCCTTCCGGCATAAATTCTCAAACGGATGATATCACCAAAATCCTCATACTGGTTTAAATTTCTAACCAATCAAGTGACTACATGTCATAGCTATACAATCTTCTTGTGGGGCAAGCTCCCACCATCTTCCAAATAATTAAACGGGTCTGCACATTCAACCCACCGGCTGCGCTGACACTAAAAGCGATCAGGAGTCCCCAATCCGGGGTGCAAAGCCTTTCTCGCAGAACACCGATCTCAAATGATACCGATGTTAATACCCATCTTACTCAAAACACCGAAACTCCTTTTCTGCTCATCCGAGCTCTTTATATCACATTCATTGACCAAACTGTGACCATGGTCCTTACTTCAAATTTCATACTACTCACTGCACATCACGTGCCGATATACGATAGACACAATTTCCATCATAGCTCTAGAACTGACGATAGGCTCATACTTCATTACATAAGACTTTCCATTAAGCTCACTGCAGGAGAACTATAACAACATACAGCGAATTCGCATAACCATCAAATATGCTAATCTCTAAGTAGTGGTCCAAGCCACCATAACCCTTTCCGAGATCTGCCTACTCATTACAGGCCCAAACAGAAGAATACTTCAGAATACCATCAAACACTACGGCCGACAAGCCTCAAATGCACCGCCACAAATCACATGCATAATTCGATTACGTTACATAAACCGATCATTGACACCAATATGCCAACTCAACTTTGGCTAATCAATCTACTTTCTTCCAGTTTATCCTGGATTGCCTTATAATGTAAATATGTCCCTTCAATACCTAATTTATTTCAACCACACTCACCCCGAATGACCTGAAATCATGAGGCCATGCTATCTCAAGAATGACGACCATTTCACGCCTCTCAAATGCTACACCACAAGTCAAAACATCATAGATTGTTTTTGTACTTTTCTTCCTAAGTTGCTTTAAAGGCTTGAGCCTCAACTGTACTTATAGACTCAAAATTATCAAACACCACACTTTACCTCTTGAATTCACTAGGACCGCTATTGAGAACCATCCGGCCCCGACTTGGCCCAGTATGCAACCAACTCTACTGAATGTTTATAACATATGAATACCCTCTCGATAAAGCACCCAGCGGAATCACTTCCCGCGAAGCCTGCACCTATACGAGGCATAAATCATGAATCTTTCCTCAAGTTTGAACATGAGCCAGTAAGGCTAACCATAACATGCATTCAACAATTCATATACTCAAATTACCACTCATGGTCTTTTTCCGTAGCTGCAATAACCCATTAATACGCTAATATCCAGAATTCACACAGGTAATTAACCATGCAACCCAATCTTAAGCGGTGGGACTCTCCCACTTAGCCCAAAGCCACTATTACACGACTCTCGAACACATTAGAACCATTCTCTCGAGTCATTTACTATTATTCAATTGCAACTCACTTGATCCAACGAATATAACCACATGTGCTCTATTAGCACTCTAACATCATAGGGTATGACCTCATCCCAATACAACCAAACATCTTCTCGCTACATGCACCGAGCATTCTTTACCAACAACATCTTAAAACATACTATGATTCTCACACGCCTACGAAGCACCATGTAGCCTTTGTCAAATATTTCCCTGTTGATAATAAAATGCAGAGTTTATTAGGGACACAGGAACATCTAAAGTCCCAACATTATACCATATGAGCCTCAACTCTTGCCCATCCGCAAGTTTTCAAAAACTTTTTGAATAGCACCTAAATATATCGCAGGCCAAATCTAATATGACACATGACCCATAATTACATCGTTGATAGTGAAATCCTTTCATTTGACACGAAGCCTTAAGATACATCTTGCTAATCCATGATACTAGCCCTTAACATTCGTACGTCTTCATCATAAAACAAGCCAAAGGCATTCGTTTGGTACATGTCCTTCTTAAAATAGTTAAACTCATTTTCCCCAGTATCTCTGCTGGATGAATCCTTTACTAAATAGATATCTCATATGAACCATATAGTCTTTATTACCACCAACTATCTTTAGATCTACATCCACCTTGTGATTCTACCATTGCTGTGACGATTTGGCAGTTAAGTAAACCTTCTCAAGACCGTACTTATCAACCGAATGTAAGAATCTAATGCACCCCCATGTGCACAATTGAAGATATCTCAATTCTCTTGCATTATCGATATGGATGACACGCGGTAACAATGGTTGAGTAAATTCTTGACTCCCTTGAAATCCCTCTGCAGCATCACGAACCGTCGGCGCATACTTGATACCGAGTGCGCAATTTCAACACACGAGTGGATGCAAAAGAACATATGACATAGGCTCCAACTGAATAAATGGCGCACGATAAGGAATTCAAAGAATTGAAGAGTTTCCTAAACAGTTACATAGCCCCTCGTAGATAAATACAGACGTCTCCGTATCGATCAGCGAGACTCTAAGTAACCGGTCTGTGTCCCGTGACTCCTATGATACCAACTTGTCACGACCCTAGTTCACCAATCGTGAACATGTCATGACGGCACCCAGTCCCCACGACTAGGTAAGCCTAACACGTTGCGAAATATACAAGTTTATGAACATTAAATAATAAATAGCGGAAAAATAATATAAAAAGGAAATGTAATCTGTGCCGCTTGGCACATACACCCGTCAAACACACTGTATAAAACACCACCAAGACCCGGAATCCCACGGGCAACACAGACTAAAAGAGAGTATACAACTGTGGCTCTATGTGTAAAGAGTATCTAACAACGAAATGAAGGAAAACATCTACTAATACTATCGGAATAGAAGGAGGGCCTCCGGATCCGCGGACGTAGCAGATCATACCTCGAGGTCTCCAAATGTACTGCTGAATCACCTAGTACGGGCCTATCCTGATGTACCTGGATCCGCACAACAAAAGTGTGCAGAAGAATAGCATGAGTACACCACGGCGGTACTCAGTAAGTGCCAAGCCTAACCTCGATGGAGTAGTGACGAGGAAGGTCAGGGCCCTACTGAGAGAAATCAATAATAAAATGACAATAATAATAATAAGCAGTTTAAATGACAATAATCTTTAAATAACAACAATAAAGTGATTACTGCAACAGTCTACAATTAAACCAACAACAAGTAGCAACTCAATTAATAAGTCCAGGACCTGTGGGAATTGAACCCACAGTCCCATTGACAGTACCCATGGGTCTCCTGGAATCGAACCCGCAGCCCATGTCTCAGTAAATCTCAAGATCTTCGGGAATCGAACCCGCAGTCCACATCTCAATAAATCTCAGGATCTCCGGGAATCGAACCCGCAGTCCACATTTCAATAAATCTCAGGATCTCCGGGAATCGAACCCGCAGTCCCTACAAATAACTCAGGATCTCGGGAATCAAACCCGCAATCCCTACCAATAATATATCAATAAACTTCGGTCTCCGGGAATCGAACCCGCAGCCCTTGGATCTCCGGGAATTGAACCCGCATTCCACAAACAATAGCAATCCGGGTCCCTGGGAATCGAACCCACAGCCCTGGGATCTCCGGGAATTGAACCCGCAGTCCACAAACACAACAAATAAAGAAAACACTCACAAAAAACATAATATGCTTAACTACAACTTCACCGATGACTAGTGCCAACAATTATCAAGAAGTTCAAGTAGGACAATTAGGCAATTAGACCAGATAAATCCTTCCTAATCATGCTTCCCTAACGAATACCAGGTAAATGTCACAATTTAATAAATTAAGAACAGGAATATCACGAATTGAACATTTCAAGTAAAGTGAGTTACAACAACCAGCGCATGTACACGCCCGTCACCTCGCGTACAAGACATTTAAATTATCACATAATATCTTAGGGGTAAAGGTTCCCCCACACGAGGTTAGACAAGCCACTTACCTCGACTCTGGTACAAAACCGCTAAGAGACAACTCTCTTGCCGCGAATGTCGGCCTCCACAGGTGTAGTATCTGATAAAAATCAATAGAATCACATCAAAATAGGCCAATTGGGCATTACCCAATCAAAACAATCGAATTACACCAAAACCACAAAGTTGCCAAAACCCGACTTTCGGTACGCTTCTCGAAAAATTACGAAAGTTACATTTTCGGATTCCTTATCTCAACACGAGTCTAACCATACCAAGAACACCCAAATCGGACCACAAATGGCCCATCAAATCCTTGATTCTATCCAAGAGGGTTTTCTACCCTTTTTAACAAAAATTCTCAAATTAAAGACTAAAACTTGCTATAGATTCGAGTTATACAACCAAAATTGAGTTAAGAGTACTTACCCTTTTGATTTCTCCAAAAATCTCCCGAAATATCGCTTTACCCGAGCTCCAAATCATCAAAAATGGCAAATGGGACGAAATTTGAACTTTATTCTGCTGCCCATGTATTTGTTCTTCGCGTTCGCAGTCCTTCTCTCGCGTTCGCGAAGAACAAACTCCCAAATTACATTTTTCCAACTTTGCTCGGACAGCCTCTATTGCAATGGTCATAACCTTTTACACGCAACTCCAAATTCCTATTATAATATGTTTCTGAAAATTAGATTCAAAGAGCTACAACTTTCGTTTTTGAATCACCTCACAATTCCTTGTAGATAAAAAGATATGAGCTTCCGAAGTAGGACCTGTGCGACAGAAAATCCTTCTTCGCGAACGCGAGTCACTGTACGCGAACGCGAAGAACAAAGTCTCTGATGGAAAATCCTTCTTCGCGAACGCGATACCTTCATCGCGAACGCGAAGAACAAAGTCTTAGAGGCCAAATTCTTCTTCGCGAACGCGATAGGACCCTCGCGAATGCGAAGAACAATACCAGATACCAGAACAGCAGTCCAAAAACTTCCAAAAATGACCCGTTGGGCATCCGAAATCATCCCGAGGCCCCCGGGACCCCAACTAAAACCACCAACATACTCCAAAACATGATACGAACTTGTTCCAATCATAAAAACACCATCCTAAACATCAAAATCACCAATTACACACGGATTCAAGCCTAAGTTTCTTCAAAACTTTCAAAACTAACATTCGATCCAAAACCCGATCAAACGACGTCCAAATGACCTGAAAATTTGCGGACATATCCAAAATCACATAACGAAGCTACAGAAATTGTCGGAATTCCATTCCGACCCTCGGATCAAAATCTCACCTATCGTTCGGATTCGCCAAAATTTCAAACTTCGGCATTTCAAGCCTAATTGAGCTACGGACCTCCAAAATACATTCCGAATGCGCTCCCAACCCCGAAATCACCTAACGGACCTAATGGAACCATCGGATTTCCGTTCCGAGGTCATCTTAACATTGTTCCGGCTACGGGCCATTTTTCAATTATAAGGCTTCTATTTAGGGACTAATTGTCCCAAAACGCTCCAACTTTCAGAACCGACTCTCCCGGCAAATCACCATAGCAGGAATGAACTTAGGGGAACAGTTAAATTGGGGATTGGGGCGAAATTTTTTTAAAACGACCGATCGGATCGTTACAATGACATAGCCCGACTTGTTGATACTGTATTATGATATTAGGCTATTCTTGAGCCGTCGAACCTCCTTCTCGGATGGTTGCATATTATATATTGTGATAATGGCCACTCTTGAGCCGAGGAACCCCCTTCTTGGGCGGTTGAGTATACTTGTGGGCCATGAGCCGGTTATTGGATCCCGCGAGGATCGTTATCATTGTCTTATCATATTGACATGCTAGTTTACTACTAGTCCGCAGCTATTTCTGTTATCATGTTATTTCCAAATCTCCGGAACTTGATATTTCTGTTTTCAACTGAAAAATGATAAAAGATGTTTTCAAAACTACTTTTGAGCCTGCGAGGCTGTGATTGCATATTAGCCGACTAGTAGTGGATCGGGCTGCGCGCCACAGTGATATATATGTTGGATCGGACTGCACGCCGCAGTGATATTGTGCTTGGGCTGTAGGAGCCCCTCCGGAGTCTGAACCCCCACAGTGAGCACGGGTACCCAAATTGGATCGGGCTACGCGCTGTAGCGGTCATATCATGCATTGCGTTGCATTTAGCTACATCTGCTAGCTGTTATACTATTTTGTTGGTACTTGTTGGTACAGGTACGGTCGATAGTGATTCTGTGGCAGGGTATTTGATTACAGCTTTACATAGTGCTTTATTGCGGATTTCTTATCTGCGCTGTCTTACCCTTGTTTATTACCACTGAGTCTGGCAGTACTCATTTTACTCCCCGCACCTTGTGTGCAGATCCAGGTACCTCTCAGCAGTGATCCAGTAGCTGTGCGAGGCGACGTTTGTGGATATTCGAGGTAGCTGCAGAGTCCGCAGGACCCGATATTCCTTCCTACTGTCTTTTGATTTTGTATTGACATTTCTTTTCGCACTTGGTATCTTGTAAACCTTTATACACTCATGTTCAGTAGAGGCTCATGACTCTTGACCCTTGGTCTCTGGGAGTTGATGTATTATGGGACTTGGTTCCCCGTTTTCGTTATATGTATCGCTATTGCTTCGTGATTTGTTACGCTTAAATGGGCTAAAGAGAGCTTCTAGCTCTGTTATTGTTATTGATTGGTCAGGCTGGCTTAGCAATGTGCTGGGCGCCATCACGACCGGATTTGGGGTCGTGACAACCATTCAACAATAACCCCTACTATTGCTAACTCGAGAGTTTAAACACGGTTATTATATTTCTAAACCATTATACCAAAAGGCTATAAATATAGAGAAATTGTATTGAAATCCAATGGAATACGAGAAACATAAGCCAATAACAGGATCCGGTGTCACGGCCATGAGCCTCTAATACTTAGTGTCATTCTATAACAATATTGTCTAAGAAGCAGAATAATAAAAGACAAGGGTAGGAGGGAAGAATCCGGGATGCGAACGCTATGCAGCTACCTCGATGCTCCAGAAGAAGTGTTGCTCAGCTAGACAGGTCCTCCCTAAGACTGGGATTCCCCTGAATCTGCACACAAGGCGAAGGGAGTAAAGAGAGTACTCCGACACAATGAGTAATAAGCATAAATAACAGCCGAAGATAAGAAATAACCGGAAAACACAAGGCAACTATAACAAGCAGAACCAAACCTTTAATAGTGAAACAGGTAAGTCAATAAAGTAGTAGTACAGAAAAGAAACCATGACATGTAACAGGTGAGAAATGATGCAATAATGCAATGCAATGCAAATATCAGTAAACTCAAGTAACCACTGCGGTGTGCAGTCCAAGCCAACCATATGTTTTACGTGGGTGGAGATTACTGGGGTGTGTACAGATTCCGGAGGGGCTCGACAGCCCAAGCGCAATAAACAATCCATCTTGTGCCACCAACCAGGCCCTCGGCCTCAATATTATATACCATTGTTACAGCATGTAGCCCGAGCCAGAATTTCAAGAAATCAATATAAGCCCTTCTCGCACTTCAAAATCAGTAATCCACACCTCAAGATATCATTTAAATATCATTTGAGTTTTCAAGTTTAGAAAAAGGGGTTGAGTTTGCAAAAACAGTACTGAAAACCTTAGAAAAAGGTTAAACAATGTTCAAAGTATGAAAATCAGTGAAATCAATCCCTGAAGGATTTAAATAACCGACACGAAGATCAAATACAACAATCACATCCAAGTAACGATTGTTCCAACAAGCTCTATTAGAAAAAATGCTGTAAAACATCACCGGGATGCACCGAGTCACAATCCCCAATAACCAACAGTCCCGCACTCTTCATAGAGCGCGTGCCTTGCCTCAATATAGCGGTACTATATGAAATTCAGGGGTTTCAAACCCTTAGATCATCATTTACACCCATTACTCACATGAAGCTGACCCAAAATCTACCCCGCTATGCCTTTTTCTCAAGAATAAGCCTCCTCATCAATCTGATCAAAACCACAAGGAATATATTACAATAGGCTAAGGAAATATAACCCAAATGAAAAGACTCATATAACATCGAAAATCACGAAGTTGGCAAAACCCGAGCACCGGGCACACTTTTATAAAAATTACGAAATTTACATCATATAATTCCTCGTCTCTCCGCGGGTCCATACATATCAAATTTACTAAAATTTGAGTTCAAATGCCCCATCAAATCCCAAAATTTCATTTCAAAACCTAGCCCTAGTTCTTCAAATTTTCATCCAATTTTCCAAGAATTAACAGTTGATTCTTCAATAAAATCGCGTTTCTATGTCACGAGACTTAGCTCCAATCAAGTACCGTCAAAATCCTCTTCAATTTCTACCAAAAAACTCTTAAGTTGGTCAATAATAGAGGAAATAATGAATGGGGTCGTTGATGAAATAATATAAAAAACCCTTTGGACGTCCAGGTTTTACCCTATGCGAACGCGGTCAACACCCTCGCGTTCGCGATGAACAAATTCCGTTGACCAAAAATTTACTCTATGAGAGATTGTATGTGATTCTTCGATATCATTGTTGGGTATTCAGTTGATGTTGAACTACATGTGGTGTGGTATGAAATATGAATTGAAAGATAACAAGGGAATTGGAATTGGTAAAGAACTGAGAACAATTGTTCTGGTGGCATATATGGTTTCTTGTGGAAAGAGATGAAACACTTTAATTTTGGTAAATTATTGAACATACTTGTGTGTGTACTCTTGAATATGGTAACTTGGTTGTGATATCAGTTTGAAAAGTATTTGAGAATGTGAATCGAATTGTAAGTTGCTTATTTGAATTTGTTGTAATTGTGTGTAGTGCCTTATTTATTGTTTGTGATTGTTGTGTTTGAAACTGTACGGTGGGATCGGGTTGCGCGCCGCAACATGAAGTAATAAGGTGTGGGTTGGGGTGATAAGGGTGGCCGAGGTAATAAGGGTGGATGAGGTAATAAGGATGGAAAGCGATCGAAATCGCTATTGAAATATGATATAAAATCATTGATGTAAAATTGTGAAAGGAGACAGCAGGAGAGTTTGCAACCTGTGGGGCACTGATTGCCCCTTTGTTTGACTACTTGTGTTTTGCGTGATTGATTTGTGGTTGTTCTACTTGTTGATCTTAAACGTGCTTTATTATCTTAAATGAGGAAAAATGTGGAAAACATGGTTGGCTGGCTCAATTGATTCTTGATGTAATTCATTGGCTGTATTATCATCGTGAATTCTTGTTAATGGCTTGAATTTACTTGGGGCAAAGTTTTTCCATACATACCAGTACAATTCCAGTGTACTGACGTCCCTTTTCCCGGGGACGCTGCATTCGTATTATGATTGTAGGTGAATTAGTAGTAGGTACTTCAGCTCATCGACAGTAGCATCCTTCATCTTCCACTGCCCGTTTTGGTGAGCCCCTTTCCTTTCGGGGCCCTGCGTGGCTCATGCCACTCTTGTTTAGAATTTATTTTGATTTTGTGTAAGGTATAGCCAGAGCCTTGTTACCGGCAAGTATTGTATCGTCCTTTGTATCCTAGAGGTTCCGTAGACATGTTAACTGTGGGATTCGAGGCTCATGTATATATT
The DNA here is from genome assembly GCA_032618575.1 of Nicotiana noctiflora. NCBI lineage: Eukaryota > Viridiplantae > Streptophyta > Magnoliopsida > Solanales > Solanaceae > Nicotiana > Nicotiana noctiflora. The sequence goes on from JASVEL010002771.1 coordinate 483,922, forward strand.
ATGTTAGGCTATGTAAAAACTGTAAACTTGTTAATGAATCACTCGCATGGTTATGTTTGTATATTGTGAAATCAGTTATAATTGGTAAGGTATTTGGTTAATAAGAAACAATCAACACAGGGGTAACACGTGGGAATGAAAGGCACCGAGGTCCGCTTGACTGGGGCTACCCGGTCAGGCGCCGGTCATGTCCCTCGATTTGGGGCGTGACAAACTTGGTATCAGAGCCTAAGGTTTTTAATTGTCCTAGGATGTCTCGGAGCCGTGTCTAGTAGTGCCCTTGTTATTGGTGTGTTGTCGACCATATCATATAAGTTGGGGGCTGCACGGATATTTAGGAATTTACCAATTTCTTTGATATTCCAGATCGTGCGATATGGCTCAAGATAGGGAGCTAATTTCCTCTCTAAGTATTACTCTCAAGATTGGTAATTTTGATACCATAATCTGTGAATTTGAAGTATGTAAGGTGGGATTTATCCCACCATTAAGTCCAAGTGGATCACCCAAGGACTTGTTAGAAGAATGTGTTGAGCCATGGAGTGATTGGTAGAATTTGTTAATAAGGAGAGTACCCTTGTTCCTACTAATCTCACTGCACCACCAGATCATGTAGTATTTTATCTGTATGTAAGGCTAAAACCCCGTCTCTTAGAAATTAAGCTTCCACGGTGTCCGCGTAAATGTTGTAGGTTCAAAATATAATTGATGTAGTATTCATTTTGTTATGTTAAGAGAATTATTGTTGTGAAAATATATGTGGGACGTACTTCCTAATTTGTTTAATATATTATTCTTGGTAGATGAGGATATGTAAAGAATGTGAACTATGTGCTAAAATGCCTAGACTTCAAGTCAAGTTTGAATTGATATTTTGATGCCAAATTTTGTGTGAAAACTTGTTATGGTTGATTCTTCCAAAATGTTCTTATATGTACCAAAATAATTTGATTGATTGTGTCTAGTTGTTGGTAATATACAAAGATATTTGGAAGCGAAGAAAGTGGTTGTGTAAATGTGGTAAGATTGAACTTTGGATTCTTGTTGTGATTGATACATTACATGAATTGGTGTTATGACCTGATATTTGTGAAAGATGCATTCCAATATGATCAATGTGCTATTATTGACAACTTAAAATGGGTGGAAGGGGTATGAATCATGTATTGAAATGTGAAGGCCTTAAATTGAAATTGTAGCAGCATATATTAAATAAAACTGTGTGAAGTCCTCTGTGCATAGAGATGTTGAAATAAGTCAAATGTTTTTGAGAAATAGAGTATAGACAATGTGTCAAGAACTCGAAATGAAATTGTACCTGGCGATACTTGTGACATGAGAAAATATGAAACCGATTATGATGTTGATGTGAAATATGCGGAAATGATATGAAATGTGGGGAAGAAGAGACTGTGTTATGGAATGTGGCCTAGTGCCAAGTCTGATGTGATAATTATGGCCCCAAGAGCCGACAGACTAATATACGTAAGAATGGCATGATACTTTTATTCGATAATGTGGTGAACATCTAAAGTGTTTGATTTGTACTTGTGATTTTCTTATTATTGTATGAAGCGTGTAGGTGAATAATTTGATATGTGAACCCTATGGAAGTGCTATGAAATATGGCCTAGAGGTATAGAAATTATGTGAAAGCTATGTGATCTCTTTCTATTTGGTAATGTGATGATTGTTTAAAGCTTTTGTTAAACCCTTATAACTTCCTTGTCCTTGCATAGATATGTTCTTAAAATGAATCAAAATTACAAAATAGTTTATGCACATGCTCTTTGAATGAGACGTATTATTCACAAAGTCTCCCGATCACAGTTCTAGTATTTACAACCTCCTATGGAATTGAGCACTATAATTATGTTCCAGAATTGAGTTATAGCACTATCGATACTTCCTACTTGCTTTTCCTAAATTCTCAACAAAGGACTATTCCCGATGAATTTCTTACAGAAACATCTTATTTAAATTGACAACATCTGCTCACTTGTGCCTATATATGCACCATCATAAAGTTTGTACATGTGGTGTCAAGTTCAATGCAAAGTATCCAAGATTTGTGATCCTTCTCGTGTCACTCTTTTACTTAGTTGTGTATGTCTTATATGGCTTGATCAACCATCTACTCTCTTATGAGTAACATCATGAAAACTTTTCACTATCTAGTAACATGTATGCACGTCTCAGTGCCTATCATATGAGTTCATATCAATCAAAATGGTCACCGTGTGCATAAAGTCTCTTTGGAAAATTGAGGTCCTCACATCCCCATCATAGATATCTTGTGTCGCCATGGTTTTCGTGCGCACTTGGGATATCTCGCAGTAAGTAGCTCACTCTGTCCTAGTATTGTGGTTGCTCCTGGCATGGTCATGTATTGCAGTGGGGAGTTAATATAGTAGAAGTGTGTCCAGCTTATAACCAATGATTATTTTCTCTTTATGTCTCCACAATGTGTTAAATTTATTCCTTATTTAGTGAATTCATTGTGCTAGTTCCCTACACTTGTACGATAACCATAAGAGAACATGCCCTTCTATGTATCACTATGACACTTCCTTTTTCGAGTCAAAACCTATGGAGATCTCTTCATGAACATTTGCAAACCTTCAGCGATTATTGTGCACTGTCTCATTGTGTTTGGTTTTCTTCACACCCTCAACTCCTAGAATCATGGACTATGTCATTGTCATGTGTGGAGAGTTTACTACCATTGGTATCTCACCTTCTTGGCTAGATATGAGTGTTATTTTCCTTCTCCCTGGAGCGTTGTGTTAACTATTAGAACCATCTAACCAATTCATGATTTTGTCCCAATATCAAGATTTCATAGCTATTGAGTTTCACTCGTGAAAGGTAGAAATTAGATGACTTTGGATTTTTGTACATATCATGAACATGTTGATTTGAATGACAAATGGTCGTAATTCTTAGTTCCCTCATATATGATCAATTACCAAGAAGTGTTAAGTTGTCTAGAATATGGTAATCTCATAAGCATTCAACTATTTTCATCCTTATAGGCTTGTGGCATAGATTCTGTGCGTCAAGTAATGTTAAGAGTGTAATTCAACTCCGTGTATTTTGAATCCCATATCACATTCAAGGTGCTAGAGTATTCCTACTCGGGGTCGACGGATTTTCCCTACACTTTAGGAAATGAGTGGTTCACGTACTTGAGTATTCCTCCTTAATGATTCATATTTCCCATGTACTACTTACTTATATTCCTCATTTGTGTATTAATTGAGGTAGTCACAATGATTAACCATGTCAGTATTGTTAGTAGTAATATTTTGTGTCTCTTAGTATACGACCACATATATTACTCTACCTAGTGCATTAATGGATTCTTGAAGAACTCTATCCTGATCTTGAACTCTGTTGTTCCTCATTGTATTAGATCCATTGGGAATTTTAAGTTCAGACAAGTCAACGATAAAGCTTCATAGTGTGATCACATATATATTGAACAGATAAAGTTATGGTCAGTTTATGGTATCACATCTTAGGGTCACTATTAAGGGTTATCAAGGGTTTAGTGTGAGTGTAACCCTAAAAATGTTATGTTAGTTGATAATAAAGGTAACATAATTGTATTACACATTAGGTTGCAATAGGTGTATGATATTCCCCGTAAGCGTTCCTCTTATACTTTGTGTTTTCACATACTTAGATTGAACTATATGATCATGGTAATATCCCATCTGATGCACTACTAGAAAGAATCATGATGGCTTGGCTTCATATGGATTATCGATTGAAACGAAATTATATTCCTATTGATGAACACCTTTGTGATTACATTAATGGTTGGTAAGGACTATTATGAACATATGATTGTTTGTTTCCTATGAACTGACATCCTTGATGGTATGATGCCAAGTTATGGAATTGTGGATTATTGTTGTTATCATGAATTGCAATATCCAGAGGAGTGTAAATTGTACAGTGGAAGTTATCAAAAGGTAAAGTCTATGGATAGTTATTTCATGTAAGATGTTTATCTGTCATCCTTGTGATGTATATTTGGGAGTTGATATTTTTTTTAGAGGGTGTCATGACAATGCTTGTAAATCGATAATGTCATGTGGAAGGCTAAATGTGTCGTGGAAGGAAAATATTTTCGCTTGATTGAATACTAGTTAGTTTTGGCTTGGAATGTACCATATAGGTATTTTGATATAAAACTGAGCAGTCCATGTTCTGATATCCATATGTTAATGGAGTGCTTGTAATACTGGGATTAGGATTGTGGATATATACATTGTGGTGCTATGTACACTTGTGGATGTGTGGTTAAGACGATTTTGGTGATTCTCTGGCAGGTGGATAGGCCTAGTTACAAAGGAGACTCTGCCGAAATTTCTGAAATTTTTGGGAGTTAGTAAAAATTTTGAGACTGGAGGTAGATTAGAAAAGAGATGTGTGATGTTAAAGTGTTTGGGAAAGACTACACTCCTCATTCGAGGACGAATGATCCTAAGGGGGGAGAATGTAAGGCCCCAGAAAATTTCGCTAAGTAATATAGGATTATGTGGTGCCACGTAGGCTAATTGTTATATTTTAGGTGCTATAAACATGATGTACATCAATTAGACTTGATAAATATGAGTATGAGTCTTATGGTAAGTGCTATGAGGTCCAAATGAAAGCCCAAGTGTATGCCAAATGAAAACGTTTTCGTAATAGGCCAATATTCCTAATAGATTCACATAAGGCTCCACTTCAAAGGATCATATATAATTGTGTATAAGGTTTTATATGGTGCATAGCATATCAAATGAAATCCCTTTGAGTCTAGTTTCCAACGCTTTAAACCGTTCGTCATTTGGACATTTCTACACAAAGTTGTGATCAAATTACCAAAGGCTGGAAAATGCTGTCTTGTGTCAAATGTGCGACCGCATTTCCTATCGCATTGTTAACTCTGCAGTCGCATTTCTGTCGCAAATTGAACCCGAGAAGCCAGTTAATTCTTCTATTTTTATAACCCGACCCCATTTCAATATATAGGCTTTGGGGTTCATTTTGGGGTCATTTCTTACTAAATTTAGAGAGTGGTGAGAGCATTTTAGAGAGAGAAGGAGGAACCCAACATTTAAATCATCCAAATCTTGCATCAATCTTCAAGAATCATGAACCCAATAGCAAGTTCTTCATCTAAGAGGTAAGATTCTATACCCCTAGGGTTTTAATTTTGAGTTTTTGTGTATAAGATGAGTTATTGAGGTATGATTCTTGGGTTTATTAGTATTGTGTATACATGCATGTACAACTTAGGTTTATGGGAAGATTTTTGAACATAAATAAGTAAAGATTGGGTTAGAGAATGAAGAAATTCTTGAAAAGGGAATTTGAAATCAAGATGCCGAACTAGTATTTGATAAAATGCTCAAATGAGCTAGTTTCATGAATATCTTTCTAATATATGTTTAATTTTGTTATGTCTCATAGTAGATTGGAATTGCTAGAGTTTTGGAGTGTTGTAGTAACTTAAGGAAAGCTCAATCGAGGTATGTATGGCTAATTTTGATTCTTGTAAAATCGCTCATATGTGTGAAATTGTTTGGCATGTGTTAATTTGAGAGATTGTATGTGATTCTTCGATATCATTGTTGGGTATTCAGTTGATGTTGAACTACATGTGGTGTGGTATGAAATATGAATTGAAAGATAACAAGGGAATTGGAATTGGTAAAGAACTGAGAACAATTGTTCTGGTGGCATATATGGTTTCTTGTGGAAAGAGATGAAACACTTTAATTTTGGTAAATTATTGAACATACTTGTGTGTGTACTCTTGAATATGGTAACTTGGTTGTGATATCAGTTTGAAAAGTATTTGAGAATGTGAATCGAATTGTAAGTTGCTTATTTGAATTTGTTGTAATTATGTGTAGTGCCTTATTTGTTGTTTGTCATTGTTGTGTTTGAAACTGTACGGTGTGATCGGGTTGCGCGCCGCAACATGAAGTAATAAGGTGTGGGTTGGGGTGATAAGGGTGGTCGAGGTAATAAGGGTGGACGAGGTAATAAGGATGGAAAGCGATCGAAATCACTATTGAAATATGATATAAAATCATTGATGTAAAATTGTGAAAGGAGACAGCAGGAGAGTTTGCAACATGTGGGGCACTCATTGCCCCTATGTTTGACTACTTGTGTTTTACGTGATTGATTTGTGGTTGTTCTACTTGTTGATCTTAAACGTGGCTTTGTGTTGAGAATTATCTGAAATGAGGAAAAATGTGGAAAACATGGTTGGCTGGCTTAATTGATTCTTGATGTAATTCATTGGCTGTATTATCATCGTGAATTCTTGTTAATGGCTTGAGTTTACTTGGGACAAAGTTTGTCCATACATACCAGTACAATTCCAGTGTACTGACGTTCCCTTTTGCCGGGGACGCTACATTCGTATTATGATTGTAGGTGAATCAGTAGCAGGTACTTCAGCTCATCGGCAGTAGCATCCTTCATCTTCCACTGCTCGTTTTGGTGAGCCCCTTTCCTTTCGGGGCCCTGCGTGGCTTATGCCACTATTGTTTAGAATTTATTTTGATTTTGTGTAAGGTATAGCCGGAGCCTTGTTATCGGCAAGTATTGTATCGTCCTTTATATCCAAAAGGTTCCGTAGACATGTAAACTGTGGGATTCGAGGCTCATGTATATATTATGTTGGGCGTTGTAAAAACTGTAAACTTGTTAATGAATCACTCGCATGGTTATGTTTGTATATTGTGAAATCGGTTATAATTGGTAAGGTATTTGGTTAATGAGAAACAATCAACACAGGGGTAACACGTGGGAATGAAAGGCACCCAGGTCCGCTTGACTGGGGCTACCCGGTCAGGCACCGGTCATGTCCCTCGATTTGGGGCGTGACATGACCCCTAGACGGAGCACCACTGAAGCTACTAGAACCTTGAGGACTCTTGGCCTCCCTCTCCTCTCTATCCTGACGGCTTGCCATCTTAATATCACGAGCAATATCAACTGCATCCTTAAAGGAAATACCCAAGAGACTATCTCGAATCATCAAAACACGAAGGTAATAGTTAAGTCCATCCACAAACCTCTTGATACTCTCTCTATCGGTTGGAACTATCCAGGAGGCATGACGGTCTAACTCAAAAAACCTCGCCTTATACTGGGTCACAGTCATCTCTCTCTATCGAAGCCACTCGAACTGCCTACGCAGCTCCTCACTCTAAGACTGTGCTACCCACTTCTCAAAAAAGATTGTGGAGAACTTCCACCATACCAAAGGCGCTTCACCTACCGGCCTATGCCGCTCATACGCCTCCCACCATATGAAGGCAGCCCTAGTGAACTAAAATGCGGTAAATGCTACCCAACTGGACTCCAAAATTCCTGTCGTCCGAAGCATATGCTGACACTTGTCAAGAAATCCCTAGGCATCTTCGCCCTGAGCACCACTGAAGACTAGATGCTGGAGCCTACTAAACCTCTCAAGGCGATGCTGCTTGTCATTTGGCATAGCCGGAACCACATAGCTTGGGGCTGGTACAACTGGAGCAACTGGAGCTACCGACTAAGTTGGGGCTGCTCCCGATGTCTGCAATCCTTGAACAACCTGCTCAGATGTCCGAGCAGCGGGGGTTTGATGACCTCCCTCGATCTGTGAGGTAGCTGCTGCAATAGTGGCTGATACTGCCAGAGCTAGGCCTGTGCAAATGGATAACATCTGAGCCAGGGCCTCTTAGAGGCCATGAATCACAATAGGTACTGTTGGGGCCTGCACAGGTGCTGCTGGAGCACCTACAGCTGGAGGTTGGTCCTGAACCGGGGCAGCTAGTGGATCTGCAGGTGCTACCTTCGCTGGTATGCCATGACCATGACTGCGCCCACGGCCTCTAGTTGATGCTACTGGTGGTCGTTCGCCACGTCCGGTAGCATGGATCCTCGCCATTTGTGAGAGAATAGAATACAGTAGTTTAGTTCTCAGATCAACAAAGTTGCACGAGAAGAATTTAAAGAATATGAAGTTTTCTTAAAGGTTCTCCAACCTCTCAATGATAAATACAGACGTCTCTATACTGATCGGCGAACATATACTAAACCAGCTTATGATTAGCGAGACCAAGTAACTTGGGCTCTAATACCAACTTGTCACGACCCAAACCCCGGTCGTGATGGCGCCCAACACCTTGTTAGGAAAGCCCCACCATTCAACAATAACCCCAATTATTGGTAATTCCGGAGTTTAAATATAGTTATTATATTTCTAAACCATTATACCAAAATGCTATAAATATGGAGAAAATGTACTGAAATCCAACAGAATATGAGAAACATAAGCCCATAATAGGATCTGGTGTCACAACTATGAGCCTCTAATAACGAGTGTCATTCTATAACAATATTGTCTAAGAAGCGGAATAATAAAAATACAAGGGTAGGAGGGAAGAATCAAGATTACGAACGCCATGCAGCTATCTCGATGCTCCCGAAGAAGTGCTGCTCAGCTAGACAGGTCCTCCCTCAAACTGTGATGCACCTAAATCTACACACAAGGTGCAAGGAGTAAAGTTAGTACTCCGACTCAGTGAGTAATAAGCATAAATAACAGGCGAAGATAATAAATCACTAAAAAATACCAGGCAACTATAACAGGTAAAACCAAACCTTTAATAGTGAAATAGGTAAGTCAATAAAGTAGTAGTACAAAAAAGAAACCATGACAGGTAACAGGTGACAAATGATGAATGGAATGCAAATTCAGGTACACTCAAGTAACCACTACAGCGTACAGTCCGAGCCAACCATATGTTTTACATCGACGGTGCCCACTGGAGTGTATACAGACTCTGGAGGGGCTCCTACAGCCCAAGTGCAATAAACAAGCCATCTCGTGGCACCAACCAGGCTATCGGCCTCAATATCATATATACCATTATTGCGGTGTGCAGCTCGAGCCATCCCTAATTTCCAAAAATCAATATAAGCCCTTTAGGCACTTTTGAATTAATAATCCACAGCCCAAGGTATCATTTAACTATTATTTGAGTTTCCAAGTTTAGAAAAAGGGGTTGAATTTACAAAAACGATACTGAAAACCTTAGAAAAAGGTTAAACAATGTGCAGACTAAGCAAATAAGTGAAATTAATCTCTGAAGGATTCAAATAACCGGCACGAAGCACAAATACAACAGTCACATCCAAGTAACGATAGTTTCCAACAAGCTCTAGTAGAAAAAAACACAATAAAACATCACCGGGACGGACCAAGTCACAATACCCAATAACCAACATCCCTGCACTCATCATAGAACACGCGCCTCATCTCAATATAGCGGCACGCTGTAAAATTCCGGGGTTTCAAACCCTCAGTTCATCATTTACACCCATTACTCACCTCATGCCAACCCAAAATCTAGCTCGCTATGCCTTTTCCTATCGAATTGGCCTCCTCGCACGTCAAATCTGATCAAAACCACAAGGAATACATTACAATAGTCTAAGGGAATATAACGTAATCGAAAAGACTCGAAAAATATCAAAAATCATGAAATTGGCAAAACTCGAGCCCCGGTCCCATTTCTCAAAAAATTATGAAATTCACATCATCGTATTCCTTATCTCGCCACGAGTTCGTACATATCAAATTTACCAAAATCAGAGTTCAAATCCCCCCTCAAAGCCAAAATTTCATTCTCCAAATTTGCACCCAATTTTCCAAGAATTAAAGGTTGATTCTTCAATAAAATAACGTTTCTAGGTCACGAGACTTACCTCCAATCCATTCCCATCAAAATACTCTTCAATTTAAACCAAAAGGCTCTTAAGGTGGTCAACAATGGAGGAAATAATTAATGGGGCCGCGGATAAACAAATATAAAAACCCATCTAGACGCCTAGGGTTTACCCTACGCAAACGCAGGCAACACCACCGTGTTCAAGATGAACAAATTCTGTTGACCAATAATTTACTTTACGCGAATGCATCAACCCGTACTTAATTGCGATGCCCTAAGTCCTCCAACTACGTGAACGGGTTTCCCACAACGTGAATGCGATACACAAGTCCTTCAACCTACGCGAACGCGAACCCCTTGTCGCAAACGCAGTGAACAAACCAGGCAGAGCCCGAGGCCCCTTCTACGCGAATGCGAGGCCAACCATGCGAACTCGATGGCCCAGGAAACTCTGCTACACGAATGCGAAGGCCAAATTTGTCCTGTAACAGCTGGGCAAAATAATGCAACACAATCTAAGTTTAAAACCTCCGTTTAGCCATCTGTGCCCCCGGGACCTCAACCAAAGGTACCAACATAGCTCAAAATATCATACGGACTTGTTTCAATCATCAAACACGTCAAAAATACAAAAATCATCACTTAACATTGGATTCAAGCCTAAGTTTCTTCAAAACTTTCGAAAAACGCATTCGATCAAAAACCCAACCAAGACACTTCAAAATAATCTGAAACTTTCCCCGTACATCCAAAATTACCTAACAGAGCTATTGCAACTCTCAAAATTTCATTCTAACCCCCGGATCAAAATCTCACCTACAAACTATAATTCACCAAAATACTAACTTTGCCAATTTAAGCCTAATTCTACACCGGACCTCTAAAATAAATTTCGATCGCACTCCTAAGTCACAAATCATCCCCCGAAGCTAACCGAATCACCGAAAACCACATCCGATCCCTCTAACTAAATAGTCAACTTCCGGTTGAGTTTTCCAAAATAAGCTTTCCCTAAAGAGACTAAGTATCTCATTTCCATCTAAAACCAATCCAATTCGACTCGATCACCTCAAATACCGATAATGAAGCATAGAGATACATAATATGGGAAAAATGGGGCAGTAACTCACGTGACAATGGGCTGGATCGTCACATATTAACCAATGTTTCTACAATCATGTTACTACTGTCATGCACACTTAGAGATCCTGTTCTAGGCTAAAACATCACTAACAAGCATGTCATCTCTACATATTCTAGTAATCATGTTCTAAACGTTCTAGTATTCGTGCATATAGAAATGCTATTTAGGATTCTGCATATACATTCTTCTGCATCTCTGCACGTTAGATATCAAGTCTTTAGGATTTCATTTACATTTGCTTAAGCACACTTAGGCTAATTATGTACGCATAAAATGAATACAATAATTTTACTTAGTCTTTGCAATTAACTAGAAATTATTCTATGTGTGAAACACCTAGAACAACATGTTTAGGTAATAATAATTATCTCCAATTGTCTTAATAAACATGAATAACTACTGAATTATGCTCATGCCTAGGCAAGCATAGGTAATTACTTAAATAAAACTGGGACTACCTTGGTTAATTATCAACTGCTACAACCAGCAGACAGACCTGATTCAGACTTCTTTTTTTGGTGTATAATGAATCTTGTTCTAACCCAAACACCCTATTTTAGGTTTATAAATTCAGACCTTAATTGTGTTTAAGTCGTTCTGTTTATATGCATTATTTGTGTAGGTATACATGAGCCTTCTAATTGCTTACATGTCTCCCCTTTAAATGCAGTCATATATGTTTTTGTATGTCGCCTTAGCCTTTTCACCTTTAAACCTAAGAGTCAGCCTAAAACCTCTCTTTTATAGGAATAGTAGTCCTAAATACCTCCCGGACTAATATGAATGAGACGGGTAACAACATGCAATAGAGGTCGAGACCAATCATCGCTTTAATACCTTCACGGGGTGGGAAGGGTAGATATGGATATGATGATCGGTGTGCTAATATCATGTGTATCCCCACTACTAAGAAGTGTCATATCGGGTATTGTATTGATGTGATCTATATTACAAACAACTTATGACTCCTTTTACATTCACAAGCATATTTGGATTATAACTGTTTTCAAAACTTGCTTTTATTGCTTTTCAAATACTTGTGTATTTAAATTCAAAATCCCATATTACTTAAGCCTTATTTGTTTACTTGTTAATTTCACAAATTCACAAAAAAATTTCTAACCGAGAACCACACTAGTGGATCCTGATGGGTGCCTAATACCTTTTCCTTAGGATAATTTCAAGCTCTAACCCTATCTCTGGTTACCAAACATAGTTGTAGTTGAACCCCATAGGTGCCCAAACGTACCTTAAAATCGTAAGGTGGCGACTCTTTAAAATTGCAAAACCCCTTTCCCAAAAGGAAAGAATTATTCCAACCAAATATCATAAACCCGATTTCGCGAGAAAAGTGGGGCGCGACAACTGTTCCGTAGTTTCATTGTGTTAGATTATTGGTTTAAGTTAGTTTACGGGTATCATGGTATAATTTGGTTGGTCTTGTTGTGTAGTGGTAATTGAGTGAATATTCATATGTGTATAGTTTTCTATTTATTTTGGTTTGATGCATGAATATTGTGGAAGATTTTGAGCTGAATTATGAAATACTTGTTCTAATTGTGTGATTGGTACTGGTATGATGGTATCGGGTTGCACGCCGCAACAGGAGGAATAAGGGCGAAATGTGATTGTTTGGTGGGATCGGGTTGCACTCCGCAACATGAGTAATAAGGGTGGGCATGTGGGATCAGTTTGCACACTGCAACAGGGGAAATACGGGTGATATATTGAGGAGTAATAATGGTGGACTGATGGGATTGGGATGCACGTCGCTACAGTAGTAATAAGGGTGAATGTTCGTATTGTTACTAATTATATGGTGGGATCGGGATGCACGCCGCATTATTTTGTTGTTTATGTATCCTTCTTCTGCTGTGATTTTATTCTGTAGTTTGTAACTCTTATAAGGATTGGTTATAGCTGGATAATGGCAAGATACTTGAGTTCCGTATTTATTTCACTACAAGTACTACTTCATGTCGTTCCGTACTTCCTTTTTTGCTTTATTATATAATGTATGCAGACTATGCTGTAAATGCCCTGCCGTAGCCTCGTCACTACTTCTTCGAGGTTAGACTCGGCATTTACCTGTACATGGGGTTGGTCGTACTGATACTGCACTCTGCACTTCCTGTGCAAATTTTAGAGCTGGTTGTGGCTGATTGAGAGGTTTGTTGCAAGCATTCATCTAGGAGACCCAAGGTAGTCCTGCTGGCGTTCGCAAGCCCTGGCGTCCCCTCATATGTTTCTAAATTCATATTTTCTTTTTTCTTTCGAAACAAATGTAAATTTTTTTGCAGACCAATATTTGTAGTAATTCGTAGTATGTTCGTGGATTGTGACACCAATTCTTGGGTGGTAACAGTTTTCGGTATTTGTTAATAGTATATGGATAACTGGATGACTATGTACTTTCGTGTTTATTTCAGTTTGATTTAATGTTAAATTTCTAACTTATTAAATGTAAAGGAAAAAAGGCGAATATAATTCTAACGTTGGCTTGCCCAACGAATGCGATGTTAGGCGCTATTCCACTCCTAAACGATGAAAATTTCGAGTCGTGACAATGATGTTGTGCATCTAGCCAACTTCATGCTCTAAAAACTAAGCTCCATAGAATTTTCTCGAGTTTGTACATTCTGGAATATCTCTTAATCAGTAGGCCAAATTCTAAGTTAAAGAATATTGATTTTTATTTGGTGGAACATTTATTCGTACTGTGATTATTTTTAATTCCATAATGTATTAAAACTATTTTTTTTTTTTGGCATATCTAGTTAGTACTAACATATCTCTATTTTATTCACCTTAATTCCACCAATCTAAATTAAATTAAATTGGTCTTTTTCTTCAACAACCAACAAGAATATTTCATTAAGTTGTCCTTTCGTTTCCTTTTCCACAAGTGAAATGGGAAGTAGGGAGCATGACAAGATTTAATAAGTTATCAAAAATCAAGTACTAAATCCATATGATTGAAAATATTAGTATTTATTGTTGCACTAAGTGTTAAGTTGGATTTAAATAATTGTGATTATTGTGGCATCTAGTACGCATCGTTTTTCTAGAATTAAAAATAATAAACAAAAGCAATCCTTATTTGTGTGAGGCAATAAAATTTTGGTGGATTTAAGATTTAACTACCATAAACCAAATAAATATTTTTCTAGGATTGTGCTATCATTACTTTTAATAAAGGAAAAAGAGGGAAAATAGCGAAGCAATGTATTAAATATATTGTAGCGCAACTAATTGCAAAATTAAAACAAAATAAGCATTAACTTAGGACCTAAAGTGTTGCTTACTTCCTTATAAACTAGCCATCTTAGCTCAGATCTAACTAACCTTTGGGATTGTTTGGTTACCAAGATTAAAATATTATCCCGATATAAAATCTAGAATTATATTTATTCGGTGTTTAGTTGTTGAAATTAGTTAAGCTGATATAATTATTTATACCAAAATCTTGATATTATTTATCTCATATTAAATGTGAAATATAATCTAGAAAATAACTTTGTTCTAAACCAAATAAAAGGGCATTCCAGTATGCGAAGCATCCGCATTTATATAGGGTGCAGGAAAGAATCGTACTCCAATAAAGTATAATGTAGACACCCTACCTAATACAAATATTAATGATTAATTTCATAACTCAATCCCATATTATTTTATACACTAGCTTTAATTTATCTGCGTCGAACGTGAATTTTACGTATATTCATAAAAGTATATAGAATATATTGGTGTTTTGATTATGCATATAAACTTGAACTCATGATATGGATTAAACAAGATTAGAAAAATTCATTTCCCTATGCATCAATGAACAATACACAGTTATTAGTTCACATGAGTTTAACACATACCATCATTTTCGAGTTTGGTCAGTATCTAAGTGTAATTTATTTAAACATCATATAATAATTAGTTCACAAGGGATAAATAATACACAGTTACACACCACTTTCTTCAAGTTTGTCCCATATCGAAATGTAGTTTATTTTTACATATTCTTCTTGATAATTTCAAACATTTATTTATAAATTTACATGTTAAAATCAAATATATAAATTTAAAAGAATAACTTGGACCAAAAATAAGGATTGAGAATATTAAAAATGCTTTAGC
Organism: Nicotiana noctiflora; assembly: GCA_032618575.1. Classification (NCBI taxonomy): domain Eukaryota; kingdom Viridiplantae; phylum Streptophyta; class Magnoliopsida; order Solanales; family Solanaceae; genus Nicotiana; species Nicotiana noctiflora. The sequence goes on from JASVEL010002771.1 coordinate 498,931, forward strand.
GCCACTACTGAAAAATCATCCTACGGTAACGGTTGTAAAACCGTTCCTATAGACTGCCTAACCGTTGCCATATCGCTATGGTAACGGTTTACAGACCGTTCCATCAGCCGTCGTGGCAATAGGTCTACGGGAACGGTTCGTGCGACGGTTTGCATCTCCGTGGTCATAGATGAATCTATTGTAACGGTGTTTCGTTTTCTCTATTGGAACGGTTATATTTTCCAACTGTAACGGTTCCTAACCGTTACCATACTATCCACTGCAACATTTTTATAAGCTATTGTTACGGTTATATATGGATATAACAACGGTTCCGTTACCCTATTGCAACGGTTTTTGGTTTTGTGGGAACGGTTATTATTTCATTATGGAACGGTTTATATGACCTATTGCAACGGTTTTTTTTTAGTGGGAACAATTAATATTTTATTATGGAACGGTTTATATGACCTATTGCAACGGTTTTTGTTTCTAGGGAACAATTAATATTTCATTATGGAACGGTTTATATGACTTATCGCAACGGTTTTTGTTTCTATGGGAACGGTTAATATGACCTATCGCAACGGTTTTAGTTTTCAGTGGGAACAATCCAATTGATACAAAAAAATATAGCCCCTGTAATAAATAAATATTTATGTATATATAAAATAAATTATAACAACACTAAAAATTTTATAATCATAAAATCAAACTTTTAATAATACGAATTATCCATCAAGCAAATAGTATTCATATAAAGCAAATGTTCTACCCCAAATGCATAAGTTTAATACATTTCAAGAGAGTAATTAGTTTCAAAAAGGTTGATAACAAAAGATTCCTATAGAACATTCATCTATAGCAATTCAAAATTCAATCTCAAGTAAGGTCTAGTTCTTCACTTCCATCATCTTCTTCGATTTCTGGATTTACTCTACCTACAAAAGAGGATAAATAAAGTCATTAATCTTCAAGATAAACTAAGCCATAGCTTGAAAATAAAAAATACATCACACTGGACAGAATTCAAGGCAACAGCTAAAATGTCATTGCTGGACAGAATTTAATATGATAGCTGTTGAAATTAAAGCTGGAACATGAACAAGGCAACAGGAAAAATGAAAAACATTTGGCTCAAGCTGCACACTGTAGAAGTCACAGGAAGTCTCTCTCAAATGCTTTCTCTTGCAGCTTAGGATATTGACAAGGGCTTGTACTGCTCAGAGCACCATCTCAAAATTTGGTACAGAAGTTGTGGGATTTCCTAGAATGGAAAGTATCGAGTAAATTGTGACAGACGAAATTATATACTTTAGCATGAAATAGAGAACTCCAAGTATAAGTTTCAGGTAGAATGTGTTATAAGGATAAGAAGACTTTGTCAAAGTATGCTGTTGCCTTCAATTTTATGTGATAAGCTTAGGCCTCGTCTCCTTGGAAACTTTAGAGGCTTTTCAAGAGAAGCCATCAAAGTTTCGGCTGGAAATCTATGTTTCCCAGACTTTTTTCTTAAAACTATTATGATATTGAGCCTCCTAACTTTGAATCCATTTATAATTTCTGATACTCCTTTAGTCTTCATTCCATGTCGAAATCTTTATACCTAATAATGCAGGTAAATACTCAAGCCGCATCCAATATTATTGATTGTAGTGATCGTAACAATTCAAAATACTACGTTGTCGTTGTACAGGTAACTATCTGCAACTTTTGTTCAAGATGGAGGAAAATTACTCCAAATACTATGTAAATATCTTTACTATTTTGATCAACAGTATGCAACTCGATTTAATGCTGAGGCTGTAAAGAATTTTCTGTACACTCTCAATGAGAGCAAGATAGCCAAGAAGAAATTCAACAGTAAGTTACATCTATTTATTACAAAAACATGCATTTGGTCTAATACTTAAGGTAGTCAGAAAACTGAAATGGATTAGCATACAACTTCGGATAGTCGTAATTGTGTATGAAAATATTGGAAAGAACTGTTATTCGTTTGTAGATAGATCAACGAGAACTGTTTTAGTTTGATTGTACCAAGAAAAGACTTCCCATGAACTGTTTTAGTTTGATTGTACCAAGAAAAGCTTTTAATCTTATCTTTATGTGATCACATAGACGATACAACTGATTCTTTATTTCGATCACTTTCTGAACAAGCTCAACCTTCAAAACTCATACCACGTGAGAGAAACAGTACTTAATTCTAAACTCTCTTATCTTATCTTTTAAAATAGAACTTTTCCTATAAAATCGAACCTTAAACTCCAACTAGTACCCAATAACATATCAAACATTTGGACATCTTCCCAACATTTCCATAGATACAGCAATGACAATAGTGCTATTTAGTTATACCAACAGCACAAAGCAAATTACTAACAACACTAAGAGAGCAGTCAACACTTGCAACTTTAGGAAGCAACAACCATTCAACATTGAGGACAATAATCAGTAAAAAGAATACAACAAAGAAAAAATCACTTGAAACCTTAATACTCTTTTCTAAAACAATGAGCTCATGAGACTTCTGACTATACCTATTGCCTACCGAGGTTTAGCAACTCACTAACTTCGTAGATAGCAACACCAACTTGGCTGACTTAAAATGAAATTATCATTTATTAGCACTTCATCGCGAAAAATCAAAATGCAAATTTAGATGATTAAGATTTGAGTTACTTCCAAACTACGCTAGCTAACACTACTTCCAAACTAGTTCTTTTAAATTCAAGTGAAGTTGATTGTTATAATATTTGGTACGTACTGACCTTGATTGTTACTACCAGCAGATGGTCGACTGTTTAGTTGAACAGCAGCTTGTTGTGCAGCGGAAGCATCTACAGGTGAACGTGCACTGAACCTTAACATGTCAGGATCAAGTCGCAAATCTGGGTTCAGACGCTGAAGTCGTGCGATGACGTTCATTGTAATATTTTGTTCCATAGTATCCTTTTGTTCGTTCAACTTTTCATGCAATCTTTGTTGCATTCTCTCTTCCATTTCCTCCATTTGTTGCTGCATCCTCTCGTCAGAAGATCCAAGATTCCCTTTTTGCCCTTTTAACACAGTATTGGTATCTCCTCGTCCATACAATCTCACGCGACCTGGATGTTCAGGTCCCATAACTGATGTAAAAGCATCAATTGAATGATTGTCACCTTCACTTCCCTGAGTAGATTGCATTCTCTCCATTTCAGCCTACAAACCAAATGCGAGAAAAAAAAATTTAAGTAACTAAAGTTGAATTAATAATTAAGAACAAATAAATAAGCATGACAAACTTTAAACTAGAAATTTCATACAATTTTACTAGTCGTATTGTCATATGAGCTTTTGTATACACGGCCAAGTTTTCTTTTTCTTGTTGCCACAAACATGTCCTTACTTGATACAATATCTGAAGTATCAGAGATTTCCTTCTTTTTTTCCTAGTTACATGAAAACAAGTATAAGAATCTTTCCATATAAAGTTAGCAAGTCCATAATGTTAAAAAAATAAGAAAGATAAAACATCAAACCTCGCGAATTAGAGCAAAAGGTGTTCCGCCAGCTGTGTGTGGACACTTCAACTTATTTCGATTCACTATATTGGTTTCGGACATTTTCTGCAATTATATGTATATCAATGATAAGCAACAAACCCTCAAAAATCCCAAAAAACAATAAAAATCAGTAGAAAAACAAAAAAACAATCTCTATTTGATTGAAGTTTAAGCTTAATTTTAGCTCTTAATGTTCTAATTTTGTTGCTGGACGTTCAGTACATTTATTGAACTGTTTTCGAGTGGATTGAAATTTCTTCTGGTTCATCTAATGTTGTTCCTAGGATAATTTATATCAAGTAACCAAAATATGGTTTCTGTTTATATCTAATGTTGTTCCTAGGATAATTATCCAGCTGAGTAACCAAAATATGGTTTCTGTTTTCTTATTAAAAATTTTATGAACATTATGATCTGACACTTTACTAGAGCTATTCTTAGGAAGATAAATCCAGGTGGTTTAGATGAAGCTTTAATCAAATCTATTACTGTGTTTAAGTATAAGAAAGGTGATGGATTATTGACTGAGGGCACATATTGTTCTGTTTGTTTAAGTGAATTTCAAGAGGATGAAAACTGAAGAGAAGTCCCTTATGAAAACTGAAGGCAATAATACATATCAAATTAGTTATCAATGGACTAAACTTGTTGACAGAAGAGAAGTCCCTTGGCTTAGAGCAATGAAAAATGCAAAACACTCATCGCTAAATTAATACATGAGGCAGACTCCAGATAAGTAACAAAGAACCAAACAAAATCTTTAACAAAATGGCGACACATGATCAGTTGACTCCAACTTGTTGGGACAGCTTAGAAATGCTTGTTCTATATATATGTGTAGACTAGAAGAAACTCCAGTATGGTGTGTAAACAATCATATCATCATGTTCATACACTATAAATAAAGAATACAAATGAATCGAAAATTTGTAATCACAAGCAATTTTACCTTGTAAGGATCGGAGTTCCAATAGTTAAGAAGATCCTTAAAGTGAGATTCCGGAACATCTAATGGCCTATTCTCCATTCGAAGCTCATCATTCTCATAGGTTGTGAAGTGAGTTGCCTTCAATTGACTCTTATACTTTCTCCAAGCACTACAAACAGATTCAAAAACCCATTTTTTCGCCTCGTCGGGAATGTCATATTTTTCCTACAAATTTAGTACAATTAGTATAAGAAATAAGAAATAGCATCCATGTTTATTGCCATTGGACATTGGTAACTTCATACCTTGATATATGTCCACATATCATCTTTTGTGTCTAGTTTCCTCCAATTAACTACATTAAGAGGACAAAAAGTCACGCTCCTTGCCAATGTGCCGAGGAAGCTACCCAGCTCTTTTACAACCTCTTTAGTAGGACCAATGGGTTGATTAAACTCATTTAGAGTGATTATTTTACGCTCCTTTCTAACATGAACTCTTGGCATTTGAGTACGACCTCTTTTTCTTTTTGGCGAGGAGGGGCCTGCAACAGTACAAAACAAAGACAATCATTAATCACTATTTTTAGTTAAGTTTATGATTATAATTTTTATATATTTGCCTTGGTCCTCAATTTGTTCAACTGCTTCATGAGTGGTAAAATCATCAGATCGCTCATGTACTCCCTGTGATGCAGGAGTGATGGAATCCATATTTGGTTGTTGCACTTGTTCGTGTACTCCTTGTGTTGCTGAAGATGTGCAATTCTGTGGCACTTGTTGTACTTGTTCTTGCAATTGAGATCCACCTTCGGATTGTCGTTCTTCATTTGCATTTGACCGTAGAGCTTTCAAGGTTGTTTTTGTTGTCAACAACGAAATCTTTTGGTTTCGCAAAGATGAAGGTAATCCACCTTCTGATTGTCGTTCTTCATTTGCATTTGACCTTGTAGCATGGAAGGTTCTTTTTGTTGTCAATGACGAAACCCTTTGATTTCGCAAAGATGCAAGTGATCCAGCTGGAATGCGGTTGGATATTTTCTTATTTCTGCTTGAGCACCCTTCTTGATTCATGACTATTCAAATATTTTTGAGATTCTGAAAAGCAAACACAATACAGTTTAGATGGTCAAGAGTACTCTTGATGGAAATATATATATTCATACATCAGAAAAATTCTAGAACCTTAAAGCTTGACTATTGGAAACTACAGTTACTTTCAATGACTTCTTTCAATGACTATTGGAAACTACAGTTACTACAAAAGATCAAACTAAGTTGAAGCATGGTTTATCAAATTGTTTGGGGAAAAGCAAGGGCAACCCTCCTGGAATATACTGCGGCAGTTCACATTAGAACAAGCAAAATTTATGTTCTATAGATTCTTGCCTTAGTTCTGGGCTTAACAACAAATTCAAAATGTTATCAAACTATAATTTACTAGGAATGGTTTGTGTTAGCAAAATTAGTTGCAACACAGAAGTCTGTACTTCAAGTATGTAAGGAACTTTTAGTGCGATAGGCACTAATGTACTTCGGCGGTTTGGCCTAAGCTGTTATCAACAACCTACTCTTTTTCTGGATGCACACCATAGAATTCCATTAGTTTTCACTAGTATGTGTTTCGGTTTCACTTTTTTTTTTTTTGCCATCTTGCAGTTAAAGGATTTAACAGTTGTAGAGCTGAAGTATTACCTAGCTGCACATAACATTCCGGTCACTGGAAAGAAAGAAGCCTTGATTAGTAGGATCTTAACTCATATGGGTAAGTGAGTTGTAACTATTTCAGATCTTTGGCTGTATGCCATAAGTTTGTACAGTATACACTCTTTTTTGTAGCTTGTTAAGCAGTTAATCTTTCTTTCAATTTGAGACTTGAACCTCTGGCATTATTTTGGAAATTAAGTGTTGTCATCTGTTGCTGCATGTATATGAAAAATTGTGGTAACATTGATCAAATATGGATATCAATGAGGTGGGGATGGAGTTGATTCTAGTTGACCAGCTTTGCCAATACTCCTTGAAAAAACAGAACTGTCTGGCTAAGTTCAGAGAGCAGAGAATTAAAGAGAATATTGTTGATGGTTTCAGTGAGGGAACGTAGTTGGAGAATTTAAGGAGAGAAAAAAGAGATAAAAGTGGAAGCTTAATGGTTACATATTAGAATTAATCACTAGAAGATGGTGAGCCGTTACAACTTACGTTGAATCTTCGTAAAAGGACACACAGTTACGTTGAATCTTCGTAAAAATTCTAGAACCTTAAAACACAATACACCTTCTTTCAATGACTATTGGAAACTACAATTACTGCAAAAGTTTGGTAGATAGAACAATCCCATGTGAATTCCAGTGCAAACTGCAGATGACAATTCTTATTTTGGTGACAATTCTGATTTTGGTGACTATTTTCAGGTTATGATGACAATTCCAGTGCAAACTGCAGATGATAGTAGAAAGTATTCGGATTTTGGAAGGGGAAGGGGAAGATTTGGGAGACTATTCCTGAGAAACAAAAGATGTTCTGAGAATATTCACATTTTGAAGCATAGTGTATATCACCAAGGCAAATCGGAGGAAAAGGTATAAAATAAGGGATTTAAAAAGAATCCATCCTGAAGATGAAGCTGTCTAATAAAATTAAACATTTTAATGCATCACAGAAAACAACATTTCATTTTCAAGTCTGACACTGAAATCCTATAGATATATAACATATTTCAACAAACAACATGGAATTAAATTTTACCGATCATCACTCAATTGAAAGACCAACAGTGGAACATGTATCACTCCATGAAACACAAAGCATCTGCTTTAGACCGAAATCAGTATAAGATCAGAACAGCATAGTGATAAAATCGAGAAAATTAAAATACCTGATGTTTGGTAAGACGTTTACGAATGGTCCTGATCTTTTTGGGACGAAGGTCAAGCGGAAAGTACTTCTTGTTCTTATAAGCTTCTCTCAGTGTTGTCTTCTGCTTCTGTGCACAGTCAATACTTGTGCTATTGACAACCTCACCACCTTACTGAATCAAACAAAATTTTATTATCAGGAATTTGTTATCAGGATAAGACATAAATTTGTTATCATGATAAGACATAAATTTGTTATCAGGATAGTTCCAAGGCAAGTCTGAGCTTCAGCCAGTTCGTTATGTTAGTGAATTGCAGGTGTTTTGGTAGAATACAGTGCAATTAGATGCTTCTGCAAAGTTGGATAATTTACTAGTCATGACCAAGGGATAGAAGTCATGACAAGTTCTACAGATTATAGAGCAAATAGCGCGCCAGGAGCAGCAAGCTTTTAACTCAAGATGGTGGCTGGTCTAACACTAGGATTAACAAGAACAGAGACAAATGTAACAAAGAAGTGAACTGCTCTATGAGAACACAACAGGAAAAATTAATTTTATGATCTATGACAGGAACATACAATGACTGCACATGTGGTTTTGTAGGATATCCAGAATACTTATATATACATGTAAGATGTAACAGACAACATGGTGCCCTTTAACATGTGACATGTCACAGTATTTTAGCTTACTTCTCTAATCGATAGAAGGTAATTATATTAATTAACCAGCAACCAGAAGTTGCTGTAATATTATGTACAACAATGTTAGATATTACAAACAGACACATTTTACATTGGTTTGGAAATACCTCAAATTTGTGTTTGCTTTTAAGTTTTCATAAGTGGTAAAGTGGAGCATTGACTTTAATTTGCAATGCTAAACTTATGCAATTCTGAATACTTTTAAACTTTCCAATGCAGGTATCTGGTCTCAAAGTTGGAAGAAGTTGACCCCAGGAAAATGAGATATGGAGAGAAACTAGCCTTTTGGATTAATGTCCACAATGCACTAGTGATGCATGTAAGATTTCTGTAGCTAGGAGTTAGAATTTTTTTATTGTGTATTCCTGCTTTATAATAAAATGTGAAAAATTATGAACCAGCACTATATATGTTGCAGGCATTTCTGGTTCATGGGAATCCAAGAAGTAATCTCAAGAGAGCATCTCTACTTCTTAAGGTAAGAAAATTTTGTATGATTTACCTTGAAAATAGTTGCACTGTAATTGCTATTGCGAGTAAACTTTTCATGTTTCAGGCAGCTTACAACATTGGAGGGAATACAGTAAGCGTAGACAGGATTCAGAATTCTATACTACGGTGCCAGTTGCCTCGTCCTGGTCAGGTTAATCCACTTCCTGTTTCTATAATAGAAAGTCACAAAACTACTTTATGTCACAGTGAAGTCACCTGTATTCCTTCTTTGGTTTCATATGTATTATTTAAGTTAAATGATTAACTGTTGGACTTGTGTCTGGTTTCAATGAGGCTTATTGATGTTAGTTTTGCCTGTAGTGGCTTCAATCATTGCCTGTTTGGTATTATGTACAACAATGTTAGACAAGGTGTTAAAAGAGAACCATCGGTTACAATGGTGTAAATCAACCCAAAACAAGATATAGAATTCTTGCGGTTAAAGGAGAACACTTACTCCTTTGTAATTTAATCATCTGCTTCCATCCAGTCCCAATCCGTATCATCAAACTCATCCTCCTCCTCCGATGTTTCCCCAATTGTATCATGTGAATTTTGTGCATGAGATGGAATATCAATGATATCAACGGGTACATCTTCTCTTGACCATCTAATGTCATCATCAAGGAATATAGATGAGGAACCAATATCATTATTAGGTTCCCGCCAAAATGTATCTTCAATATTGGGACAATTCTCTTCCTCCAGATCATTTAAATCAACAGGTACTTTACTCCTTGCATAATAAACATCTTTCTCAATTGGATCCTCCACATAAAAAACTTGATAAACTTGTGATGCCAACACAAAAGGGTCATCTATACTGCATAATCTATTGAAGTACACCCTAGTTAACCCATAATCATCTATTTCATTACGAAACCAATCACATCTAAACAATACAACACTAAAAGAACCCCAATAATCAATCTCAATGATATCCTTAATCACTCCATAATAGGTAACCTCGCCATCGACGGGATTTTGGTCCCTAGCACTAGCAAAACTATCGGTTGTTGCCGATAAAGTCACTCCACTATTTTGAGTCTTGCCTCGGGAATCCCGTTCTTTAGTATGAAATTGGTATCCATTAATAAAATATCCCGTATATCTTTTGGCTATTGTATTAGGTCCTTTGGCTAGCCATCTTAAATAATCCGGCAACACAATATTTTTAACTTTTTCTTTAAACCAATTGCTGAATTCCCGACTATGATCCCTTGCTCTTACCCATGCATTTGATCTACTATGATTAACAATTAAATTCTTATGTTCCCTGCAATCAAGAACATTTCAAGTTTAATCATATATTAAAGAAAAAAATATATATAAAAATATAAATATTAATATAATTTATCTTACTCTATAAACTTTTCCATTTGTTTATCTCCAGTATTGAAAAGAGCATACCGATGTGCTTCAAAGCATAACTGTGAATCCATGAGAAAAGTATTTTTTTTCTTACTTCCAATTGGATGGCCTATATTAGGGAATATAGGTGACAAATTTTGAGAGCACTCATCATCCACAGTTTCGTACCTACCGAATTTTGTCTTCACGCCATCATGTAAATATCTCGAACAAAAAGTCAAGCACTCATCGGCCAAAAACCCCTCTGCTATTGACGCTTCTGGACTAGATCGATTGCGTACAAAGGCCTTGTACTTACATAGGTTCCTCTCAATGGGATACATCCAACGAAGATGAGCCGGACCCCCAAGCTTAATTTCATTCACCAAATGAATAGGCAAATGTGGCATTATGTCAAAAAATGTTGGATGGAAAATCTTTTCAAGCTCACATGTTATTTCAACAATTTCAGACTGCATTGTTTCAAGATCTTTTCGCCTTATGACCTTACTACATATAGCTCTAAAGAAATTTCCCAACCTAATCAAGGCCAATGAAACATTTTTGGGCAACACTTTTCTAACAGCAATCTGGAGCAAGTAATGCATTATAAAATGGGCATCATGACTTTTGTACCCTGATATTTTCATCTCATTCACTTGCACGCGTTCTGAAATATTCGAAGCACACCCTTTTGGTAATTTAGAATTTTTCATGACAGTACAAAACAAACTTTTCTGTTTTGGTTCCATGTAGAAACAAGATTTAGCCAAACTTATAGTTCCATTATTATTTATTCTTGGTTGCAACTCCTTTCGTATCCCCATTTCTTGTAAGTCATAGCGAGATTTTTCATGATCCTTTGATTTTCCATCTATTTCTAATAATGTCCCAAGCAAACTATCACATATGTTTTTCTCGATGTGCATCACATCAAGATTGTGCCTTAATTTGTTATGCACCCAATATGGTAATTCGAAAAAAATGGATCTCTTTCTCCACGGACCCTTATCACTCCGAGGCCTTTTTTTAGCTCTCTTTCCAAAGATATTATTGAATTCAAGCAGCTCTTCAAACACTTCTTCACCCGACAATGGAGCAGGTGCAGGTCTATGCTCCTCCTTACCATCAAAAGACTTTTTATCTCGTCGGAATGGATGATCACGAGGCAAAAATCTTCGATGGCCCAAGTAACACATCTTATGACTATTTTTGAGATATTGAGAACATGTGTCATAATTGCAAGTGGGGCATGCCAATCTCCCCTTAGTGCTCCATCCTGAAAGCATTGCTAATGCTGGAAAGTCACTAACTGTCCACATTAAGGCAGCACGCATTCGGAAAGTTTGGTTGGTTTCAGCATCAAATGTGTCTATCCCATTTTCCCATAGTTCCTTCAATTCTTCAATTAATGGTCGTAGGTACACATCTATATCATTTCCTGGTGATGATGGACCTGGAATGATCATAGACAACATTATATACTCCGGCTTCATGCAAATCCATGGTGATAGATTATAGTTCATTAACATTACAGGCCACGTGCTATGAGAAATGCTCATCGTCCGGAACGGGTTGAAACCATCACTTGAAAGACCCAATCTAACATTCCTAGCATCTCTAGAGAAGTCTGGGTGCAAAGAATCAAAAGCTTTCCAAGCTTCCCCATCAGCAGGATGTCTTATGTTCCCATCATTGGGTCGTTCATTAGAATGCCATCTCATTGCAGCAGCCGTTTCAGGACACATGAATATCCTCTGAAGCCTAGGCTTTAAAGGAAAGTATCTTAAAACCTTTGCAGGGATTTTAGAGCTTGCTTTACTCAAAGGACCACCACTCTTCCATCTTGAAGACCCACAAATAGAGCAATTCTCGGCATTCGCATTTTCTTTCCAAAATAACATGCAATCATTAGGGCATGCATGTATTTTTTCGTAATGAAGACCCAACTCTGTTATCATGTTTCTAGCCTTGTTGAAAGATTCAGGTACTTGAGCAAAGGGAAATGCCTCTTTTATCAACTCTAACAAATCGGAGAAAGCCACATTGCTCAACCCATGCAAGGATTTAAGCAAGTACAATCGAATAGTGAAACTCAGTTTACTAAAATTTTCACACCCCGGATATAACTCTTGTTTTCCTTCCTCCAACAATTTGAAAAACTTCTTTGCATCTTCAGATAGTCTTTCCCCAACTCCTTCTTCATCCCCTACCTGACCCTCTATATTTCTAAATGAATCATGAAGTAGTCCATCAATATCGTCACGCATGGTAGAACCTTCATCATCATTGCTTGCATGAGGTGTACTTCTCGAGGAAATTCCTTCCCCGTGGAAAACCCATTTGGTATAACCATCAACAAATCCATGAACAACCAAATGATCCTCCACCACATTTCTATAATACCAATAGCGATTCATGCACTTTTTGCAAGGGCATAATATTTCATTTCCTTGGGCGGCTCGCTCAAATGCCTTATCAAGAAAATCATTCACTCCACGGATATAGTTATCTGTCCATCTTAGGAGATTCATCCAACTTTTATCATTATTATCCATAGATATCCTATACGATAAAACAGAGGAATTAGTAGTAATAATTCCACTAATAAGGAACTTACGATGATATATTCACTTATTTTGCACAATTCTTCTTATCACTTGTCTAATTTAGAGGTTGCTCTTATGCTAACTTTCAATCAAGAGGTTGTAAGTTCGAGTCTCCCCAAGAGCAAGTAATACATTATATACATTGTCAATTACCGTATAACATATCTATACCATGTAATATAGGAAAGGATTTCTATTTATTGCTAATTAGGTCTTAAAGAATGTGTTTTGCGAAAAATTCTCTTTAAATTAATGTATGAATGTTAAACTTCAACTGACCCATTATCACTAAACAAATTCCACGGCCCATTAGTTATCTAAATCAGAGTTAACTGAAAATCCCAATTCCAATGAACTGTTGGGTTTCCCCATTTCTATTATTGATGCAGCAATACCAAAATAAACATACTAGATATTATATAAAAGAATGATAACCAGGAAGAATTCACATATGAACATTTAAAGCATGATTCCATATTTGAAATAGAAATGAAGAACAAATCATTCAATGCTACGCAAGAAAATCAATGGCATCATATTTATATTCAAGCTCATGGAAGAAACAGTCCAAAAGAAATACAACACATAGAGAAAGGAATGGACCTTAAATATGAATTCGAAGTTAAACTTGCAACTCAGCAAATCAAACAGGGCAACGAATAAGATGAACAAAAACAAACTCAACCAACAGGGCACTTTCTTGGAGCTCTAGCGGAATCCTCGACCTCCATTGTTAACTCCACTGTTTAGAGATGTTTTGAAGCTGTAACGAGTAAAATTAAAAACAATTAATCCACTAATAAGGAACTTACGATGATATCTATTCCACAGCTAGCCAGCGGCAAATTTTTCTTCAGTGACGAATGAAATAGACGAATTAGGGCTCAACTGTTGAGAAATTGCAAAATCAGTAAAGAAAAGCATGCGAAATAAATCAGAAAATTTATGAGAATCGAGCAAAAACCTTGAATTAGGTCTGTGAAACTTGAGCTGTTAGCCGAGCTTAATCAACCAAAAACCTAAACTAATTGGATGGTTCGAATTGTTTGAAGGAGCTGGTTGTTTATGGTGTGAATTAGGGCTCAACTTTTGAAATTTATTTGCTGAGATTTGATGCGTTAATGGAGGTCGGAAGAGGGATTTTCACCGGCGTAGGCGTCACCGGCGCAGGCACCACCGGCGTAGGCGAGGTTCGGCAGAGGCGAGGTTTGGATGAGAGAGCTTCTCGGTTCTGGGCGAGCGTCGACTGATATGGCGTTCGTGTGAGAGCTTCTCTTTTACTTTTAATTTTAATTAATTATAACTAAAGTATTACATAAAGAAATATAGATAAAAAAAAGTAAAATATAAATAATTTGGGGATTTGGCGGGTTACACGAAAATTTTGGGGGGAAATAATTAGGAGGGATTAATAACCGTTCCCAATGATTTTTCTCCCAAATCCGTTGCAACAGATAAGTATATAGGAACGGTTACAAGAAACGTTGCAAAAAATATCGCTATGGGAACGGTTTTTACACAAGCGCAACGGTTTTATGACTGAAGTGTGCCAAATGTACCTATGACTTATTGGAACGGTTACAACCGTTGCCATATGGGCTCTATAGCAACGGTTGCTGAACCGTTCCAAATAACTCCGTTCCCATAGGCCCATTTTCTGGTAGTGCGCCAAAATATATAATAATTAGTTTGCATGAGCGGAACGTAATGACACACAGACCATCATTCTTCAATTTGTCTAGTATTTAAGTGTACTTTTTTTTATAATATCAAACGTAGGTTTTTTTACAACTTTACACACTAATATCATATAAGAGTTTATTTACAGATTTATTTTATTAGTAGTTTATTTACAGTCTTTCAAACTTTAATTAATGGAATATAACTTTTAAAAGATAATACATTATTTTCATACGCAAGTGTTTAACAAAATTTAAATTATAAGCGAGACAGAAATTTTTTGCACCATACCTGATGCTTCAACTTATAACATCCACAACTAAATTAAACAAAATAAAAAGGAAATTTCTTTGAAAAATAAAAACTACAAATTATAACTAAATTGCTTTCAACTACTGTAAAGTATGTTCATAAGCTAAAAATTCAGTAGTATTTTTCTACAATTTATAAATGTTTATTATCCTTGCTTGATGGTCTAATAACTCTGGAGGGAATTACAAATGACATAATGCACTTTAAAGTATCTATAACTTACATTTACATTTTTAAGTTACTTTATTTTATTTGTATTTAAGTTAACTTCTCTTCAACTATATACATCATAAAGAGTCTTAGCAAAAAAATCATTGGTTTTTTGTAAACCCTTAATTTAAATAATAATTGACTTTTTAAAACAAATTTAAATCGACAATGATGTAAGGCCCCGTAAAATTTTTGTGCATAAAACCTAGTAGCTGTGGTGTCATGGTCCGAATAATGTGTTAGGAATGCGTAGAATTCTTCGCGGCGAGCTTGCTCGCCGCGGTTCGGACCCTTGGTAGTGATTTAAGTGTCAAAAATGTAGAGAATAAAGTTTTCCAGAAAAGTGTCAAATATGCGGTCAAGAATGCGACCGCAAACCTGTTATGCGGACCGCATTCTTGCCGCAAAGCGTACCAGAGAGTTTCCCAAAATCGTGTTGAAAATGCGGTCGATATGCGATCGCATAGTGAATCTGCGATGCATTTTGCGACCGCAGATCAAGAATGCGGACCGCATATTGGTCGTATTCTGTAACAGAACTTGTGTCATTTTGAGGCCATTCTGCGGTCACTATGCGGACCGCATGTTGATTCTGCGGTCGCAAAGTGCACCGCAGATTCGCCCTGGCCCAGATGTTTGTAACATTTTGACCCGATCTCTTCTTTAATATAACACCTTTCTTCTTCATTTTATCATATCATCTTACCAAAATTAGAGAGAGAAGAGAGGGTTTTTAGAGAGAGAAATCTTTCATCTTTAAAGATTGTTCCAATCATCTTAATTCCAAGGGATCCTAGGGCAAGGATTCAACTTCCCCAATCTTTTCAAGGTAAAAACCCTAACTATTTTCTTTGATTTTCAGTTTTAAATTGGGTAAAGAGAGGTTTGCATATAATAGCTTTTGAAAATAGAATTTTTACACTCATGCATGATTATTGAACTTGATTTCTAGTAAAAAGAAGTGAGTAGAAGTAAGAGTCTTCAAGAACAAGGTTGGCAAGAGTAGGATATCTTGGGTAAGCATAAAGTAGGAAGAAAAATCATCACCAGGTATGTATGGCTAATTTTGATTCTTGTGAAATCGCCTATATGTGTGAAGTTTGTTTGTTTCGTGTTAAATTGACAAATTGTGTGAAATTCTTGATGTTGTTGTTGGATATTCAAAGTTTGTTGTTGAGCTATGAGTGATGTAAAATGAGAGTTTAATTTGGCAAAAGAATTGTGAATAATGCTTATGATGGCCTATATGGCACCTTGTGGAAAACAAATCTTGAGAATTGGTTTATTGTGGAAAGAGATGAAACACTTGAATTGTCGAAATATTGTAACATGGTTGTGATATTGAATTGATAAATAATTGAGAACATGAAACAATGTGCAAGTTGCTTATTTGAACTTGTTGAAATTGTGTGTAGTACCTTATCTGCTGTTTGAAATTGTTGTGTTTTAAACTGTAAGGCGGGGTCGTGTTGCGCGCCGAAATGTGAGGAAATAAGGTGTGGGTTGGGGTGATAAGGGTGGCCGAGGTAATAAGGGTGGTCAGGGGCAATAAGGGTGGAAAGCGATCGAAATCGCTATTGAAAATTGATACAAAAATCAATAATGTGAAATTATGAAAGGAGACAGCAGGAGAGTTTGCAACCTGTGGGGCACTGATTGCCCTTTTGTTTGACTACTTGTGCTTTACGTGATTGATTGGTTATTGTTAAAATTGGTTGATGGTAGAAAGTGCTTTGTGTTGAGAATTATTTGAAATGAGGAAAATGTGGAAACATGGTTGGCTCTGGCTTAATTAATTGTTGATGTAATTTAATGGCTTGAGTTTACTTGGGACAAAGTTTGTCCATACATGCCAGTACAATTCAAGTGTACTGACGTCCCTTTTGCCGGGGACGCTACATTCGTGTTATGATTGTAGGTGGATCAGTAGCAGTCACTTCAGCTCATCGGCAGTAGTATCCTTCTCCTTCCACTGCCCGTTTTTGGTGAGCCCCTTTCTTCCTCGGGGCCCTGTGTGGTTCATGCCACTTTTGTTTAGATTTCATTTTGGTTTTGTAAGGTATAGCCGGAGCCTTGTTACCGGCAAGTATTGTATCCCCCTTTTTGTATCCTAGAGGCTCTGTAGACATGTAAACTGTGGGATTCCAGTATTATGTATACATTATGTTATGTCGGGCATTGTAAAAACTGCAAACTTGCTAATGAATCACTTGTATGGTTTTATTTGTTTAATGTGAAATCATTCATGGTTAGTAAGATATTTGGTTAATGAGAAACAATCAACACAGGGGTAACGCGTGGGAATGAAAGGCACCCAGGTCCGCTTGACTGGGGCAACCCGGCCAGGCGCCGGTCATGTTCCTCGATTTGGGGCGTGACAAATGATGTTCTACGTTCATACATAGAAGGAAGAGGTTCAAATTTTATTTAAAGAATTAAATGATAATATTGAAAAATCAAAGTCCTAAATATTGGAAAAATAATTAAATGACTATTCTTAAATATTAGGGAACTAATTAAATAATTATTCCTACATATTAGAAATTAATTAAATGACTATTTTGTCTAGTGTGAACTCTATTTTTAAGGGGTAAAAAAGGCAAACGACATTTCACTAAGGGCCTTCACACTTTTAATATAGTATAGATAGATAGATATACAAGTGATATTGTTCATGTTTACAAAGTTCTTTGATTTATCACAACTGCCACGATCCAAGTTCTCACTCCATGAACTGTCGTGACGGCACCTAGTCTCGACGACTAGGTAAGCCTAACAATTAGCGGATAATGAATTTAAAAATACAAAACTAGCCAACTAACAAGTAAATATAAGTAAAGTGTTTAGAATGCCACTTGATATGTATGGTAATAACTCTCCGACTTAATAACACTCCAAAAATCCGAAATCTCATGAATCACAAGCAAAAGAAATACATAGTGTTCTTACTCGAGAAGTCTAAGCAAAAGTAAATATAAGAAGTCTATGGCTAAAAGGGAGGATAGAAAGGGACTTCTAGGTCTGCGGACGTGGCGGATATACCTCGAAGTCTCCGAATCGCTCGCCTCATGGATACTATCACTGAGCAGAAGAACCTGGACACGAAACATGTGCAGGAAAGGGCATGAGTACACCACAGACGTAACCAGTAAGTGTCAAGCATAACCTCGGTCAAGTAGTGACGAGGAAGGTCAAGCCCTACTAGTTATAAATATAACAAGGTAAAACACAATAATATGTGACAATTTAATTAATGATTCTTAGTGTCAATAAAGATGAAATCACGGAAAGAAATAGCTCAGTAAATAGAGATAGCAACAGGGAATCTCCCAAGATAACGTCCCTGTAATGACCCGACCAGTTGTTTTACCCTTTTGAACCATGTCCCCCTAAATAAAGCCTCTCGTACTTGCTTTAACTAATTTACGACTTGCGGGGGTGGTTGGTTTGGTAATTGGAAGGGGTTTTTGTGTAAAATATTCCCATTTGCTTCTAAAGATATTCTTAAAAGGCCAGACTTCGATCAATATTTGGGAAAACAGACTTGTGATTTGACAATTTCTGAGGGTCCGTGGGAAAATAACGGACCTGGGCATATGTCTGGAATCGAATTCTGAGGTCCCTAGCCCGAGTAATAAATTTTTATCTAAAATTATTTAATTGAATCTTTAAAAAATTAAAGAAACTAATAATCATTGATTTCCTAGGTGTCGGGCTCGAATTTTGGTTTCAAATCTTGGTATAGGTCTGTAATATTGTTTAAGACTTTCCCAAAAAATTTGGGGTCAATCCGAATAGTTAAAGTGTGTTTTGACCCGCTAGAGGAGAATTAAGAACTTGAAGATTCAATAGTTTGATTCATTTGGTTTTAGGGGTGATTCCAAGATTTAGCGTTTTTTGAGTGATTCGAGGGTTCAAGTAGGTCCGCCTTGTTATTTCAGACTTGTCGATATGTTCGGGCGGGGCTCGAAAGCCCCTAGCGCCAAACGAGCGAGGTTCGAGAGAAGTAGAAAAACTTAAGAAGAGTTGAAGGTTTTGCTGCTTCTGTCATAACCGCATCTACAGTTCTTGGGCCGAAGATGCGATCGGGCCATCGTAGAAGCAAAAAGAGGCGGCTCAGGGGAAAATCGCAGACTAGGCTCCACTTATGCGATCCCCAGACCGCAGATGTGGTCCAGCCACTTTGAGCCCAAACCGCGGAAGCGATTCCGCATATACGAGCCTCAGACCGCAGAAGCGGTCCAACCCCCTGTTGCCAAGTTCCGCATATACGGCCCCATCTTCGCAGGTATGAGACCATAGTGCGATCCCCTAACCGCAGAAGCGGAAATCGCTAGGCAGTGGCCTTAATTTAATCCTAACTCAAACACTATTTTTCATTACAAACTCCACACTTAGGCGATTTGGGGGCTTCCAAAGAGAGGATTTCCACATAGAACCTCAAGGTAAGTTACTCCCATTCATTATTAGTTTAAATAGATGTATATTATGTAGATTAAACACTAAAAATGAGACAAAATCAAATGGTTAGAGCTAGACCTAGGATTTTAATAAAACTAAGATTTAAGCACGAAATTTGTTTTGAAATGGACTAGAAATCATATATTGTTGATCCTTAGGTTGTAGAGAATAATTTTTGTTGGAAAATATCATAATCCAGGTACGTAGGCCCGGGGTTGGAGTTTAGGAAATTCATGAAAATGGTTAGGGAATTTCTTCAATAGCTAGGAATTGATCTTGTGAGCCTATATTAATTAGTTCTTACTCTGTTTAACTAGTTTGGAGTTATTCGACTTTGATGTACGGTCTTGGGCTTGTTCTTCATATTGGAAGTGCGCTCTTGAGCGATGTGAGTCTCCTTTCTAACCTTGTAAGAGGGAACTGTCCCCATAAGATTAATAATTGAGTAATTGTTGCTAAATACGGGGGCTACGCACGCGCTAGATGACGAAAGTCCGTGCATAGCTACTACTATGATAATGGTTTGGGTAGTTTAGGACCCATATCATGCTTATTTCATATAACTTTCTATATTATCTTCTTACTACGAGCACTTAGGATATTCTAGAGATTTAAAAAGGGAATAATAACGTATTTGTATAATTATTGAAGTCTTGCTTGGCATTTATGACTATTGATGTGCCTTGTGTGTATACTTAATACTTTCCTCTTAATTGTGGATCGGGCTGATCATTTCAGTATGAATAGATACATCTATAGGCGTACCGTCGACCCTCGACAAGTGCACAATTTATTTCTGGTTGTTCGGCCGTCACCTCGGCATATTTGCACATGCTTATATAGCTTTGCCTGAGAATGTTTACTATTGATATTGCCTTTCATGCCCTGAAATTAATTGATAATTGTAATCGAAATACTTGATTAGATAGAATTCTAGTAAAAATATAAATTATATACCTTGTTGTAAACTGTTGCGTATTGGAGACTTCTCATTGTTAAAATTACACTTAAAATATTATCTAACCCTAGTGAGTATCAAGTTGACCTCTAATCTCAAATTCTTCGATATTATATGGGATACTTACTAGGTTCATATTGTTTATGTACTCCTGCTACGCTTCTGTACTTAAATGTGCAGGGTCTGAGACAGGTGAATCTGGTTATTACTCTGGTGTGCATCCATAAGCAGTCGTGGGACGTCTATGGTTAGCTACTTTCCCTCCATGTCGATCCACAACCAAAGAAATCTTTCTGTTGCATTTCAATAATCTGTCTATTTGGATTCAGATAGTAGGGTAGTATGATATTCTTTTGCTTGTATAGTCTACTAGTTGCCCGTAGTTTGTGACACTAGGTTCTGGCACACACTTTAGTAGACGGTTATTTTGGGATTTTGTAACTATTTTATTATAGTATTTATCTTTTCTAGTTTAAATTCAAAGTTGAATGTTTAATCCGCATATTTCTAATTAAAGGCAATATAAGTATTTTAATAATATTTCAACAATGGCTTGCCTGACAAGCGTGTCAAGCGCCCTCATGACCAATTGTGAAAATGGGTCGTGACAACATCGTATCAGAGCTGTAGGTTCACGTAGGTCTCACGAGTTATGAGCAAACTGATAGTCTTATTGATCGGTACAGAGACGTCTGTATTTATCTTCGAGAGGCTATATGATATTGGGAAAGACTACTCTTTATTCATTTCCTATCGTGCAGTTCTTATTGTATTAAATTTTCTCTTTTATTCTATTATAGATGGTGAGGACTCGTACCGCTGATGTTCCACTCGGGAGGAGTTGTCCCCTTGTTGCTAGAGTTTAAGGTAGAGGCCAGGGGAGGGCACCGGCCCGTGGTAGGTGTCACGACCCTAGTTCACCAATCGTGAACCTGTCATGACGGCACCCAGTTTACGCGACTAGGTAAGCCTAACACAATGTGGAATATACAACTTTTATGAATAACAATTAAAATAACAGCGGAATGACATAGAAAAATGTAATAGGTGCCGCTCGGTACATACACTTTACCCAAATACCGGAATATATACCACCAAGACCCGAAAACTCACGTGAAAATACAGGCTAAGAGAGTAAAAATGTGGCTCTATAAATCAAGAATATCTATACAACCAAAAAAAAGAAATAACTGGCATCACTAGGGAAGAACAGAAGAAGACCCTCCGGATCTGCGGACGTAGCAGATGCATACCTCGAGTCTCCTGAAAATACTCCTAGATCACCGCTAGTGCGTCTAATCAGATGGACCTGGATCTGCACAACAAAAGTATGCAGAAGAGTAGCATGACTACACCATGGCGGTACTCAGTAAATGCCAAGCCTAACCTCGATGGAGTAGTGGAGAGGAAGGTCTGGTCCATACCGAGAATAATAGAAATAATGATAATGATATCGAATAGTGCAATGTAGGAGTAAATCTAAGATAACAGTAAAATGAGATAAAAACTACAAGTCATCTACAGTTAACCAACAATGAGAAAATAACACAACAAGTACAAATCAATAACTCAGGATCTCCGGGAATTGAACCCGCAGTCCATTCATACTCAGCAGCTTAGGATCCGCGGGAATCAAACCCGCAGTCCATATATCGGTATCATAGAATCTCCGGGAATTGAACCCGCAGTCATTTATATCAGTATTAGAGGATATCCAGGAATTTAACTCACAGTCCTTTATAGCAGTATCACAGGATCTTCGGGAATTGAACCCACAGTGCTTTATATCAGTATCACAGAGATCTCCGGGAATTAAACCCGCAGTCCTTTATACTAGTATCACAGGATCTCCGGGAATTGAACCTGCAGTCCTTTACCTCAGTAGCACCGGATCTTCAGGAATCGAACCCGCACTCCATAGAATACAAACACAATCAAATAAGAGAAAACACAAAGAGATATGAAGTACACTGCTACAATTAAAAACTAAATCCAGTCTCAACATGTTCCAGGGAATTCAATTAAGACAAGTAGGCATTTAGACAGTTAATCCTATCTAATCATGCTTCCCTAGCTAACACAGGATAATTCTTGCAATTAAACCAATCAAATAACAGAGAGAACAATGATTGAGCAATTCAAGTAAAATGGGTTTTTCAAAAATTTGTGCAAGTACATGCCTGTCACCTCGCGTACAAGGCATTTAAATCAACACATATATATCCTAGGGGAGAAAATCTCCCACACACGGTTAGAATAGTCACTTACCTCAATCCTGGAACAAAACCGCTAAGAAATGACTCCCTTTCCATGAGTATTCGACTCCGAGTGGCCCAAATCTATCCAAACTAATTACATAGTGTAAATAATATCGCAAGTAACTAATTACACTGATAAAATTAAAGCCACGGCACAAAAATGGGTGCAATGACAAAAATACCCCTACAGCCATCGGCTCGGAATCAAAATATTTTTATGTTTTCAGAAGCCTCATACTCTCACGAGTCAAACCATATAAAATTTATCGAAATTGGAGTTCGTTTGCCCCTCCAAACCATCAAGGTTTGTACTAAGAAACTTACCCCAATTTACACCCTAAATCTGAAATTAAAGGAAGAATTTAAGTTTAGATTAGTGAATAATGATCACAAGGGAGTAAGAAATCGTTACCCAACAATTGTCCCTGAATAGCACTCGAAAAATCACTCAAAACCGAGCTCCCTAGCATGAGATTTTGCAAAAATAGTGAAACCCTCGCAGATAAAATTATTATACTATTTTTGTCTGCCCGGTAAAATGCTCTATGCGATCGCATGACCCTTATTGCGATCGCATAGAACAACCTTTCTGCCTCAAATTGTTTACCTTATGCAATCACACACACCACATTGCGATAGCATTACTTCACAAAACAGCCTTATGCGATCGCACTCCCAACTCCGCGATTGCATAGAATAAAAATGTAGGACCTGGGACCCCTAACCTTTCCTCTATGCGATCACATAGACCATTCGCGATCGCAGAGAACAATTATCCACAGCTATGCGATCGCATAAACCTTTCCGTGATCGCATAGAACAAATTTTGAGCCTCCTCCCAAGCCTTTTATGCGATCACATCTCCTTATTGTGATCGATAGAGCAATCGTCTGCAACAATCATGACAGCAAATCTGACCTGTTTCATCAACTCAAAATAGTCCGTTTGACACTCGGAAAGACCCCCCAAGGCCCCCGAGGCCTCAACCAAAACCACCAACCTACTCCAAATCATGATACGAACTTGTTCCAATCATAAAAACATATCATTAAACACAAAAATCATCAAATTATGGCAGACTCAAGCCTAAGTTTCAACTAAAACTTCTGAAACCTACATATTATCAAAAACCTAACCAAACAATGTCCGAATGACCCAAAAATTTGCAGACATATCCAAAATCACCTAACAAACCTACTGCAACTGTCGGACTTCCATTTCGACTCCCGAATCAAAATCTCACCTATCGACCGGATTTTCATAAATTTCAAACTTCGGCATTTCAAGCCTAAATGAGCTACGGACCTACAAAATACATTCTGAACACGCTCCCAACCCCGAAATCACCTAACGGAGCTAATGGAAACATCAGATTCCCGTTCCGAGGTCGTCTTAACATTGTTACAAACACGAGCCATTTTTCAACTATAAAGCTCTCATTTAGGGACTAAGTGTCCCAAAACACTTCAAATTCTAGAACCGAACATCCCGACAAACCACAATAGTGGAAGTGAACTTAGGGGAAGCAGTTAATTGGGGATCGGGTCGTAAATTTAAAAAATAGCCAGTCGGGTCGTTACATCTGCCCATACTTAAACATTTGTTTGTCCTCGAAGGAGCATAGAAAACGTACCTGAAGTAGTGAAGAGATGAGGGTACTGGCTGCACATATTCTACTCGGTTTCCCAAGTCGCCTTCTCGGTCGACTGAACCCGCCACTGAACCTTCACCGAAGCGATGTTCTTTGACCTCAACTTTCTGATTTGCTTGTCCAACATGGCCACTGGCTCCTCAACATAGGATAGATCCTTGTCCAGCTGAACTGAACTGAAATCCAACACGTGCGACGGGTCACCATGGTATCTCCGGAGCATAGAGATATGAAATACTGGATGGACTCCGGCTAGGCTAAGAGGTAAAGCCAGCTCATAAGCAACCTCCCCAACACACCTCAAAATCTCAAAAGGCCCAATAAATCTCGGACTCAGCTTCCCTTTCTTCCCAAATCTCATGACGCCTTTCATGGACGAGACCCGAAGTAGAACCCGCTTGCCAACCATAAATGCCACATCGCGGACCTTCTTGTCCACATAACTCTTGTGTCTGGACTGGGCTGCACGGAGTCTATCCTGAATCACCTTGGCCTTGTCAATTGCATCCTGGACCATCTTAATACCTTGCAACCTGGCCTCGCCCGGCTCGAACCAACCTACTGGGGGCCTGCACATACTACCATATAGGGCCTCATATAGAGCCATCTGAATGTTGGACTGATAGTTGTTGTTATAAGCAAACTCCGTTAGTGGCAGGAAATGATCCCATGAACCTCCAAACTCAATCACACACGCATGGAGCATATCCTCCATAATCTGAATAGTGCGCCCAGACTGGCCATCCGTCTGGGGGTGAAATGTTGTGCTCAACTCCACTCGAGTACCTAACTCCTGCTGCACGGCACTCCAGAACAGTGAAGTAAACTGAGTGCCTCTGTCTGAAATGATGGAACTAGAATACCTTGCAACCGGACTATCTCCCTGATATAGATCTCTGCCAACTGCCCCGATGAGTAAGTAGTGCACACATGTATGAAATGGGCGGACTTGGTTAGCCGATCCACAATGACCCAAATAGAATCAAACTTTCTCACAGTCCGTGGAAGTTCAGATATAAAGTCCATGGTGATGCGCTCCCACTTCCACTATGGGATCTCAATCTGCTGCAATAACCCACCCGGACGCTGATGCTCATACTTCACATGCTAGCAGTTGAGGCACTTAGAAACATAGTCAACTATATCCTTCTTCATCCGCCTCCACCAATAGTGCTGCCTCAAGTCCTGATACATCTTTGCGGCACCCGGATGAATGGAATACCGCGAGCTATGGGCCTCAGCTAGGATTAACTCTCGAAGATCATCTACATTGGGCACACAAATACTCTCATGCATCATCATCACTATGTCATCCCCGATGGTAACATCTCGAGCATCACCACGCTGAACCTTGTCCTGAAGATAAAGTAAATAAGGGTCATCAAATTGTCGCTCTCTAATGCGATCAAATAGAGAAGACCGAGAAACCACACAGGCCAGAACCAGGCTGGGCTCCGAAAGATCCAATCTAACAAACTGTCTGGCCAAAGCCTGAACATCTATCGCCATAGGTCTCTCCGAAGCTGGTAGATATGCCAAACTCCCCAAACTCTCCGCCCAGCGACTCCAGGCATCGGCAACCACATTGGCCTTGCCAGGGTGATAAAGAATAGTATTTTAACAACTCTAACCATCTCCTGTGACGAATGTTCAGGTCCTTCTACTTAAGAAAGTGCTGCAACTCCGTTGATCAGTGTAAATCTCACAAGGAACCCCATACAAATAAGTGACGCCAAATATTCAAGGCGTGAATAATGGCAGATAGCGCAAGATCATGGACAGGGTAGTTCTTTTCATGCACCTTCAGCTATTGGGACGCGTAGGCAATCACCCTACTGTCCAGTATCAATACTGCTCCGAGTCCAACCTGTGAGGCATCAAAATAAACTGTATTGGACCCCGAACATGTAGGCAACATCAAGATAGGGGCCGAAATCAAAGCTATCTTGAGCTTTTGAAAGCTCGCCTCACACTCCTCGGTCCACCGAAAAGGGGCACCCTTTTGGGTCAATCTGGTCATAGGTGTTGCGATCGAAGAGAACCCATCCACAAAGCGACGGTAATAAATCGCCAAACCAAGCACCCGCAAGGTGCAAAGAGTTTTTCCAATTAAAGGACAATCGAGATGGGATTTATTTTAATTATTTCAGAGTCGCCACTTGGGAGATTGATGGTGTCCCAAGTCACCGGTTAAATCCCGAATCGAGGAAAAGAATGACTCTATTTAACAGTCCGCGAACCAGAAATCCGGATAAGGAATTCTATTAACCCGGGAGAAGGTGTTAGGCATTCCCGAATTCCGTGGTTCTAGCACGGTCGCTCAACTGTCGTGTTTGGCTTATCTATCTGCTTTTTACAATTATGTACTTAGTGCAAGTTAATATCTTTTTACCGCTTTATTATTGGTTATGATTTACGAAAGAGAAAGTTGCTTAAAAATATGCTTTCGAATCACGTCACATGAAATGTACCCGGATCCTCGACATATCTTTATTCAACATTTCGGGGTTTGGATTCGGGTCGCATGAAATGCACACCCGTATTTAAGAAGACAGAACTAAAATATGCGCCCGGATCGACTACTTATTTACACTGTTGAGAAGGGCGTGATATTCGTTAAGAAACGACGCGTCTCAAAATCTAAGTATTTTATATGTACATTTATGAAGGTTGTGTGACTAATGTAACTATTGGGTGAGGCGCACCTTTGATTCAAATCTAAAGCGAACTACATCCCACTGTATTTTACTTAAGAGTTGATTCCAAATTATTTAAAACTCGCTACGAACCACACCACATGAAATGCGCCTGTGGTTCCTGACACGCTTTGTTTACTCTTGCCCAAAATTGGGGTCGGGTCACATGAAATGCGCCCCCGACTCTTTTTAATCTAATTACATCATTCCGTTGAGTAACAATTCCCTAGCTAATCTTGCTTTTAGCATAAGGTCTAACGTTAACAGATTTGGAGATTACACACACGAGCAGAGAAGATTGAATAGAGATACAACAGACTAATTCAGGTTTACGTGCTTATCTAACGACAATGTATCTTTGGCCTAGCTACACTTTTCCATAACCAAAACTAACAGTACAAGCTTAATTGGAGAATAACAGAATGTACTTAAACATAAGAACTTTAAGCGACTACATGTTTCAATAGACTTTATGCATAAGCTTCAAACTTCATTCTTTCGAACCAAGGAACTACAATAACAGAGGTGTGTACCTGGAATGCGGAAGAACAAGGAAGAGTGAGCAATGGCAATGCAGTAACAGTAGCAGAAACAGTGACAGGAGCAGCAACCAAAGACCAACAACAACCACAGTAAACCAACAACAACAACAACCAGTGAACCAGCAGTCACTTAGACCAACAACCAGTGACAAACTAATGAAACAACAACAACAACCAAACCAGGCAGCAAACTATAGGCCAGCCAGCAACCAAATAATGAAACAACAGCAACAACTACACAGGCAGCAACAACTACACACCAGCCAGCAACCAACAGACCAAGAGCAGCAACAAACAACCAGTGGCAGCAACAATAGACCAAAAGCAACTCAAGAGCTACCCAACTGAGATGTAACAGCAACAACCAAGACACAACATCAACAACAAATGCCTAATAGCAGCAACAAACAACCCAGGCAGCAACAAATGAACAAGAGCAGCAACACAAACGACCAGGGGCCACAAACTGGGCCAGCAACACCAAATGAATACTGCCACCACAGCAAAACACAACCACAACACACGAAAGCCTAATAGCTCGGCCACTGAATCAAAACTCACAAAACAGTGACCCCGGAACCAATGAAACAGTAGCCTTTCTCTGTATCTTTATATCTATTTTTCTCTCCAGTACCCTCTAATGTCTATGACTGTGTTCTCTCCAGGTTTACTGTTTTTGCTCCTCCAGGTGTTTTAGTCCCTACTGTATGTATATCCCCTCAAGTGTCTGTATGAATCCCCTTTTACTCTCAGATTGTTTCCCATCTTATAGCTGACCAGCAGCCCCTAGGGTTACCCCCTACCCTGACTCCCCAACCCATCATATTTCCTGCAAACCCACTATCTACTGTCCAAAATATGGACTCAAACATTAAACAATGCTGGTGGCAGTGTTCAGTGGGATGCCCTGCTGTGACAGTGGATTCCACTGACTAGCCTCATGTGCAGGGCACCAAATACTCTAAGTGTGAACCCTGATTCCCTAGTTGGCTTAATTTGAATCACAACTTCAGTTTCAAACCAATCAAACAGTCCCATTCGATCCAGGAATGCTAATTACTGTGTGGTAATTCAAATAGCTCAAACTATGCAATTAGAAGACGACCTCTAATCAACTACAACACATAGCAATGACAACCAATGATCGACCTACAGTTTGATTCCTAATGTTTCAAGCAGGGATCAAGGAACTAATCAAAAATATGAATTAATTGCTTGACGACCTTAATCACATTGAACCTATGATTCATTTTAACAACTAAAAACAGAGGGAATTGGCCAAATAAAAGGCCTCAAAGGAGGAGAACAAATCACTGTTATGAGACACTAAAAGCATGATAGATAAGAACTGAAACAATGAATAAAACAAACACACATATTCACAAAATCGAACTAAATTGACCAAAGAAGAAACGAATACCTCGTAAGAAATCTGCCGACCAAGCTTCGAACTAAAATGTGGAATTATTGAAGCCAAACGGGCTTTAATCAAGATGTTCTCGATTGAGAACACCTAGACTAAAGTCCCTTGGACTTCAATTATGGCTAACCCGGCTTGAATTGAGTTTCTTCAAAAATTAGGGTTCTTGGGCTCGGATTTGGGGCTTTTGCATTTTTGGTTAGATTCGAAGCAAACCAATGTCAATGGGAGTGTGGGGGAGGTGTGAGGAGACCGTGGTGTGAATTTGGGGTGATTTGGCATTGGTTCGAGTTTGACTCGAATCTTCAAATGAAGATTCGAGGAGCTCCGGCATGATTCGAGGTTAGTGGAGGTTGGGTTCGTGATGGGGGAGGTGAGGGGAAGGTTTTGGCATTGGTTTGGTGGTGATTGGCCTACCGGAACCGCCGTGGGGCGATTTCCGGCAGGCGGCGCAATGGTGGCGGACGGCGGCGTTACGCCTGGTCTCTGAGGACCTTTGGGAGACGAAGGGAGAGGGGGGGTCTGGCTTGGGGGGGCGGGGTAAGGAATGAGCCTTATATACGAGATACGAGATTGAATCCTGATCGTTGGATCATTTACGATCAACGATCAGGATCCCCTCACTTAAACCAAACGACGTCGTTTGGTTAAGATATAGTCTGAGTGTATGTTGAAATTAAAGGATTAATCTGGGCCGTTGGATAATAAAATCCAACGGTCCAGATCAAGTGTTACACAGGCTGAAGCTGGACGGGTATTTGGGCTGGATTAGAAGAAATCCGTTTGGGCCTGGCTTTTAGACTGAATTTGGCCCAGATCGGATCTTCATGATGTATTATATGTGTATGTGTATATATATATATATATATGTATATATATACATATATATATATATACACACATATGTATATATACTAACCTATAACACCGCTATTTTTTACTACAATTAACGTACACAATTACATATTGCCTAAAATGTAAATCACATGACTTCGATATCAAACACTAAAAATGCAAAACTTAGCATATATTTTTGTATTTTTAATTTAAATAAATAAACGTGCACACAAAAAGATAAAATAACACAAAATCACAAAAATCATACCCAACACGAAACTATTTTTATTTTTGAATTTTCCGGGAGTACTTCTCAAGTAAGGCAAAAATCACGTGCTCACAGCTGCCCCTCTTTGCGCGTAAACACGCAGAGTTTTCGTGCAAAGATAAATGAGCGGATATAAGCGATTTTTGCCCATTCGAACACTCCGTATGAAGCATTTTGGAAGAGTTTTGACCGAACCTTGCTTCAAAGGTCTCCTACATATCCCTGGCTAAAAGGGAATCAGGTCAATGTAGTTCGGGAAGTTCTGGTAGCTGGGACTACCATGACTGTTGCGATCTCGCTGTTACTGCTGTTGCCGCTGTTACTGCTGTTACCACTGCTTAGCTGATTTCCTTGTTACACCGCGCTAAGCAACAAAAAACAAGAAGCTAGACTAAGTTACAGTACTACAAGTTCTTATCTATCCTTTTTAACTTGATCTTGTCGCGCTCCTTGCCATCTTGTCTGACTTGGCGTTCCTTCCGATGCTTCGTCTCTTCTTACGAACTTGGATTCATGCCGAAGATTTCTGTTACATTCTACCGCTTTCCTCTACCAAATTAAAACAGATCGCCACTCCATTCTCCAGGCGGGCTTCCCGACTTCAACTACTACTTCAAAATTAAATCGCCACTCCATTCTCCAGGCGGGCTTCCTGACTTCAACTACTACTTCAAAATTAAAATCGCCACTCCATTCTCCAGGCGGGCTTCCCGACTTCAACTACTACTTCAAAATTAAATCGCCACTCCATTCTCCAGGCGGGCTTCCTGACTTCAACTACTACTTCAAAATTAAAATCGCCACTCCATTCTCCAGGCGGGCTTCCTGACTTCAACTACAACTTCAACATTAAATCGCCACTCCATTCTCCAGGCGGGCTCCCTGACTTCAATTACGACTTCAAAATTAAATCGCCACTCCATTCTCCGGGCGGGCTTCCTGACTTCAACTGCTACTTCGAAATTAAATCGCCACTCCATTCTCCAGGGCGGGCTTCCCGACTTCAACTACTACTTCAAAATTAAATCGCCACTCCATTCTCCAAGCGGGCTTCCTGACTTCAACTACAACTTCAAGATTAAATCGCCACTCCATTCTCCAGGCGGGCTCCCTGACTTCAATTACAACTTCAAGATTAAATCGCCACTCCATTCTCCAGGCGGGCTCCCTGACTTCAATTACAACTTCAAGATTAAATCGCCACTCCATTCTCCAGGCGGGCTCCCTGACTTCAATTACAACTTCAAGATTAAATCGCCACTCCATTCTCCAGGCGGGCTCCCTGACTTCAATTACAACTTCAAGATTAAATCGCCACTCCATTCTCCAGGCGGGCTCCCTGACTTCAATTACAACTTCAAGATTAAATCGCCACTCCATTCTCCAGTCGGGCTCCCTGACTTCAATTACAACTCACTGATTTCATCCCATCTTGATTACCTTCCTTCGCCTCTTGTACCATTTTCTTCTTCCCGCGTCGCCTCTCGGACCACCTTCTCTTCTGAGTTATCCTGTCTTGGAATTGCTTTCCCCTAGGTCGTATTATTCTTCTTCTGGCAGCTGGGGATATTTTCGGAACTGTTTACTCGCCTGCTGGGGGTGATGCTGCTGAGGAAGTATTCTTTGTTTCCTTCACCCCTCATTCTCTTCCTTCTTCCCCTACCTCTTCTGGGACTCACGCTTTTGTTTCCTTGATCAAATTATAGGATGTAATACTGCTGGGGGAATCTCGAAGCCATTTTTCTTTTTCCAATAACTGCTGGGGATGATACCAGGCTCAAAGATCACCCCATCTTGTGTTGCTTTCTACACTTATCCTCTGAGTCTTGCTTTCCAGAAAATTTTCGCAACAGGAGAAAATTTTCTGCCCTAGTGTGATAAACTTCTGGACGGTATGCTTTTCTGCCGTCGGACCCTCTTTTCCTGCTTTAAATCAAAGAAAAATTGTTAGTTTCAAAATGCGGTGAGTGGTCGTGCCACTCTTGTTGGGGCCATTTTCTTTTCTCTTTCAACCGCTTGGCCTCTCTCGAACTTTGCGGACGACGTCGACGCTTGCTTGGGACGATGCTTTTTCCACGAACGACCTCTCATCTTTCCTTTTATTCCACTCTTTGGTTTGATCCGACTCTTTTAGCCGGTGATCCGTTGCGTGAAATCATCTTTCGGACATGCCATATGTGTCCATCATACTCCATAATTCTTGCGAACCTTCCACTCAACCTGTCATCCCAATCTTACTATCGTAACGACTTCTGTCTCATTGCCTTGTTCCATGCCTATTCACTTTCAATATACTGCTTTGGGAGACTTGGTAGTAAGCTTTGAAAAATCAATTTTCGAAAATGAAAGAAAAGAAAAGACTACTGACCGCAAATGACAAAAGAAGAGAAAAACTTTTCTGAACTCAAAAATAGGAAAACTTATCTGAATGTGTGCCTGATCCAATGTTATGCCGCGCCTTTGAGATTAAACTACCCAGTCTATTCATGTCAATCACTTTCTGATACCGCGTCCCGCTAGAGGTAAACGGATGTCCCAACCTTGTCTCATGCAGACATCTTGTAACCATCTCATCCTGTCACCTCACAGTGCCCTTCAAAGGGTTTTCACTAATGAGATTCTCTCATTTCTCTCTATCTCCCGTCGCCTTAAGGTGCCCGTAAAGGTTTTCACCGTAAGACTCCCTCATTTTACTTCTCTCAACTTCCTTCGCCTTAAGGTGCCCGCGAGGGTTTTCACCGTTAAGACTCTCTCATTTATGCTTTCTTTCCTCGCGGCGGGGTATCACCCCTGAGATTCCCTCTAGAGCGTTATCCCCTTTCGGCTTGTGCATCCTGGATTCAATCGAGGGTCGGGATGTCACTCTTGGCTTTCATTCACATGACTTGGCACTTCTCAAATACTGATCGAGAGGTCTTTCTGGTTCTTGATATGGTTTCTGCGCGTGAGGCCGAAGAAAGGGGTTTAGCCTCAACGGTTAGCTTATTACAACTTTCGGAATCCACACTATCTTTCAAACGAAACAATGACTTCTGCCCCAGTTTTATTGCTTGGGGGATTTTTTGATTTTTATTTTATT